>VXBU01007566.1:3472-32944 GCA_013400315.1 Bombycilla garrulus | reverse complement strand
ACACCCCAACCCCCCACACTGTTAATGTCTAATTTTTACAAAATCAAGACACACAAAGAGAATCTAAAACTAAGGGATCTTGCCTTTTGGATATTTTCAAATGTTGAAATATATACCTGGCCATAATTTAAGGAAACAGATTCTTCTAAACATTAAATTCAGTATTGAACTTTTAAAAAACTATTATTTTAGGTTAAAAAAAATTGATTTGACTTAAAGATTTTAAAAACACAACTATATAAAATGGACGTTAAACACGTATTTCCCTAGTCTTTAGTATGCATATTAGTTCCTGCTGAAAATGGGAATGTTTATTAATATTCCTTAGATCAGAACTGATGTTTCCTTTAAAGATCTTTCTACTTGAACATATGGAAAAATAATTTGACTTTCTATTGTTATACTTTGTTTTTTCTACTTTCTGGAATGAATTAATTCAAGTTCAAGTTCTGTTGTAAAATTTCTGTCAAAAATGCATGGGCAAAATATAATGGATATTGTCTATCTAGGTGTTGAAGACTTTTGTGGAATATATAATATTTAGAATTTCTGTGAGTTACTCAGATTTGTGTGCCACCAGTATTGTACCACTGTGGATTTTAGAATGCCACTGACTAGCCTGGATATTGGACAGTTTTAACTGTAATACCACAGTCCAACACCCTTAAATCATATGCATTTTAGAATGCTACTACTACTTTAACAAAATGTTGCAGTGCATTCTTTTCAGGGGTTTTGGACATAGATAAACATACAAAAACCTCTTCCCTGGAGGGCTAGTCCTCAAGATAAAGCAACACTGCACGGTCATGGTGACTGGGCTGGTGATCCCATCATGCTTTGGTACCTCATGTAGATTCTTTTTAACCCACTGGTCTGTCCCCTTGGTACCACCCTTACCTTCCCCATAAAAACCCCAGCTTCTGCCCAGTTCAGGACAGTGTGGCCATGCCTGACCCCCTTTGCAGAAGGCTGCTAATAAAGGCTACCTCTGTGGAATAGCTGCACAGCACTCCTGTCTTGTCTCTGCGTCGGCCTGGGTAACCTTGCAAGCTGAGCTGAAATCGCTAGGTGCTGAAATCATTGCTAAACGGCTGACCACCTGAAGCTACAGGCTGTACTTGCTCAGGTTATCTGGCAGCTGGAGAACCACCTGGGACCCCTGGAAGGCTGTCCCTTGTGGGACCTCTCTCTCTGGGAAGGTTGGCAGCAGTCTCGGGTCAGGCAGACCCCCAGACTGGCTGTCACAAGGGATAATTTTATTCCAAACAGAATAGTGCAGCTGAGATGGACTGTGTGTATTGAGCCCTCTGACAACCAGCTGCACTGTATCATGTGTCTTTCAAACTTTGCATAATCTTTCATTTTTCTGTCTCTGATAATTTTTAGGCAATATTTGAAATCATTCACCACAAATGGTGGCAACACTACACACAGAATATTACTTTTTTTTCCTCATGGAAAGAAAAATAACCTTGTAAATGTTGTATGTTGTGGGGGTAAATGACAAGATAGGCTGTCTGTGTTTCTGAGATAAATCTCTGAGTAGTGTTCTCACAGATAACTTAGTGGAAGAATGAAGGGTAATTTAACAAACTGAAGAAGAACAAACTGTATAATTTTATTTTAATTTTTACACATACTTTCATTCCAAAGGCTGTTTAAAATATCAGACTTCTTTCAGAAATTCAGATACCAAAGTGTTCTGATTTATTCTCCTTTTTTTTCTAAATTACATCAGATGTTAGAGTATGCAGCAATAAAGTCTTTTTTAGGTAGTCGCATCATAGTAAGTCTCGTGCATAGAGATCAGACAGGCTTGAGCACCCAGCACTGCCTCCTTTGCACCTTAGTATTTTGTGGACTCATGTGTTTTACCCAGGCCTTCAGACACAAGATCGGGACATAGAAAAAAATCATTCAAGCTGGCAAGGAAATTAATTTGCAAGGGTTGTCTCAGGAAAATAAAAAGATTTTGCCAGGCTGAGGCAATTATTTTCCTTTTTTTCCTCATTCATAATCTAATCCCCTTAGCCTTAATGTGCCCATTCTGAAAAGAAAGATGAATGCATTGTTTTCTTAAATACACAGTGGGAGCCCAACATGAGATGAGCTGGAAAATGGCCAGATCAAATCTCAAAAGAAAACCAGAGATATTTGAAATTTGATACATGTAACCTTTCTTTTGCTCCTCTAAAAAAAACAACAAACAATCAGATGTCTTCTTCACTACTATTATATAATCAGAAATGGGTAAGCTCTAGCTCTAATTTACAGACAAATCACAAACAACAAAAGCTAACTAGGTTGGATGAATGGGGAAACAAAAGCAACTGAAAGCAAAAGCAAATTAAAGTCTCATGAAGTTCAGCAACTCCAATTACAAGGTGGTTCACGTGCTTCCGGGCAATACCAAACATGCACACAGAATGGGATAAAAGCTCACTGAGAGCAACCCTGTAGAGAAGGACTTATATGTTCTGGTAGATGAAAAGCTGAACAAAAGCCAACAGTGTGTGCCCACAATTCAAGAAGCCTGCCACATCCTGGGCTGCACCAAAAGAGTGGCAAGCAGATTGAGGGAGGGGATTATGCCCCTCTACTCTGCCCTGGTGAGACCCTGTTTGGGGTACTGTGTCCTCAGTACAAGAAAGACATGGATCTATTAAAGCAGGTCAATAAGAAGGCTGTGAAGGTGTTCAGAGGGATGGAGTACCTCTCCAATGAAAACAGGTTGTGAGAATTTGGGTTATTCAACCTGAAAAAGAATGGGCTTCAAGGACCTAGTTGGCAGCCTTCGAGTAACTGAAGGAAACCTGCAAGAAAGGTAGAGAGTGACTTTTTCAAAGGTATGTAGTGACAGGACGAGAGAATGGCTTTAAACTGAAAGAAACTAGGCTTATGTGTTATATTATGTGGAAATTCTTTACTGTGAGGTTGATGAGGCAGTTGAACAAGTTGCCCAGAGAAGTTGTGGGTGCCCCATCCCTGGAAGCATTCAAGACCAAGTTGGATGGGGCTCTGAGCAACCTAGTCTGCTGAGCTGCATCCCTGCCCACAGCAGAGGGATTTGAACTAGACAATCTTTAACTTCCCTCACACCCCAAATCATTCACTGGTTCTATGATGTGAAGAAAAAACTGTTGTTCTTTCATCGGATATCTATATATCCGATGCCTTAGAATGTTTATATTTTAACTAGATTTCATAAAACTATCTTTCCATTTCACTCCCCAACCTTTTTTCCACCACTATTACAACTGGACTTTCAAGGGTGTCTGCCCAATTTTATGATATTAGATACATAAATAATGGGAAAACTAATATTTAAGGTAAAGAATATTTTTTAAAGTATGAAGTACTAGCATAAGAAGTAATGCAAAAAATGTGAAATTTTGCTTATGTAGAAGTAAACAGTAATTTATTTTTCGTCTTAAAAAAACCACTGGATATTGGACAATTATTTCCAAGATCTTTCCAAGCCATACACAAATTTCAATTTCTACACTGTCAATAAACAATTGGCTTCAGCAAAAATAAAAACAAAAACGGATAAAAAACCAGTCATTGACATAAAACAAAATAAATCAATTATTTTTTTATTGTGATTCATACCTACAGGATAATTACTATTGCTCACTACAAGGAGGGGTTTTGTGGTATTTTAAACATGATATTTAGACTGCCTCGTACATTTTAAATGAATTTTAGTTTATCTGCTTGTATCACTAAAAGGAAAAACCACTATATAAATTGTTTTTGAAGTAGTTTAAAGGCAAGACTTTTTTTGAAGTTACGCAAAATTAGTGTTTGTGACAAATCAAGCTAAGGAAAACTGCATTTACTAATTGTATGCTATATGTGTTCTATCTCAGCCAGTGTTTCAAAGTCAAATAATTTCTGAGCACTGCTTGAATATATTCCTCATCTAGCACTTCAGTTCAGACATTACATAAGCATCTTTAGTCTCAAAAGTGAATGAGCATTAGCTGCCACAAGTGTATGTCAGACCAATTTTAAGGTATCCTGATTAGTTGTGTTAGAAAGTAAACTTGCCAATAATTTATAAACTTGTTTCTCCATTTAGATATTAAAAGACCAGTTACTTCAATGAATTTCATGTGCAACAAATGTGCCATTTGACTTTTTCTGAATTTTTCTATATATAATTTTCTTCTATGTAAATATTTTCCTGATATGAAAAGTTTCTATCAGTTATTGTGCTTGATGTCAATGCATTTCCAGAGTAGTGTGCTTTTGTAGTGGATCCATTTTCATGTCCACTTTCTGGGTTGCTCTTCATGAAGGGTAGGCTTTGTGCAGATGAGCAGATACCCTTTGACTGAAAATAGAGAGTAAGATCTAATCAGGATTTTCCTTACTGGGAAAAGAATGGATCCATGACTGGAGAAAATTTTCCAAAATGTACTAGCACATATGTGCTAACAGAAAGTTTTGAACACATCAGGATCTCTGCCCACGCTTTGGAGATTATTTTATATGATATAAAACATGTCTCATACATTTTTATATTTGCTGTTGTATTCAATTTCCTTAGTGACTCCTCTTGTTCTTTCCTCATCTATCCCATCTTTTTCTTTCCTCTGTATTCTTTTTGTCTTTAAAGGCCCAGTGTTCAGTTGCCCCTTCTTAAAAGTATCATATGAACCTGATCTTGTCTTATGATGTTTTTGAAAAGACATTCCAGTGTGATGTCTCACAGGACTCCAACGAAATGGAACAGATCATCAATTTTTATCAAAAGAGGAACAAAATCCAAAGGCATTGATGTACAGCTACATTACTTTCATCCTATTTAATACCCTCAACACTCAGATTATTCCTTGTTTTGAAAAACCCACATAATGGAGTGCTAGTCTAGGTGCCCTGACTCCTTGCAGATTATGTGGATATCTGACCATTTAACTCCTGAGAAAACTGGTCTTAAACTTTACACTTCTGGTCTGAATAGAAAATGTCACCATATCTTCACAGAGGCTGTGCAAGACACATCTGGCACCCATAATTAAGAAGATACTGAGAATGCTGGTGTCTGATCTGTTACATGAAGCCACTTTGCAGTCAGGCAACCAAAATCATGATTGACAGCCATGTGACATGCAAATAAATGTCACAATATGTTCTATCATCATCTGTTCTAACACCAGTGTTACTGGAGCATAATGTCTCCCCCAAACAAGTTGATATTGGGGATGAAAATATTTCTGTCTTGCCAAGAAAAGTGTCATCATCTCCTTTGATTCTGGGGCAGTGTGACAGAACTCAGCTGTTTTACATTCTTTCTGGGAAGCCTTTCAAATCGTGCTTTATGCAATCAATAATGTCCTGGAGTAGCCATACCAATGAAATTTGGAGCTTGCCAACACCACCCCCATATGAAGAAAGCACAGGGAGGAAATGGGATGAGCAATGAGAGGAGATATGTTTTACATATTTGAAAGGTGTCATCAACATTTCTCCTGTATATTATCAGGGAGAAAACTCTACAACTATCATTCATTAATTGATAGCTAGTGAGGGATTAAAAGCTCCACCTAGTCATTTTTTTCTCTACATTTAAAAGACCCTTAAAATACTCCTGTTTAAAACAAAGTTGTGCAAAACTGTATAAAACAACCATATCAGAAGGCTTCAGCCACGCCCTTCTGCATTTGAAGGTTCAAGAGCTGGTACAGACTGTCTCTTTCCAAAGAGAAGGAAATGAAACCAGTCTGTTAATGAAGTTGTTTCCAGGATCACTCTCTGGTATAGAAAAGCCAAATCTAATGAGGCAAAGAATCTGAAAATTACTATCTGTATATTTCTCTTCACATAAAAATTCAGGCCAATCATCAGCAAAAGTTCAGGAAAATTGGGAAGTTCAGGCCAAATCATCCAGGGGGGCACATGTAGTAGCTGCCCTAACTAATAATAACAAAGTCACCGTTTCATGCCCCATCACAGAAATTCATGCACACACAATGAACATTTTTTGAACATTTTCTCTGTCAGTGGTGGGTCTCAGAGGTAGGGGTAGGTTCAGGTAGCAGGATCAGTGACATTACTACTTGTGTGCATGTTCTGGTGGTTGTTGCATTTCCAGTTACTCATTCCAGCTTCATATTTCCATCCTTGCCCTCTCTTCTGCTCTAGTTCAGTCTCGTATTTCCATCCTTGCCCTCTCTTCTGCTCTAGTTCAGTCTCATCTGCTTCCTTGTGACTAACTGGCTGGGAAACAGGCATGTGAGGGAGCATGTGCCTTAATGCACATGGATGAGGGAGGAAGTAGGTTGAGGTGAGATAAACAGCATAAGAAATCCTTTTTATTGATTTGAAATGTGTTTTATAAGCATAATAGAAAGAAGGAAGCAAATTTATCTACATTTTTATTTTAGTTTTTTTTTAATAAAGGTAAAGGGCAGGAAAGCAATTGACATAACTGAAAATAGTTCAGGAACAACTTTCTATTCAGGGTTAAGAAAAGGTACAGCAACAATGGTGGAGAAAGAGACAAATGTATGCTCTTAGTCTTGCCAAAATACTTTTATGTAATGATAAAATTTGACTAATTTCTTCATAAGAGACTTCTGTCAATATACAAAGAGGTAAAGTAGTTACAGAATGAAGAGCTAATACCTAATTCTAGTATTATTTCAGTTTTAGAAACAACTGAGGAGCATAATGAGGAAATTAATGAAAAAATATGCGTATCTAGAGGACATTGCTGATGCTGTTGTTTCTCTAATTTGTTTGGTTTTTTTATTTCTTCTAATTGCTCTTTCTGGCTTTCACTTAAACTGTAGTCTTCCCCTGTTGCCTAGATCAATGGATTACAACCTCCATGATACAAAAAGCCACACTGACAATTTTCAAGGGACAGAGGGCTGCAACTAATTTGCATAATAATTCACATGAAAATACTTGAACTTTGCATCAGTTTGTCTTCTTCCTTACTCCCTACTGGGAATAAAGTTTGATTAAATCAACAGTAGCTTAACTTCTCATGGTTTCTGAGTTTTTTTGTTTTTTTTTTTCATTTAATGTAATTTTATTTTGACTTTCTTCAAGATGGGACATTCTTTTGAGCTTCATCTTGGGTCTTAACCATCATATTTCAAATTTCTGAGCACCCATATTTTGATCTGATTGACTCAAAAGTAAATTATTTAATACCTCAGAAAATCCATCATGACTACACTTTATCAAGTATTAAGTCTTCAGTTTTAACACTGTAATTCCAATATGTATTCCTCTTTTATTTCATTATCATACTGAAAGTTTTCTTTTGTCTTAGGTTAAATCCAGTCCATTCAGAGAAAATAATGTGAATAATTTAAATGCACGAAATTAATCTCCCTTAAACTAATGTCTTGTAGTCAAGGATATTTGAAAATAATTTGCTGTTCTTATGACATCTCTTTATTACTGATGATTTTATACTTAAATATGAAAAGTTTGCAAATAAGAAAATTCCTTAACTTCAGCTTGTGGCACATTTATTGGAAGGTTAGAAAAATGATATTGCAAAGACTTCCCATTTATTAATTAGGTAATTTTCTTTTTCTTTTCAAATAGATGTCAGCTTAAATAAGGGAGACTCTACAGCTGTAAATTTTGTATTTGTTTTTTCAGTAGAATTGAGAAAAAACAACAACAACAAAAATAACCTCTCTTAAATTTTGAAAATTTAGTTTAAAAACCCTGCTACTTTGGTAGAGAAGCTATCTGTGAAAGTCCATCCTGTAGATGCCCATATCCCTAAGAGCTGGCCTAATGAGGAGCACTGAAATCATGATCAGGTAGATCAGGCTGCAAAGATAGAGATGTCAAAGACAGACTTAGATTAGCAGCACAAGGGAGAGTTGTTCCTAGCTCGATGGGCCCATGATGCCTCAGGTCACCAGGGTAGAGATGCCACCTATAAGTGGGCCAGAGACCGAGGGGTGAATCTAACCATGGACAGTATTTCTCATGTTGTCCATGAGTGTGAGACGTGTGCTACGATCAAGCAGGCCAAATGTGTGAAGCCCCTCTGGTATGGTGGGCGGTGGTCCAAATATAAGTATGGGGAGGCCTGGCAGATTGACTACATCACACTGCCCCAAACCCGCCAAGGCAAGCACTACGTGCTCACCATGGTGGAAGCCACCACAGGATGGTTGGAAACCTACCCTGTGCCTCATGCCACTGCCCGGAACACCATCCTGGGCCTTGAAAAGCATGTCCTGTGGAGGCATGGTACCCCTGAGAGGATTGAGTCAGACAAGGGGACTCATTTCAAGAACAGCCTTATAAACATCTGGGCTAAGGAGCACGGCATTGAGTGGGTGTACCATATCCCTTACCATGCACCAGCTGCTGGAAAAGTTGAATCGTGCAGTGGCCTCCTTAATAACACCTTGAAGGCACTGGGTGAGGACACTTTCAAGGAGATTAGTTTAGCAAAGGCCACATGGGGAACACCCGAGGTTCCACTAACTGAGCAGGCCCTGCCCAATCTGAGCCCTTGGGAGCCACAGATGGAGATAAGGTTCCAGCGGTACACGTGAGAGGTATTCTGGGAAAAACTGTTTGGGTTAATTCTGCCTCCAGCAAAGACAATCCCATCCATGGGGCTGTCTTTGCTCAGGGACCGCGTTGCACCTGGTGGGTGATGCAAAAGGATGGAGAGACACAGTGCATACCTCAAGGGGACCTTGACTTAGGGTGAACTACCCATGACACTGTGCTTACAGTTGTAGCTGCATGTACATATGTATATAATTAAAATAGTGAATGTTTGGATATAATTTAAAAGTTTAAAATTTGATGTAACAAAATTTAAAAGTTTTAAATAATTTAAAATTTTAAAATTTGATGTTGATATGGGGAAAATTCGGGGTGTATAATGTTGGGGGTTAGGTGTCCTTCCTTTTGCTCTTTCTCACCTATGGAATTTTCCCCATTACTTGCGGGGAAACCTGATTCTGATACTTATGGGTACTTGACAAGACAAAAAGTTTTGGCTGGGCCCAGGGAGAAGGGGGGGAGGGGGCAGATAGAGGGAGACTGGGGGACAGCTGTGAAATCAGGCACCTCACTCTTTGGCCAGAGAGGAGAACACACTCAGAGCTATGGTTGCTTGGAAAAAGAAGTTCACCATAACTCAAATGGTGCTTCTTCTGCTGCTGCTGCTTCTCCTTCTTCTGCGCCTCCTGCCCTGCCGGGACATCCTGCAGTGCCAGCCACAACTGCACAGCTGCTGATACATCCCACCCATCCACTGCCTCAGGATTCCTGCTCATTTCCTGCTGTTCAGCTTGGCATTTCCACAGAGTCCTGCCGGATCAACTGCCCACAGGGAGTTTGTGAAGCAAAGCCTCCCCTCCATCCTTTTCCTGTCTCTGCCATGGGGTCCTTGATTCTGTTTTGATTTTAATGCCATAGTTATTGTTGTTTTGTTTACCTTGTTATATACATTAGTAAAGGACTGGTTTTCCTACCCCCATATCTTTGTCTGAGAGCTGCTTAATTTCAAAATTATAATAATATGGAGGGAGGGGTTTTCCAAGGGAGGCTTCTGCCTTCCCTAGCAAATACCCATCTTTCAACCCAAGACACTGAGTTCAAAAGGATAAAGTTATGATGTTTTTCAAGATTTCTGATGTACAGATTATTCATGTCTAGCTCTGGTTTTACTTGGTTGCAGTTTCTTATTGACAAGGGACAATTTTTACTTCCTTGAAATCTTCTCATTTTCTCTCTTTGAATTTTTCTTCCTTTTTGGCCAAAATGTAGTCAGCAAAACTGAGCAGGCTGGAGCCTTAGCAATTCCATGTCTTCCTTCTAATATACCTACAGCTAAAGCCAGCCTCTCATCCATCTGTTACTCTACAAGGTCACTTCTGTTACCTTAATGATATGGCACTCCTGAAGAGATTGCTCTCATGTCAATCATATATTCATTTCCTGTATAAATGGCTTTTCTTTTACCTCCAGATTTCAAGCTACAGATCTTTTGTATGGTGTCAGCAAATATATCAATGGTTGGTCCCCTTCTGGGGACACATTCTATTCCAATTCCCTAATTCAACCTTCATGGGCAGTTACCTGTAAGTATCACGCATTTTAAATTGCTCTTCCAGAAATTTGGAAAGAATTTGAAATACTAGTACTAGTACTATTTAATATGCTGCCAGTTGTGATGCTCAATAACAATAACCCCCCTACGTTTTCAAGAATTGCTTGCATTTTGCAAAAGTTTTTTTTTATGTCTTTTGGATTGAGTAGCTGCTCAGATGATTGAGGTTATATCTTTGATGCTTGCAATGGAGCATCACTCCAGTGCTTTATCATTTTAGGAACAGTAGCACTACATGAGCTACTCTGTCTTGGCTGCAATGTGCTCACATGCACACAACTGCTAATGTTTTCTTGCTGCTGTTTGAAAGGTTGATTTGGTATCGGGACTGTTTACGCCTTAGTTCACAGAAGACTAGCAAAACCACTTACCTAAGACTATTCATTCAAAACACTTTGTGCTGTTCAAAGTAAAGAAGTAATACTTCTGGAGTAGTTATTACAGAAGTGAAAAACACCTAAGTACCCCGTAAGAGACATATTGAGTGACCAATTGTTTCAGATTTCTTACTGGGAATAGGAAGTGATTCAAACAGCAGGGAGTGTCCAGATCTCAGATGAAATGCCTCATTCATCTTTACTTAATACGACACCTAAATGATGAGGGAGAGTGGAATTCTGTGTGTGGACAAGCACTAGATACAGATCAATAACTATCCAAGATTAAATGACTACCCTGTAGTTTACCTGATGCAAAGGCTTACAACCTAATGTTCAAAACCGTTACCTTATTCTAGGTGCCATTCTTTGAATTGTGTATGAGAATAACTTCCCAAAGCCTATATGAAGCATTGCATGTTTTCCCCTGGGTGCAGAAGTATTAAGAGCTTCTTTTACGAGGTACGATGCTGTCTGTCAAAACCACTGTTGCTAAAGGGTTTTACCCCTCATTTTTCATATAAGATTTAGTATTCCTCTTCATCATTTGTGTCTGTGTATACATACATAATTAATTATATCTGCGGAGCCCTGGGAACAATTCTTGTTAATTAACTTCCCTTTGCTTTGCTGACCAGTGGCCCGTGCAAAAAATAGACTGCCAAAGAAATTAAACCATGATTTTTTTTTTGCCCATGTGATCATCCTTGTTTTAAAGTTTGCAAGTGCCTTGGATTTTAGATAAAGTAAAACTGGGAGTTATATCTGTGCTGTTTGCCATAATTTGATAATTTATTGCACATCTTGAAAATATCCAATAGGTGAACTGAGAATTTTTGTCTCTGATCATCTTAAATATTATGGTGTAAAATAATACTTTCCTTTATATTCCAATATATCATATACATTATGAAAATGTATTTTTAACTGAAGGGAAATATTGCTTTTGCTATAAATCATTCCACAATATCTGTTTGACCAGGAGAGTTTTTGAATTAAAATTCAGTCTGAAATTAATATTTTTCTGCAAATTAGTTGCAATGTGGTCTACATTAGCCCAATAGAATGGTTTTTCAGGAGATGGAGGTGAGGTAATCACTACATACATATTGGGTGGTTTTAGTTTATATTGTATTTTGCTTACTCCTCTGGACTACATGAGTGGTTCAATGCCATTAGCTGTGCTCTTAGAAAATATTATCTAGTTGAGCATTATAAAAACCAAACTCAAAATCTAGTCTTTATGTCCACATCTGACATTTGAACTAATGTACACTAAGTGGGTATGACTACTTCAAAACCTCACTCCAGACATGAACTAGAACACCAGTGTAGATTTCACTTGGCAGACACAGCAATTATGATGATCTCTTGTCTAGCTTTCTTTCTGACTATTTGGGAAAGGAAACAGAGTACTGAAATTTCAGGTTGAAAGGTTTTCAGCAGGTTTTAATATTTTGAAAGGTCTTACTTTAAAAAGTACATCACAAACACCTTAGAATGCACACAGTATTCATTAGCCTAGTGGAAAATAGAAGAAGTCAGAAAGATAAGATGAAGGATGATGTAAGTGAGAACAGGCTTAGAAATTTCTGTGATGCACAGAGCACTGCAATTCTGCTTTAGTTCTAGGGAGCATTTAATCTCTTTCTGATATTCTTGTCAAAAAATATTCAGCTGGTTTTATATAATTATTTTACAACCAGTTTGCTATCAAGGAGACAATTTTCTCTGCACCTTATGAAAGCTCTCAATGGAACCCCAGAAAGGCAGTGGTACAGTGCTGCCAGCAAGGGAGGTAAATGCAAGTCTAGATGGTGCCATAAGGTGCTGGGTCAACATGCTCTGATTTATAGATCTAGACCTCTGAATAGTTCTCAATAGTAAAAGAATTATGAATATCTGAATTCATAGAACAGGGGATTGCTTAGCATATGGGGAAAAGCTAAATTCATAAACCAGAATATTGCATATCTCATTTTCCATTTGTCTAAGAGAATTATTGAATTATAAAACCTGAGTGCTTTTTAAGTTTAGAAAAACTACAGTGGTATGTGCTTTCTATTGCAAACTAGATGGAATAAAGTTTTCATACTTTAATAATTTTCTCAGGAAACATGTTCTCTGCTTTATTTTTGGACATGAATGAGAGACAAAGTGTAATCATCGATAAATTCGAATGTCAAGCGCTGACATTCTTGGTGATTATATAGTTTGGAAGATGAATTACCTTTGTTTATGTTGCTGCTTTCATTGTCTCTGCATTAGAAGGCCCAATTATTGCTTTGTATACGTTAACATGGATGTTTTAGATTAAGCAGTGAGTTTTAAAATTTTCATCATAGTGAGGACTGCAAATTTCCCATCTTTGGTTCATAGACTTTATTCTGCAGTTCAGAGTACCTAACTGTCTGTGAACAGTCTCTTTGTAATTATCTAAAGCTAATCCATTTTAAATTTAATATTCTCTATATGCTAGCCTTTTCAAATTCCCAAGTACTTTTATAAACATTTAAAAAACACTGTTAATATAAAATTCATCTACATATCTGAATCTATATTCCCTCTTATGGTCTGGTTTATAAAATATATGTTACTAAGTTGTTCAAAGAATGTGATAAGTAATTTTGCATTTTCACTTGCAGAGAATCCAGTTCTGGTCCAGGTAAAAGAACTGTAATAAAATGGTTATTCAGTACTTTATCCATCACAAAAAATATTGGTTGTTTTGTTATTGTTTCTGAAAAAAATGGCACCCTTCATATTCTTTTGCAGTAAGATCTATCATGTACATTTGTTGCATATTGGTCATTCCACTAAAACTCGTTGGTTCCTTTCCTTCCCATATTTTCTCTTTTTCTATGTGGAAATTTAGATGTCCCAGAAGACATTCTCTGAATGTCACCCATAATGCTGTAGGAAGTGGCTGAGCTGTATCTTTAGTACCTCCTAAAATAACTATAAAGTTATTTTTCTTATGTCAGAGAAGGAGGAGGCTTGTGAATATTTTCTAATTAGAAGAATCATAATAAAATACATTTTTCAAATAAAAAATTCTCTGGAAATATACTGAAAACTTTATTATGTAGAAAGAATACCAGTACAGGACAGTCTGTATGGGGTAGTTTTTCAGTTAAACATCATCACTGTATCATTGTATCCTGAAATTTAAGTAAAAATATCATTGAAACTCACAGTTCTATATTTTATTTGTCTATCTTTTTTTAGTATTACAATACCTAATAACATATTGCAAGGGAAGAAGATAATTTGTACTGTTTGAATTCAATGAAATAGAATGCAAAATAAATATTTACATTAAAACTTTTAGAGGATAACTAAATACCATAGAAAGAACAAATCAGATGAAAGAGGCTGGTGAGAATTTAGAATTTTGTGTAAAACCAAATATATCTATGATAATTTAATATAATATTGAAGTGTCTTATTTTCTCTTTTATCTAGATAATTTACATATAGTTTTTTGTATAATATGTAGGCTTTTTCTTAAATATAGAACCACAGAATTGCAGAATGACTAGGTTGGAAGAGACCTTCAAGATCATTGAGTCCAACCCATGCCCTAACACATCAATTAAACCATGGCACTGAGTGCCACATCCAGTCTTTTTTGAAACACATCCAGGGACGGTGACTCCACCACCTCCCCTGGCAGGCCGTTCCAGTACTTTATCACCCTTTCCATGAAGAACTTCTTCCTAATATCCAACCTATTAGACATATTATTCTACTAAGAATTTATTATTCTGTGTTTATAACAAACTCTTTTCCTTCATTTTCTACTTCCATTTTGGATATCTTGAATATTTTTGCAAGTTGCCAGTATGTATTATTGTCTAAAGTTTTTATTATCTGTAAGTCCATTTTAATTCAGTACTTTTTTCCTTTTCTCCATTTCTCAGAAGTGTTGTTTTAGTATATTCCATTTGTCTTTCCATATTTATACTGACTACATTATTTAAGTAAGGATACAGAAACAATAACTGCTGTCTTGTACATTATAAACTGGAAGGTAGCCTACATGTTGAAGTCATAGTCCCTTAGTTTTTGTGATAGTGTTAGGAAGTATGGGCTGTCTCCTTGTCACTGTTTTAGCAAAGTAACACTCTAATAGTAGAAAAACTGCAAGGAAAGTATTGAATTAACTTTTTTACTTTGATATAATGATGTACTTGCGTTACAGTATAGGTATCTTGTAGCCTTCTAGGGCTGTTTTGCTACAAGCAGGCAGCTTAGTTGACCAGCAAGATATAATTTATACACAGAACAAAGAATTTAGCATTAATTTCAATGAGATCTAAACAAAAAAACCAAAAAAAAACAACCCCCCCCCCAAAAAACCCAAACAAACAAAAAAACCCGAACAAAACAACAACAACAACAAAAAAAAAACCAAACAAACCAAAAAACCCATCACCACCAAAAATATTGTTCCAGATGAGTTATGAGAGAAAAGGAAGTTAAGAAATTATTACAGAAATTCTTTAATAATAAGGGGTTTTTGTACACGGTTGACCCCTTGGCTTGTGGTATTACACTTATATTTTTGCTGCCCTTCTTATTCTCAAGGTCAATAACTTTCATATGAAATCATTCAATAGTTCATTCAAAAAAATGTTCTTCTAGTTCAAAAGCTCTATATTCTATATAGGAACACTATCCTGCATCACAAAATCTTTACTTTATGTAAATTTGCCTGAAATTTTCACTTGATTCTGCAGGTTGTAAGCAGGAAGAGCTAACATGATAATATTTTAGCCAGTATATCATTGTCTTTTATCAAGAATATATTTTTGGGTCATTAATTAAAAAATAGGGTATATTTTGGATTTGCGTTTATAATTTTTAAGACAGTGACTGATGTACACTCCATGCTGAAATGGTATGTGAAGATTGTTGAGTTTTGATCATTTCATATAGGAAAGAAAAATAAGATCTATTTTTGATCCAAAATGAATTTTTATGTGTCTCTTTTCCTCACAGTAGAAATTCCTGTAACATTTTTTTTTCTTAGCATAACCTTTGATTTTTACTCATATATTTATTCAAAGAATTCCTCCTTTTCCTATGTTTTCCTTTACCTTTCACAGTTCTTTACTTTTTTAAAATTTATTTTCATACTAAAAGAGAACAAATGAAAACAAGAAACAGCATATTAATAGTCTGTCCTTTCTCTTAAATAGAGGCTTTGTGCCAGGGTAATTACAACTTTATTTCTTTTAATATAGGAAGCTGAGAAAAAATATGAAATCTATTATGACATGAGGCATAATAAAAAAAGATCCATAGTTGTGTAATCACAATTTACTTGTTTCAGGACAGTGTACCCATCAATTTTCTCTTATAATTAGACTGTAAATTTCAACAGGGAAGGCTCTTTGTCATAAATCTATTGAATACCTAGCAGCATAGAGTCCAATTCTGCCAGGAATGTCTTAGAATATCTACCATAAAATTGAAGAATAAAAAGTATCGAGGAATTGTTTATAAATATTGTGTTCTATTTGTCTCTCAGCATTTCCCTAACACAAACCAGCAAGAGACGTTACAGTACATAATTATTTTCTTCACGGTTCCTTCTCCATGAATGATATAAATTCTCAAGTGATGCATGTCTACTTTCCTGTTTGTGACAGAGAGAGAGGACACACTGTAATACACACATTTTTACAAAGAATTAAGAGGTATGGGATTCTGGATGCTGCTTCACCAGAAGATTCTCTTGAACAGGAACATGGTCCAATGAAGTAACTGTACTGTTATGATACAGTTTAAGCATTTGCATTTTTCCTTGTGGTTCTTAAGCTTTCACACATGAGCAAAAGTGAGAAACTGCAGTATTCATCCTCTGAACTAAGACAGAGAACTTCTGTCTTCCTTGTGACTTGGAGATCAATTTCAATCTCCCCAGAGAAATGTCTGCATATCTATAACTTGGATACTTAATTAATTCTATCCAGGAGGGAAATGCCTTTCTCTCTGTGTCCTCTCCTATTTACCATAGAAACATATCTAATTATTTTAGTCTGCCATAAAGTGAACTAATATGTGGCATGTGAATTAATAGCTGGCATGGACTTTGTGAGTTCTTCAGTCAAAAGTACAGTTTAAAAAAAGGAGGAAATAATTATATTATTTACAGTATCAAGAAAGAAAAATGTGTTCTTCCCACTGTGATTCCGTCAATCTTCAATGTAATTTTTTTAAAGGTATTCTATCTCAGAAATACCCACCAATTCAAACTGAAAGTACTGGCACTTTGCTTCTTTTTTGCTTGTGTATTTCAGATCTGTCTTTAATTCAGGTGACTTTTTCCATTTACTATCTACCTGAAAAACTGGTAAGACAAGACAGTGTTTAATTCTGCTGCTTCTCTAAGTTAACATAAGCTATTCTGTAACTGTCATTCATTCCATGGGATATTAATATATATTAAAATTAAGTCAAGTTAAACAGTATTTTTAAAATAGTGAGCATCCCAATAATCAAGCCAGAAACTAAAGTGACTAAAGTCACTTTCATCTAATGAGGATCTCAACAGACAGGAGCAGCAGATTTTCTATTTCAGTAAAGGCTTTGTGTTTCAGTGTTGTGGTGACAGGATTGGTGCCAATATTTGCTTTAGCTATACTTAGTAGAACTCCAAAATAAAGTTTATTTTTGAAGATCTAGTGGGCAGGGACCCTACTGTTATCAAATTAAAAGCCACCACTCCCCTTATTTTTTTGTTAAAATAAGGTCACACTCAAATTACTGATACAAGATTCATTCACTTAGAGATCAATTTTTTGTTTCAATTTTTATTTATGTGGTGACATAGAGAAAATGCAGAAATAATCTTGTGGCTTGGTTTTGAAAGACAGGTGCCTGCAAAGGAAGGCAGGAGCTTCTCTTGGAACAGAAAAAAATGCAAACCCCCTCCCTCCAAATTATTAAAAGGGGCTCTCAGGCAAAGATATGAGGATAGGAATAACAGTTTTTTAATATGTANCCAAATACCCAGATTATATCTAGGTGGGAATGCTTGGCTCCTCCCCCCTGGGTGGAGCATCTCACAATGGGCTGATGTCATTCTCTGAGTCATGTGGTGTGTCCTTAACTGCCCATTAAACAGGAAATGGCTCCCAGAGGGAGTTATCTATGACTCATAGGGCAAGGCATTGATGGCCCATTAACAGGAGATAGTCTGGGGAAGGAGGCAAGGAAAACACTACCCCTCCTGGCTTCAATAGTTCATGAAGATGGAGATAGAATACAGACCTTCTGGAATATGTTACATTGTAACTTAGGGCATCTTAGAACTGACCTTAGGAACGAAAATGAAAACCTTCTATCTCCTTCACCTCCACTTGATCCTGTCTCCATATTACAATTATAAATATGGCTAGTATTTTGAATAGTATTTTTTTTTTTTTTGCTTCCTTTCAGCCTCCTTATTTGCTTTCCTGGCTAGATAGCATTGTTGAGATGTGAATAGCAAGCATCCTTGTGCGGGAAGACAGCTAATTAGGAGTATTTGTGGTTCAGTTTGTCTGGTTGGCAGCTTTTCTTTTTCCCTAGAGAAATATGCTAGTATTCTCTATGGAATGTCACATTTCCAGGGTTTTTAAGCAAGTGCACAACTGAATTCCCTAAAAGGCAGACTGAAAAAAAAAAATCTGTGGAGGCAAGTGCTTCTCAGACAGGGAGTAAGGGCTCATAATTGAGACCAAGAGAGGAGAAAGAATGCATTAAGCTGGAACTTTGGTCAGTCATTTCATAATATGGAGCCTTTCTTTAGGCAACAGAATACATTAGTGCCTTTTTCTGAACCACTCCCATTAATTTAAATAGCTGAAATTCTCATAATGTTCAGTTAAATATAAAAAGCCAAAACTCTAAAAAATACTGAAAATCTGTTGAGAACAGAAATATGTGTATCTAGCAATTATTTTGAATGCATCATAAGTTCTCTTCCTAGTAAACTAAACTGCTATCATACTGCTATCATAGCTTAAAAGCCAAAATCAGACTAATCTTAAGATTTTCACCATTTGTTTTACTCAGCCTGAATGCAAAGAAATCCCATCATCCAACAGCCTTAAGGAGTAAGGTATAATTTACGCAGATACAGCTGTATGTTAGACAATTTTGGAATGCAACTAAAAGTCTCTTGCGTTACATGAGTTACTCACAAGAAAACATGTTTACACCCTAAGAAAGCAGTGATTGAAAGACAGCTCAGTGTTACCACAAAAGATTTTTATTCACTTCCCAATATTTTGATTAGAAATAAAAATCTCTCCATCCCAATGATTTTCATTTTAACAGGGAAATATTTGAAAGTTCATATTAGAAGTTTAACTGCAGTATTTTCTGCTGCATTACTGTCTGTTTGGTTGTTTCTTTGGCTGGCTGATTACTACACAGCTGGTTTTTTGACTCTTTAATGAATCACTTGTATCCCATCTTCAGTCAGACAGAAGTTTGAGAAGTCAACAGTTTTCCAATGGTGGGCAGATGACAAGACTTAGGACTGTAAATCTCTGGTAGTTCACTTTGATGACATTATCAGTTCTGAAATGAGGTTAATATTGCAGCATTTGTTCTTTTTCTGAGAAGAGAGGTGTTACTAATGTTACCAATGTAAAATTTTTCACGAAGCATATCATTTGAGATAGCAACCTTATTGAGAAAGTGTAAATGATAAGGCAATAAATGTTTTCAGCCAGGAAAGTACTGTCTGTCTGTGACATAACTCACATGTGAGACCCTAATTTGGCCAGTTTCAAGCCCTCAATGTCTTTTCATTTGCTATTGTGATGATACCTTTCTGTAAGATAAAATGTGTCGTTGCCTCTTGAGAAAGACGCAAATAGCATACATTGTTCTAGTACTCCAAATATGCATAAAACTCCTTCCTAATTCCATGCATACCTTGAAGTAATATTTCTGAAGATGTACAGTTTATGCTACTCATTTACAGTAACTATCATGCAGGAAATTAATTTTCATCAGGAAAGACACCATTCAGCCCCATATTCCTAGTATTCATATTTTATCATCTTTGAAATTCTCATTCTTTCAAAGGACTATGTCTGTGACAAAATGTGCTAACCTGACATTTTGCTTTTATCAGTTTTTCTAACTCCTCTATTTTGCATATATGGATTTTTAATGAAAAGGGTAGACAGACTTTGAATGCCATCATTGAAGATAATATTTTATGTCCGTGCTGTTTCTAGTAGATCAACAACAGCCATAGAAAATACACACTGGCTTTAAGTTTTTTCAATACCCTCCTAGATGTATTATATATAACTTCAGAACATGCTGTGGACAGTCTGTTTCTGAAACCCATAAATTACAGTCAGAATCATTCAGACAAAACCATTATTTCCCTGGACAACTGCTGAAGTCAAGTATATACTACTATTAATTCAAACTGATTCCTGTGAAATTTTTAACTTTACAGTGACTTTGACAAACGGCATAATTCATGCTTTAAGCAATTTAATTTAATCCTAACTTTACCATTTCCTCTAGATTAGCATTTTAATGACATGTGCCTAACAAAGCTGCTTATGCTTTGCAAATTTTCTTCATACACTTATATATTTATGTTTGATTATAGGGTTTTGGTTTTCCTCTGTTTTATTCAAAAAGGTGAAGGACACAGTATTTGTAATTATAGGGAATATTAGCAACTGGTTTAGGGGCAGCATAGTAAAGAAGGAAGCAAATCAAAATCAGCAGTGGGAAAAAAAATGTAGAAAATGGTTTTTGCATTGTTACACACAATTTTTACATGTATAGATTGTACTATTACTAATGTTGATTACCTTTTACAGCCTGAGGAAGATACCAGCAAACCTATGATATTTAGGTCTAAATATTGGATGCATTCTAATTTCTCAGCAGAATAAGAGTAGTTGTGTGACATGTCATACAAAACCAGTAGCTTGTTGTACAAAATAGAGAGTTCATGCCTTTTTATTATCAGAGGCATGACCGATGAATCAGGTTGAGGCTTTGTTATTGTTCTTTTGATTTAGTTTTTCTATGTCTTGTAGTTATTAGGGATTTTAGGGGGCCTTATTTCTTCTTTTTTTCTCTTCAGCTAGTGTTATCACAGAGATGTGCTGCTTCCCAGATTTCTAAATCAACTAAAAGCTAAGAAATACTTTTGCTACTGAGTTAATTCTGTGATTAGATGTTCAGAGCCAGCAAGTTGCTGGAAAAAACTTATCTTAAATGAGAAGCAACCAGTGTTGCCTTTTGTACTGTATTTTTAAAGAATTTGAAGACAGTGATTGACAGACCTACTTTGCTATTTCCACATTTTCAAAGCCGGATTTTTTTTTTCATATCCAATTTGGACTTTTTTCAATTATTTTGGGACCTAATAAATATTCAAACAAATTAGTGCATACCTCTTCACAAAGAATTGTGAAGTGTAAATGTGGAAAAACTCCAAGCTCTTTTGCTCCCTTTGCATAGTTTATATAGTACAAATATGTTTTGATTTTATCAGAGACATCTTCATTCCTTTAGGGGTGAAGAAATTCTAGCAAGGTTTTGACAGCTTCATCACAAGGAAGAACCTCCAGAGTCTGAAACCTCTGTCCAGAATATCTGTGGTAGAATAAATTAACATATGATTTTCTTTCTCTTTGAAGATATGGCAGTATTGGTTAGATATGATTGAAAAGAACTTATGTTTTACAAAATAAGATGTCCAGAGCATGACCTAAAAGTGTAGGTGCAGCAATTAGTCTGGAAGATTTTTCTCCTTTTGTCTAGGACATTTTCAAATACAATTTATGAAAACAGTAGGCAAGTAAGATAGAACTTTTTCTTAAACAGGATTTTAGTCAAAGTAGCGTTCAATGACTTTTTTATTGCTTTTGGTTTTGGGTAGTGCTATTATCTTCATGGAAGATTAATGAATGCATTCAACAATATGCTTTGTCTCTGGTATAATTTAGTTTCATGTTAGTCGTGTACAGTTGCTAATAAGCTTTCAGATATATCCATAACATTTATGAATCTTAAACTGGAGATCAGTAGTAATTGAAGAAGTTCTTCTGCATTGGAAAAGATATGTGGAATTGTTTTTTTTCAGAGAAGTATCTTAGTTCAGCTGAGTCAGAATTTGGAATGGGAATGGTAGTTGCATTAAGTTATTGCCTGAAGGTCTTCTGTATGTCCTCACCTTCAGAGCTTAAAACAATCCATCCTTGGTTAGAAGATACAACTCCAAACTCCATGAATTTATGGAAGCACTCTGATTCAAATATTGACTTCCAAAAAATGGAGAAAGGAAGCGTTGGGAGTGAACATTGGCTGATTCCAGAGAAGAACAGGGCTCTAAAGGTGATGACTTAAATTTATGTTGATTTGAAACTTTTACTGGGAATTTTTATTTAAGAAAAGTTCTTACTTTGCATCCAAGTTTGACATTTATCAGGTTTAGTATCTTTAGTATTGGATTTGAATACTGTTCATTATCTAATTTTACATATTTTCTTTTTTCAGTTCAACTTTGCAGGAAAAAACACCGAATTTTAATGCTCAAAACCCAGAACTGTAATTCAAAACCAATTTCAAGTATATAAAAAATTTTAAAGGCAATATTCATTTTCCTTGTCTTCTCCTTTTTTACTTTGAAAATATTTAAAAGGACCCTACTCTCAGACCAATTACAGACAAACCTGCTTGAATTTCTCAGACAACAGAAATGCATAAAACTGAATTCTGTCCCCTGGGACTGTCTTGTATGGCTTGAAAGGGAGTATTGCTTATTCAAAGATAATTTAAAAAGACATTTTTAAAGTACGTAGGAGTTTAAGTGCTGAAGATACCATTTTTATGTCCACAGAATGTACAGATTTTTCATCTCTTCTTATCCTTTTTAGTCCAATTTCATTAAGAAAAGTTTGTGCAATTACTTATCCATCTGTCATTCTCTTTTCTCTAATAACCCTTTACTTGCTGGTCAAATTAAAGTAAGTTTGACACAGAACTACAGGGCTCAAAACAATTATATGGGCCTGAGTTTTTAAAATTCAGAGGTGAGTAGAAAGAAAAATATATGCCATATTGAAAGAAAAGCTTCTTCAGGAGCACAGGATTTCTTTATTCTTTCTGAATTCTAGGATGACTTGGGTTGACTTGAACCCTGGCAATCCCTGTTCACTCCCCACAAGGTGATAGGTGAGAAAAGGGCATAGAAGGAACTAGAAATATACACAAATTAGGTGAGAAGCAAAGTGGTACAGTGAAGATGCCACAAAACAGATGTGTCATAGGTAGTAACAACACAAATAGTTCAATTCATTTCATTGTTCACTAAAAAGAAGTGACAAATCAAAATTATGTTTTAACTTTTCACACTTGTAAATGCTTTTGAGAAAATACTGGAAAAAATAAATGAACTGCTTAGAACTTGATAGGGAGGAAGTGCTGGTAAATTCAAGAGTGATACGATTATATAAAGTATCTGGGTTCAATAGTCTGTGATCCAGGGCCATAATCAAACTTTTATGTACGTTAGCGAGTGGTCACTTACCAGCTCAAATTAGCATCTCTATTTCAGCATGGTGTTTAAAACCTTGAATCACACTAGAATTTTTGATTTTGCAAGTTACCTTAAATACTTACATGCACAAGATTTCCTATTTGAAAGACGGTTTTAAATTTTGTATTACACTTTGCATCTCTGAGAACATGTCTGGTTCTGGAAGCAGAAATGGATGAATAATTAATGGAGTATTTAGGGTTCTAATTTTTATGACAAATTTATAAGAAGCTAGGCTTTTTGCATCCTATACCCATATGACTGTCTCTGTCTTTCTTCAGCACATGAAACATTGTTGAAATCTTTGAAAAAAATCTGGAACTTCAAGCTCCTAAAGGGCACTTTGTTCCATAGCAGGTGCAGGTGAACTAAAGATTAAATCTGATTGTGTGCACTGCACTTTGCTATGATTTGATGTGGATGCAAGCAAATACATTTGAGCAGAATCTAGTATATCATCAAAGTCAAATGCACATGGGCTTACAGTTTTTGAAACTCATATAATCTCTTTTGAAGTCCATAAAATCATAATAAACTTTTTTCCCCCTTTGAGAATTTGGTGTTTTCACAGTATTTATATATTCTTCTAACCCCCCCCTTTTGATTCCAGTTTTGTTATTCCCAAAAACAACATCAGTAAATCATTGCAACGAGTTACTAATTTTGCCAATCTGTCTGACAAATGCATGTGTTTTGGCTTTGTTTGGGTCCTGTTAAGGTTAGATGTAATTTGATTAAAATCAGGTTTTCTAAAACAGACAATAGCTTTAAATTTTGAACAAAAATATTAGTGAGATAGGATTAACCTCACAATTTTATGTCTAGAACCATAAAAATACTATGACAGGCAGATATATCTTGCTGTTGTATTTGGGGGATCATCTACGCCAACCTCTTGCCCAAAGAAGGACTGAATTCCTGGCAGCCAGCAGGGCCAACCCTGTCTTTGGAGGCATCAGGCACAGCATCACCAACCAGGCGAGGGAGGGGATTGACCCCTCTGCTCTGCACTGGGGTGGCCTCACCTCAAGTTCTGGGGGCAGTTCTGGGTGCCACAATGTAAAAAAGACAGTAAAGTATTCCAGAGCATCCAAAGGAGGGCAACAAAGATGGTGGAAGCCCTAGAGGGGAAGTGTGAAGGGTATCTGAGGTCGCTTGATCAGTTCACTCTAGGGAAGAGACTGAGGGGAAACCTCAGTCTATAACTTCATCATGAGAGGAAAAGGAGGAATAGGCACTCTGGTGACCAGACTGGAAGGAACAGCCTGAATTTGTGCCAGGGGACATTTAGGCTGGATAACAGAAAAATTCTTTTCACCCACAGTTTTGTTAGGCTCTGGAAGAGGCTCCCCAGGGCTGTGGTCACAGTACCAAGACTGACAGAGTCGAAGTGTTTGGACAATGCCCATGGGCACAGGGTGTGACTCCTGGAGAGATAGTCTGTGCAGGGAAGGGAGATGGACTTATTGATCCTTGTGGGTCCCTTCCAACTCAGCATATTATGAAGCTTTGAATTCTCTGTTGTGCTGCAGCTATCCAAGTAAATGTAACATTTCTGGATGCATTTCTAAATAACGGAATTGTCATGGCTGTGATTGTGTTTAATATTTTGTACAAAATTCAATTGGAAACCCCAGCTTGAAAAAAGAGCACTTTAAATTGGAATAGTTTGCTTTCTTTACTGATTAAATTTCAAAATAATGAAATAAAAAAATAAAATTTGCTTGAACACCGATTCTATAATTCCGTGAAAGGCAATTCCTAGATTATACACCACACAAACTCTTTGAATGCATAGAAAATCACTTTCAGTGTTCAGTTAGCTTATTATTTTTTTACTCTGGGAAAATGCAAACAACAGGATTGGCTAGCTCTGTTGCTGCTTTGTGAGGAGAAGCTTTTTAAAATATTTCTAAAATGCTCTGTTTTCAATGATCAATGTGTTAAATATAGATTTTGAATTGGCTTAAATGTATTGTTAGTTAGGTCCACAGATAATATCTTTAGTATAGACTACTGGGCTTAAGTTAGCACAAGCAATAAAAACTTGCGAATAAAGGATTGGAAAACAATTAGAAATTTAGGTGCATATGTGATTATATTTCTTTTGAAGTCAGTTTACAGATTACTTTCCAAAAAAGTCACAGGTAAACAGAGGCCTGAATGGAGTTGTTGGAGCAGACATATTACAGTTGATTTTTAAGATAAATCTTAATAGGTATGATTTTTGAAAGTCAACACCTCTGTTAATCTTTCTATAAAATGTCAAAACCCAAAATACAAACATCTATTATTCACTGAAGTAAATGGAAAAAGATGTGGCTTTACGCATTAGCAGTTAGGTCCACAAGTAATTTCTTTACTACAGAATGAACTTTAGTTGTAAAAGCAATAAAAATCTGCAAATAACATATTGTTAAGGAATTCTAAAGTACTGAGACACTGCAATGGGATTCTTAGCAGATGTCATTCCTGCCTTGAACCATTAACAGTCATGCATTATTAATATCTTTCTTTCCTTTGAATAATTAGAAAAACATCAGAAAGAGCAATATATGCAATTGTATATTTTTGGCCTGTCAGTAAGGATATTCTTTGAACATGTTAACTATATTAAACACTCCTTATGTTGATAATATCAACTCTAATTTTACATATCAAATATATTTTATACTGTCCACCGTCTTTAAACTTGTCCACCATAGACAATAACCATGGTAATACAGATCATAGCTTCTTGAAGAACATGAAAATTTAAAAGAAAGCTACCTAAAATTTTTTGTTAGTACCCATTTGCTCTAAGTTATCAGACCCACACGTCTGCAGTATTTTTATGCCATGTATACCAGCTGTTATTTTTGTTGTGGTGGTGGGTCTTCATCATTAAAACATTTTTAAGAGTTGCAGTTACTCCTTCTCAAAATCACCTTTAGCTTTCATACCATTTCCCACTATTTGAATGCAGAAATGTTTCAGAATGTTTTTTTCTTTCATCATTGAAGGTGGCTTGATTCCATGGAAACTTGTAGAGTTTTTATATATTTGTGGAAATTTTTTCATATCCACCCTCTTCCAAGCCATTCAAGTGAGCAGGAGGTGGTCAGAGGGTCACTTGGACATGATTTAAAGGAGCTGATCAAGCAGCACTCACCCTCTTGGATTATGAGATTTTACCAGATCTTACCAGGATACTCCCTGAACTAATTCATCCCTCTGGTTACTACCCACTGCTAGTTGTCCAGGTTGGCAGTGATGAGATTGACAAGAAGGTTACCAGGACAATTAAAAGTGACTTCAAGGCTCTGTGTTGATTGGCTGATGGCACAGGATCACAGGTAGTGGTCTGCTCAGTTCCTTTGGTGGCAGGGATGAGTGATGAAAGGAACAGGAAAATCCATCTTACCAATAAGTGACTTAAGGGGCAATCAGGCCTGCCAGAGTTGGATGGGCTTCATCTGTCTAGGAAGGACACAAGTATTCTAGCCCATGAGTTGGCAGGGATGATTGAGAGGACTTTAAACTAGGTTTGAAGAGGGAAGCGGATAAAACCTCTCCAGAGATGAGATGAAAATCAAGCTTTATATAGCCATTATCATATGATTTACGTATTTCTCAAAAGTCTGTATGTGATCTGAACTGGAATCACACTAGGCAAATCCATAACAATTGATTTAAGGACAACTGAAATTTTTGCTTCTAGTGCAATTACCAGCTTTTATTTTCTTTTAACTTGTTATGGTATATTGTATTTACAAAATATGACAGAATTGAATACATACAGGTTAAAATAAATAAAAGAAAGATCAGAGAAGTAGGACAAACAAATGAGATTTGGAATGCTATATACAAACAGACACAGAATATAATAGAAAAAATATTATTTATAAACCAAGCAGAACAATAGCTGTAAGAGTAATTTTTGTGGCTGATTCAATTAGTTACTGATGACACAACCTTTTTCTAATTCTTGTTAGAAAGACAGTGAAGAGTAGGCCTTTGCATCCCTTACAAAGTCGTCAATGGAGCATGCATTTCACTTGTGAGTAAGAGTAGTTTTTGAATTGTTAATGTCTTATGAAATGCCAGATTGATGGATCATCATTTCAAAGATGTACTAATGTCAACTTTAGACAGACACAAATTGTAATGTATATTGTACAACAGTATTTGCATAATGTTTTGCCATCAAATGATACTTTAAATTCAAGCATTAAAAACATGGAGCAAAACCAAATTTAAGGTTTATTAAAGCTGGGATAGATTCTGTGTGAATATCTGAAATATTGTAATTAGTTTTACATAGTTATTGCAATCACATAAACTATATGTTTCAGATTATTCTTGACTCTGCAATGTCCTGTGGCTGAAAGTTTCAATATTAATTACTAGTCAGTTCATTAATTGTTTATATAGGATTTCTCAATGACAGACAAAATTCATTCTCATTTAACTAGGAATGAGCCTGAAATCAGAAAGGTTGGAGTCTAAGCATGCCTAGACCAGCCAATTGCATCAGGTAGACATTATGTGTTCAGTGGCTACAATGGAGGAAAATTCCTGGGTTTTTCTACACTTAAGATTCTCTGATTACTGGTCAGCTGGAAGAGTTCTAACATGTCTAAGCCTGCTTACTGGCAATCTGTCTGACAACACAGATTTTCATGCCCTCAAGAAAGTGGGAAACCTTAACCCTGGAGTAATTTAAAGGAAAATGTGGGCAATTACATGGTGGAATTCAACAGTAGATGCAAAAAAGATTATTTTTCCATTATACAGATATAAACTGTAGAATTTACCTGTACAGCATGCCTCAGTGAAGGATTTCTTCCACGTAAGCCTTGATGAGGGGAAAACAAACTATATTAACACAGTGGCAGGAGAAATATTGAATAAACTACAAGGATATTTAGCTTGCTTATTTTAGTCTATCATTGTCAAGTTCCAAACATCCCCTTGGCCATATAGATTTTCACACAAAGAATCCAAGTGAAGATCCTCTGTATGTTTTATTCCCTAGTAATTGTTGAAAATGGGACCTTATGCTCAAAGTGATGTCTTTGAATCCTCCAACTTTGAATCCTCCAACTAGGTACTTCATATAATATTTAGGACATGTAGGCCCCATTAAGAAATCAGTAGAGAAGGAAGATTACCATTTTTTCAAGTAGAAATTTTATTAATAACTTGAGATTAAGCCTTCTTTTCCAATTAGAACAAACAAACATGCAAGCAAAATCTACTAAAATGAAGGTAGTTTCAAATATTTGAACTCAGGGTATAAAGTGCCAGACCAATGCTTTCTCCCCAAACTCAAAATCATTCTTCAAACTTGCTGAATAATTCAGAGGACATTGTATATTGCAGTGTTAATGACATTGGTATCTACATATCTTTGGTTGTAATTGAATAGGAAATTATATTTTCACTTGTTGATCTCAATTTCCTTTTGCGTAAAATTCATGGAATGGCTTGACTGCTTTTGTGTCCAAATTGGTTCATATGTTGCCTCTAAACTCAATTTTTTTGTCAATAATTAGGCAATTACAATTGCAACTGTGAAACTCTGTTACAAAGCATTTTATTTTCTTGTCATTCCAGTTGGACTGCTTTGGAGCATTAAAGCAGCATATTTCAGAGGCATTTCTTCCTTTGTCAGAAACACTGATCTGTCTTAAAGTACAGTCCAAGAGACTTTTTCACCTTAATTTTTTCCTACCAGAAATAGTTATTGGAAGACTTCAAGAGAAAGTGTGCAATTTCACTGCATGGGGGACAGAGGGTATGTTACAGGAAGGGGAATGAGTAAAGAGCATAAAATAAACTTTTCATTTCAACTTTCTATGAGGAAAAAAACAAAAAAACCTCTTAAATTTGCTCTAGAAATTGCAAATAATGTTAAAAGCTTAAGTGGCTAAATATCAGAAGTACTAAAACCTATTTTACTGAAAATTATTATAAAACTATTTATATACCTAACAGTACAAAACTATGATATCAACCTATTACTTTCTTGACAGTCTCTGATAAACACCTCATATTTTAAATCAAAAACAATTAAATAATTAAATAATAGTGCAGTGGTAATAATATAATTAACTTACTGATTATGGATTTTTTATTTTGGGATATTTATAGCTACTTTAATAAGATAACTTTTACCAAATTACATTTTAGGCAAAAGACAAGAGAAAAATATTTTTTAAAAAATATTTAAATATTAATTAAATTGCTTCACCACCAGAACCAGTACAATAAATTAAACATAGCCTTTATGGAAATCTTTTATGTGGGAAATATTTTCTTAAAGTTGTTCTTTTGGCTATTTATCTACCCTGTTAGAAATTTATATGTGCCAAATGTTTTGTTTCCTGCAAGGCTGCAGCCTCCAAAGGGCT
>VXBU01007565.1:2161-23138 GCA_013400315.1 Bombycilla garrulus | reverse complement strand
AACCCCAACATCCGAAAACCTCCACCTCAAACCTTGAAATAAGAGCAGAGTTTCGTTCTTTTCCCATAGATGCACACAAATGTTACTAGACTTTTGGAGCTGTAAAGGTGTGTTCAGGGTCTAAGCATTTCTTTAAAAATTCAATGCTGGAAAGAAAGACAAACCTACAATTCCTTTGTTTCAATAAAAATCCAGTCATCTTCATCAATATCTCCATTATTCAGTTTTCCTAATAAATGTTAGAAAAATTACTTTTAAAAAAATAAGATCAGCCAAGCCATTAGGACATCTTAGAAATTTATGATAAATCTTAGATGAAAACCTATCAGTGATAAATCCAGAAACAAGATAGTGACAGTGAGAAAAAAATTATTTAAAATTAGCAAGAAAGAAGCATGAGAGATGAAGAAAGAGCCATAGAAGCCAGCTCTTGAATTTGGAAAACAAATGTTCGCTCCCCAGAGAAAATGAGGAGCAAAAAGCCAAATAGAAAGAGAAAATATGTTGAAATAAATGCCTAGCAAGGTGCCATGTGGTGGAGTATTCAAAGGTAGCATAGTGTATGTTAGTTTAGAAATCAGAGGGACTTGATAGATACCTGTCCTAAAGTCTCATTTTGCCCAGAAAATGCCTGGATTTTGAGCTTAGGATGTTCAGCAAATACATTTCCTCTAGCTTCAAGAATGCATCATATTAATTCAGTAGAAAAAAATTCTTGTTCATTTACCTTCAGGTTTCCAGAAACTGAAAATAGCTTTAAGGCTTAATGTAAAGCAAATCAAGGCCAATACTTCTAACACTGAAAAACGGAATATTAGAGTAAGAAAGCAGATTATGCAGTCTTTTTTTTTTCCTTCCTTTTTTCCTTTTAGAAATACCAGAGGGTATTATCTTAGATCTAAAGAGTTCTTAGAGTTAAACTTTCAACATAATACTCAAATATTCATATTGAACCTGATGTTCTTTCTATTGAATTTAATGGCAAAATTCCCATAGATTTCGAAGTAGGCAGAACCAGGCCTGTTATACATTATTGATAGGTAAAATCACGATAGAAACATTAGTGAAGCATTTTTTATGCATTTTTGCATGTTTTCAAATAAGTATATTAATTATCTTGATTATTTCCATGGAGAATAATTATATACATCTCTGAAACTCTTATCAGTGTAAGTATTATAAAGAGGGAATATGTAAACAGATTACACTAACAAAATATCTTTGGGCAATTTGAATAATTATCATACATACTGCTGCTGGAGAACTGCCTACTTCTAGAGTTCTACACCTGCTACTCTAAACTCACTTTTGGCTCTAAACTTCCTAGAAGCATGCTCCGTCACAAAGAAGGAAGATCAAGACCGTAGTCTGCATTGTAACTTTAGAACTGTTTTCCAGGGAAAATAATTAACTTTAAAAATACATCATACAAATAATAGATGCTAGGTTTCTGTATAAAGTAGCAGAAGGGAATAATTAAATTTCCAAACTTAAGGAAATAACCTTTTTCAGCTTCATAGAAAATGTTTAATCTTAATTTCATCCTGACTGTTTCTTATGCCAGAGAAGACAAATCTGTAGCTACCTATCAAAGATATCCATATTAGTTTTGCCACTCGTGAGATTTGAATTTCAGTTTGAGAGTGAAGTTGTTGTGGATATCTCATTTTAGGTGATATTCAACATCTATTTTAGACTTTTTTTTTGATCCAGCCTCCAGAACTTAATGAGGCATTTAGGTGTAAATATGCCTATTTGAGTCTTACATTATGTGATTTCTAAACAGGGCAGTCAAAGTAGTATGAGCAGTGATTCAACTGATAATTTCCAAAACATTTAAACTAATTTACTGAAACTTAGGTGTCTAGTATCATTTATGATGTCTTATGGCGTTCTAAATTCCTGAACAAGACAGATATGATACAAGTTGCACAGAAGACATGTGTCTTTTTGATTTGGTGGATGAGAGCAGCACTGGTAAACCCAAATGTGCACACACAGTCTGTATGTCAGCTGCTCAAGCAGCTGAATTGAGCTATACAATTGCCTGACCTCAACCAAGCCTTCAGGATAAATGGAGTTTTCCCTTGAGTGTGATGACTTGAATTTATCTACATATGTGTACATCCAGGTGAGCTGATCTGGAGCTCAATACCCTCTGAGGATGTTTCCAAGAAAGATGCAAAATTGACACACACATGTACCAGTGTCAGGTTAGATATTTACCGCTGAGATGTAGTCTATTTCTTGCATCATCAGTTTCTGTAGCTCAAATGGTTTACAAGTAGTTGGTTAAATTAATAGCTTATGAACTTTCTTGAATTAAGAGTACTGAATCCTTAAATGAGCAATAGGCTTACATGCTGTTGGGGGTTGGGTTTCTTTCTTTTCTACTTATAGAATTTTTTCCCATAAGTTGCTAGGAAACTAGCTACTGGGTACTTATGTGTACTTATGTGTACTTAAGAAAAACAAAAGTGGCTGAGGTTGGGAAAGGAGGGTAGCATCTGGCTATGCTTCTTTTTCTCAGGGAGTTTCTCTCTGAGGAGAGAGATACCATTGGATTTTTGGGCAGGTACAGGGCTGGGGTTAGCTGCTCTCTCCCTCTGGGCTTTGGAGGAGGATGGTCAGACCTGCAGCTTGAGGGAAAAGATTTTTGCTGCCACCACCATAACGCAGCCAGGAGCTGCCTTTCTTCTGCTGCTGGGTCCTGCACCCCCTGTCCTTCCAGGACATCCAATAGTACTAGCGACCACTAAGGAGTTTCTGACACATCTCGTCCACTAGCCCGTGATTTCTGCTCATTCCTGCCATCACAGCTTGGTGCTCCTCAGTCCGGCTGGGGCACCGGGATCAACTGCCCCAGGGGTTTGTGAAGCAAAGCCTCTCCTCCATCCCTCCCTTTCTGGGCTGAGGCGCCATTTCCGCGTGCTCCCCGAGCCTGTGCCACAGTGACCCCTGAAGCCGTGGAGGAATCCCCACACCTGCCCTGCCCGCTGGGAGCCACCAGCGCCCCTGCTGGCTGTGCCTGGAACTGCACCCAAGGGGAAAGTGCCTGCGGCTGTTTGTTGTTGATGCCACCGTTGTTGTTGTTTGTTTGCTTTATTATACACAATAGTAAAGAACTGTTATTCCTATTCTCATATCTTTTCTGTGTGAGAGCCCCCCTTAATTTCAAAATTATCATGATTTGGAGGGGGGGATTTACATTTTCCATTCTAAGGGAGGCTCCTGCCTTCCTTAGCAGATACCTGTCATTCGACAAAGACCCATGCTAACAAATATTAATTAAACTCCTAAATTTATTTCTTTATAGACTTAGAATTCAATTTTACAAATGAAAACACTGATGGAGAGATGTCCTTCTTATACAGTTTAGAGTTTTAATTTTCACGGGGAGGAAGAGATTAGATACATGGGTATTCTATGGTTCACAACAGAACTTTTCAAATCAGAGCAGGATTTGAATAGATTATTTCATTTAGTAAACAGTATTTTGCACCTAGATGACTTCTAGAAACTGAGGATGTTGCTTGCAAAGAACTTAAATCTAAAGTATCCAATCTCTTGTTGGTTACAAACTAGGGTAACGGCCAATGACTGCTGTGGTCTTCTCTGCAGCTGTAAAAAGGGTTCTTTTTGAAAAGTTGGAAAGCTGGTTAGAGGATTAGTACTTAATTCTGAGACATATTTGATTTAGGAAAATATCTGTCTATCTATCTATCTATCTATCTATCTATCCATCCATCCATCCATCCATCCATCCATCCATCCATCCATCTCTCTATCAAATTAATTAAGAAGTTGAAAGACCAGGATAAAGGCAAGGACATGAAAGGGTTGATCTGTTGCAGAACTGTGCTTTGAGGAAAGCTTATCAAAGTTTTTGTTGGTTTTGTTACCTGAGATATTTTTGTATCAATAAGAAATGTTGCACAGACATCCCTTGATGATACTCCTTCTTCTGCATTTCTCAGACTAGAGGCTTGTCTTTGGGGATAGGCAAAATCCCAAGGAAGCCATGTGAAAAGAAAAACAAGGAAGCCAAAAAGACAGTTATTTCTCTCATACTTCTAATCTCCATAGTCCTCAAGGTATATTTTATACTGAAACATAACCCTGGTATGGAAATACAAATTCAGATAATGAAGACTATTACAGACAGAGATAAACATGCACGGAGGTCAATTATAGTAAGGAAATGTTAAAATTGCACCTTTTGGGGGACTGCAGGACTTTAGGCCACATGAGCAAATTGTGTAGTTTGAAAAAATTTTCAATTTCTCTCTCATATTTCCCTAATTTTTGCATGCATGAAAAAAATGTCTACCAATATTAATGAATTAAATTTTCCTACCAGCATTTAATGTTAAAACTAAATGCTGCCTAGCCCATTCTCCGTATTTCAGTAATTTAGTCTCTTTTCTTTCCCACATCAGCAGAGTCAATAAATGTCAAAGAAATGAAGATTAACTTGGTTTGGGACTGAGATGTCCCATTTATGATCTCTTTCAGAAAATACTATAATTTTCCATTGGGCTGGCTTAATCTCAGCTCACCAGTCTAGAAGTGAAAGCTTCATACTCCTTTATTCATTTTTCCAAATTAGTTTGCATTAGCTATTCACTTTAAGGCCAGAATTACTGTAACAGACTGATGGAAGACTATGTCACTTTCATTATATGATGGATTAAATAAATTAGATCGTGTCATCCTCTGAAACAAAAGGGGAAAGAGACAAAGGTTAAAAATATGGCAATATTTAGGACATGGGAAAAGAGAAAATACTTCAGGTTCAGTTTCACCTTTTGGTACTTATTGATGCACTAGCTAGTTCACTGTCTTCTGAAGCTGAACACTTGATTTATCCAGCATCCCATATGAGGAAAAGCTTCTCCCACTCCTGGTCATAAAAGCAAGAGAAGATAGAAAAATCACTCAGTTGCAAGCCACATGCAGCACAAGACCCATGGACCAAAAGCATCATGGATCTGTTAAGCTAATTGAAAATTCAATTCTCTCTCCAGTTCATTTAAGTTATACTTCCAGTTTTTTGGAGTGACCCACAAGAAGATATCTAATCTTTTGGTGTATCAGCTGATGTAGAATATGACATGATTAAGAGCTGTTTGTAAACTCTTCTAATTAATTCTCTCAGCTATGCGGGGATCTCCTTAACCCCAGGAGACCCCGCAATATGTAGGAAAGTCCAGGTTTCCGGCATGTGCTGTTGAAGGAGTAGTCTGGAGTCGTTTGTTCGTGTTCTCAAGGCAGTTTATTAAGTCCTTATCAAAGAGAGATTTCTTTGCCCTGCCAGGGTTGACACAGAACGCGTCCAGAGACACACTGTGCCCGCCCCGGGTGAGCTGTAATCTTTTATACTAAAAACTACGTATTAAATGTTTACAGTTAAGTACCAATCTATGCCCCTCACATCACCATGTCCAGATCTGTGTCAAACCAATCCAAAAGTGCCAGCATCACCAAGAAGATGGAGGTGATGAAGAAGAACATAAGATAACATGGCACGTGTAAAAATCCTCCATCTTGTATCTCAGACCCCCCTGTACAGATCTCCAACCCCCCTGTACAGGGCCCTAAACCCCCCTGTACATACATTCAAATTACCTTCTTTTTACTTATAACTACTACTATTTTACTATCTAAGTTTTTGTGACCTGAAATTCCTCATACAAAGCTGACAACCTGTTCCATGGGTTAGAATCAGAGTTACAGGTATTTTTAGTATCATTCCAGGGTCTCTGACACCTCTGGCAAGGCTGAAAAGCCTCCTGACCAGGTTTTGGGTCGGTCAAAGGCATCATAGGAACCCCCTGGGTTCCAACAAGCTACACCAACTACCAACTACCAGTCTCTTTAGACTGCTGTGGCTGGAACTATATTTACCTTTACAAAACTGTAGCGGGTGATTTAGGCTAATCTTAGTGAAAGCTCTAGAAAGAACTGTGAAACAAATACAAGTGAGTGTGTAATGAAGAAGAAACAGTATATAGTAGCATTAAAAATCCTCTTTTTCACTGTTGGTCCAGGTCCAAGTCCTTCATCCTTTAGCCATTCTGCATCTGTATCTAAGGTTTGTACTATTTTTTGCATGCTTTAGCACAAATGATTAGCAGTATTATTCGCAAAACCATAAACTATTGCTACTACAACATTAGGTTACAGATTCTGTTCATTTTTCTTCATAATAGAAGTATTTACTTCTAAATACTTCATATATCATATTAGGATCCAGGTTAAATATAATTCATACAAGCTCACACTCAAAGACACACTAAGGATATGTTAAGCCTAGAAAGACAAGAAAGAACAGCATGATTTCCCCATAGCCTGAAGGAATTAATTTCTTATTTTCCCTTTCCAGCCCCCATGGAAATCTTTAACATAAATTCTATCAAGATGTAGCTTAAACACAGAAATCAGCACATGACACTGCCAGAACACTGAACTAAACAAAAGTGTATGGTTCTATAGGCATAAATACCAGAGAACACAGTTAAAAAAAATAAAACAAGAACAACAAATGGTTCCAGTTCATCTCACATTATTAAATAGGTCATTGATTTCTGTCCACAGAGTCATGGCCAACTTATCTCTTCCAGCTCAGAGAAAGATGTGTTAATTGCAAAGTGAACAGTACATGATGTTTTACCATTTACTAAGAATTCTCTGGCCTGAATTTCACCTCTGCCTTAGATTACTGCAGCTTGAGCTGAAATGTCTGAAATTAACAGACCTACAGAGAATTAGATAGCATTTCAGCAGCTAACCATAATAAATGTATTTCAGCATCAGCACACACAAAGTATATACATTTAACTTAAAAAATGTATATGAGTTATGGCTTAGAAATAAAATTAATATTTATGCAACTTCTTCACTAGGACAAGCTGTTGCATTATGGTTGCGTACAGATGCCATTAAATCAGTGGGTAACCACATACCTGTGATGTAGAAACAGTAATTGCCACACACTTGCACAATCTCCCTTGGCCATCCTTCTACTGATTAAAGGAAGCCTGGGGTGGCTACACTCATCTTGCATTTCTGAAGAAGAATAAACAGAACTGCAGCAGTCACTTGGTGAACACAAGTGTTCCTTCGCAGGCAGGCTGAGTAACAAAGCGTGCAAGCCTGGGCTACCTGAACTTCCCTGGCTGTCAGTGAATGAATGCAGAGAGAATCACTGTGTGATGTAAATTGTTTCTAGGTTAAAAGTAGACAATCCATGAACCAATTACAAAATTATTAGTTAATGATAGACCTACCTTGATTGAATAACTCCCCATGCTCCATATTCAAGAATCCCTCCTATTTAATGAGTACAATAATGAGTTGTATGCTTAGAAATGAACTTTTCAGATAGTGGAAGATGCTAATTTTGTCAGTCTCCACCTCTGAGAAGAGCCTAGAGACACTGAAAATTGTTGAAGAATCTTACTTTGGTCCTGTTTCATAGGTTCTGATAAATACAAGTCCTTGTTACACAAAGGAGCATAAGAAATATGAAAAAAGTAAAGTGATAGAATTTTTCTTTTATCACTTATATCAGTGTTTGAGAGTAGAGGTGATCAGGGTATGTTCTGAGATGCTATGTTATAAGCATTTTTGTCAAATATGAATTGGACAGAGAGTGACATGCTGAGAGACGAGGTACATGAAAATGTCTGTTTAGTTACCAAACTTCTTATTCCTGCCAAAACTGTTGACCTGTACATTCATACTGGAGGTAGTTCACCTAGTGAAGCGGAGATGTGACTGTTTCAGTGATCCATTTGCCAAGATCAGCCTGAAGAAGTGAGTCAAGGGGGCATTTTAATATGGAGAAATGAGACAGCAGTGGAACTGATTGGTTCCACCTTAACACTGAAAATCAGTTTTGAATTAGTGTGTTGCCACTGAGAATGTTATTTCTCTGATTCCTAAACAAGTACATAATCACAAGTGCTTAGCATAAATTTCCATCTCTGTATGTATTTGGATATAAAAAAATGACCAGATTGTTTCCAGCCATTTTGGGAAAAAAGAAAAAAAATCCCTAAAAATAAATAAAAATAAAAATAGATAAAAAACATAAATATAGAACATACTGGGGTTTTTTTGTAAAAATAAGCCCTACTCTTTTATGAATACCTTAGCTCAAATTCTGTTAAAATTTAAAAAGTACAAAATGGTATGCTGTATATTCTCTAGCCTTACCCATACATGGATAGGTGTGTGAATCAACAAACACAGGTAACCAAAGCCAACCACAGCTGAAAGGAAAAGAGTAGATTATTTCATTACCTCACTGACAATGCTGGGCAGCAGAGACTCACCAGGACACACAGGCTATGTTGGGCTCAGCGATCAGGGAAGCTCAGGCATGGCTGTGAGAGTTCTGGAATTCTGCTTCTCAAAACAGGCAGAGGATTTACAACAGTAAGCATAATAAATAGAGTTTTCCCACAGGGACAGTGTTTAATCTCTAATTTATTTGTTCTGTTTATAAATACATAATATTTTGTATATCATCTCATAGCAGCGTAAAAATACTTAGCAGTTAATATTTCACTAATCAAAAACTCCACATTTGTTACCTTACATCAGGAAGCCAGCTAATTGACCCTGATTCAATGTATTTGATACAGGTGTAAAATCAATACATGAAATTGCTTTCTATTTTCTAATATTACAAAGAGAAACTAAACCTAAATAAAAAATTACTACTATATACTAGATAAAAATGTGAAAATAGGTGGACATTTCACTTGACAAGGTAGAGTGAGTCTTGTTTTATCTTAAAAAGCTTCTTTAGGGATATGATACATTATCAGTTGTCCTCCTTTTAATTTTTTTGTGTCCCCATAAATTAAGCATGCTAATTTATGCTGCATAATGAAAGATTAAATTAAAGACTGCAGTCCTGACCTATTATACCCTTCTTATTTGCATGAATTTAGTATATAATTCCCTGCTTTTTAAAGACTCATGAACCTGTTTAACTTTCTTCACTGCAGTAATTTTTAATGCAACATAAACTCAAACATAAATAAATCTCATTTAAAAAGAGGATCCACAGAAAATACTAAGGAGACATCTCCTATATATCTTAAGTGGTTCTGTATTTCCTTGGATATTAAATAGAAACTATTGAGCATACTGAGGTTTACAAACCAGGAAACTTAAACTTACTGGAAAAGTCCCAACTTACCTCAATGAGTCTAGACTGTTAAGATATTGATAACTTATTTTCCCTGTCATTCAATAACACATTGCACACATTTAACATTTATCTCAGTAGGAGGAGAAATAACTCTTCAGATTTCAATTCCTTCAAACTCATTTGAGGAAATCCCTAAATTAAGGATGAATATAACACTGATTTCTCTTAAATGATGAAAAGCTATGATTGCAACACTAGTACTCTTAGCATAAAAGTAAATGACATACTGTAAAAAGGAATATTTCATTATTCTTTTTGAGGTTGACAGAATTGAAACCAATTCAAGTTATGGCTTTCTTTAATGGCAAGTCATCCTTATCTTTTCCAGAGAGACTGGACCTTGGCAGTACTGGGTGTCAGACTTCAAAAACCTTAAAATCTTCATCCAAGTCAAAGTAGGTATTTGTGCCAGTGCTTTAGTATCTCAGATGCTGTCTCATGTAACATTTCTCAAATTCTGATTTATCTCAGTATTTGGTTTCCAGCATTTACTTCAGTTCAAACAACTACTGTATTAGGCTCCAGTAGGAATCCTATAGCAGGACTGATACATGTTTTTTTCTGTGATCTCTGAGCGTTTTATCACACACCGCTTGGGTTAGAGATTGCACTGAAATTTTAAAATGTTTTTGCAGTCCCTTATCTGTGAATCTCATTTCTCAATTTGAAAATCAAATTTGCCAAGAATTTATTTAGCTGACAGACAGAGCTTTATTTCCCTTCTGCCTTAAATCTGATGTAGCACATGGCTTACTTGATTCTCTTTGTGTGTTTGGGGCTGCACAGAGTTCCTGCTGAGGTTCTGATATGAGTGTGAAGCAAAGTCGGCTCCTAAAAGAAATTAACAGCCCTCTTATTGCTAATTAAAAGCTCTTTGCTTTCTCTCCACATGGCCATTGCAGCTGCTTCACATCCTCTCAATGTTTCAAAAACACATAAATTCAAAGACAATATTGTGAACAGCACCTGGCACTTGCTGCACCTGCCGTGATGAGACTATATTTCATTCTGTCAGTAAATTAAAATTCTCCAGAGCTGAAAAGGATGCTTTTTTTCTCATTCAACCTCTTCCATTTTCCCCAGTGGTAAAGAGACGGTAGTTTTGCTTCCATTTTCGATACTAAATATATCATATTGTTGTTTGCTTCAGTGGTGCAGACACCTGCCTCCTGCTGTAAATGTTGTGTTCCACTTTGGAAAGATTTCCCCAGGGCTCCACATTCAAGTATTGGCTTGTAACTATGGCTTAATATCATGTCAAAATCTCTTAAGGAAGATGCAGCTTGTCAAGTCATCTCAGGATTGAACCTCCATCTAGCAAAATTCTGAAAATATCCTTTGAGTGTTTGAAGCATAAGAAGACAAATAAAAGGCTAGCAAGTCATTTGTAAAGATAATAGCTAACAGCATGCATTTTCCCTTTCCCTCCCCCGCTTTCCATTAATGTTGATAAAGGGAGAAGAGCAGACTACAGGTCAGTGATCTTTGTTATTTATATTCAGGTCAAAGAAAGTTCCAAACTTTTGCGTTTTGAGCACAGCAGCAAAATGGAAGCAAAGAGAAAGAAAACCTCAATCAAACTGTGATAGATTGAAGCTCTGATATTTTGCTCTCAGAGCTTATTTTCAGAAAAGGAATGGCAAGCATGAAGTTTTTCACTACAAAGAATTTGACAAACAACATAATTTGGCTGGATCCCACTGGCATGATGCTGCTGTGTTTGCTATAATACAGGAGGGTTTTTGTTTGTTTGTTTCTGTTGGGTTTTTAAAATGAAATCCATAATTATTGCATTAGAAGTGGGACTACAACAGAAATTATTGTTTGGGATTTTAGTATAGAATAGCGAAGAATTTCCCAGTAACTTTTACTAGGTGTTACATGAAAAAGGTATTCATGTCTCATCAAAAGAGAATGTGTCCTTTTTTTTTTTTTAGATTGATATAATGGTTCTCTAGATAAGTATTAACCTCTTCCCAAATTTCTGTGTAGTTCAAACATTTGTATTAATATTCCCAAAAAAAGGGAGAAAACCAAAACCCAACACCACTTTGGATGAAAACCTAATAGGGACAAGGGTCTTTATTTTAGTGTTCTTTTTAGTTTTTAGTGTTCTAATAGTATCTCTTTAATAAAATAAGTATAAAACCATCAAGAGCAGCAAAAATACTTCAATACATTGCTGCTCCTTTCCTTTCCCAAATTACTCACTTTCAGTCCTCAGCTAGAGTCCTCATAGCAGATCCTGTAATCTGTAAGTCTACAGGCTTGAAAGAGTGTGGCCATGCTTGGCATGAATGCAAAGTCTCACAGTTTACCAGATGTCATGGCAAAGTCTTTTTGGAAGAGGCCAAGGAGAACTCACGGTTCCCACTCAGAGAAGAGCACAACACAGAGAAAAGGAAATGCTAACATTTGATGGAAAAGTTGTAGTTAGAAGGGAAATAACACTTGTGCTGTTGAAACTGTAAAAAGAATATTTTTCATGTAATGCCTGTTATTCACACATAACATATAACACTAACTGACATTCACAAACAGGTCTAAGTGAATTTACTGAAGGCTGATCAAATTTATGTGAATTCATAGTGCCATCATTTAGAAGAAACACATGAGAACTGAAGATTTGATTGATTATTTTAGAAGGTTATTTCATGGGCTTCACTACCTTAAGACATATAATTTATGAAATCCCTAAGAAAGAAACTGAAAGGTGTATATGTTACCTCTACCAAGCAAATTCTTCACAGTTTTTACCTGTAGTCAAGTAGGAAAAGAATTCAATGGTTATATTATTTATCTTGTTTTTAAACATAAAAGAATTGATAAAACAGGATTAAAAAAAGCCAGTCAGAGGAATTTCTAAATCAACACAAAATATAAGTAATGCTTTCTTATGCTCTCATATCTATATCTCATAATGTCATTATGCTGAATTACAAGACAGTATTTCAAAAGTCTATTTAAATCATTAGAGAATTAAATCCTTTCAATGCTCAGCTATTTCTACTGTTTACTCTTAAAAAAAAAAAAAAAAGATAGCTACTTCAAGTGCATGCATTTTTGATCATCCTAGTTAAATAATTTTAGGCAGTATTAGTGCATCTGGATCTCCATGACAGATTTCAGTATTTAGAAGTAATCAAATTTCCTTCTTTTTAACTATTTTCCCCAAATTTGTTTTGAAAAGCCTAAGGTTTTTTTGTAGGACATTTCAAGGACTTATACTATTAAGATGCTATCACTTAGATCTCTTTCTAAAGGAATGTAGTTTTAAAAACAATATGTATTGAATCTGTTTTTCTCACCATGTGCCTCAGAAGAAAATTTATCATATCTTTGATACTCATTAACTTTTTTCCACCAGTGTTTTTCAATTCCTGTTGATAATATCAATCATGCAGGTTTCCATGCATCATGTAACTTTTATTTTTTTTCTAACCATTTGAAGCAGTATGTTTGTTTTGTTTCCACTTCATTAAAAATCCTTACCAACATCAGGAAAATTTACTTTGAAATATTTGGGGATCTATCAAAGATTTTCTGAGAATCATTTTCTTTCTTGGTGTGTCAGGTCAAGACACTTTTCTCATGAAAAACACAGATCTAGCAAACACAAATACTTTATTTATCTACTTTGGAGGGTTTTTTATTGTTTCATAAAATGGTGGAATGATTTTTAACTTGGAAAAACTAATCTTGTTTTTCTTCCTAATTCCACCTATTCAATTTTTTTCTCTTAGAAATTATTTACTCATGAAAAATTTAATTGAATATTTATTTTGTTTATTTTTATTTAATAACAAATGGAAGTGTCCAAAATTTAGAAAACCACATTCATTTATCTATAAAATGTCTTCATTTTAAAAGCATTCTATTTAGTCATGTTTATGAAAGTTTTTGATTCCCTATCAAATTTTGGGAAAGCTGATAGGCTTTCTTTACAAAAGAAGTAAAATATTAATGAATACTGAATACTGTTCATGGACAAAAATGTCTTTATTCACTGTTTCTGCTTCTCTTCCCACTCCTATGATAATCCATTTTTCATGGAGAGTAAATATTTTTTCTTTTCCTATACTCCTGCGTTGATTTATTGTCCATTTGGCATGGTATACAACTAATCAACCGCTAATTAACTAAGTAAATAATGAACACCAGTCCTTCTGAAAATACTCTTCTGAACACCAATAGCCTATTTATAGTAGGTATAAATAACAGCTGCAAGTTACAATATGACTAATGTTTGAATACAGAAAAATTGCTTGTATGTTAAATAAAAACATCATTGAAGAAAATTAAATTTTCAAGCTCAAAAGACCTACTCTTTTTAGTATGTATTAAAAGTTATTTATGAGTAAGAAAGAATGTTTGAATGACCTCTCAGTCACAGAACCAGCCACAGAAAGAATAACACTTGGCACTCCTATCTTCCATTGTTATACTTCAAGTTTCTCTTGGTGTTTCACTTTTTTTCTTTTGCTACACTATTAAAATTCATGTATAAGTAATAGGAGAGATGCTGAGTTAAAAGGTGCTGTATATAAATTATTGATATTAAATAACAGAAGGACTGAAATTGGATTAAATAAAGAATTAAGTGAGGCAAGCATCACCTAATCAGTGTGAATTAAACAACTTCTGTTTACTTTGACATTTAAAGTTAATTTTGATAATATCACTCATGTACTACACCTACTTTTTTGCAAGGCATTTAACTTAATAAAAAGTGTGAATTTAATGAATAAATTTGACTAATACAGCTTCATGTAATATAAACTAAATGGATTAAGGAACAGGCATCAGCCAGATCTCAGAAGGCCATTCCAAATGGGCTATCATTATTAAAATATTTAAGCATATATTAGTGTCGTGTCATAATCAACTGTTGCCTTACTCTATGTCATTGGTTGTTTGTGAGAAAATAAAAAATCATCAATGACGAAGTAAAAAAGTAAGTAAGAAGTCACTTGCAGGAAAATACCTGGATTTCCTAGTAGACTGGGAAGACAGCAATAACATTTTACAACAATGAAATATGACAAAGAATTAAGAAACACTTTTTCTGTGAGATCTCTATCTATGTAGAATCAGAGATTCTAGAAAGGCCAGGTTGATCACAGTGACAATGGGTAAAAGATGAACTTTTACTGTGTTCCTGTGGCCGACAGAACAAACACAAATCTTGACATCCCACGTTCTTGGATAGTAAATTTAGATCAACAAAATTAGTGTCCACCATTCAAGATGAGAGATTTGAAGAAAACTGCAAGCATGCAGAAAGAAGTTTCAAGTAAGGTGACTGCAATGTTTCAATGACTATCAGAAGCAGAGATGGACTGTGAATTCATCTGGATAAAGATTTGATGCAGTTCAAGTTCTGGAAGATAAAGATGAATAAATTGACGTAAGTCCATTGTTTCTAAGAATGAAGATATTTAGTCACCACAAAAACTAAAAAGTTTTGTGGCAGACGGAACAACAAACTCATATAAAAGACAACAAAATCTACCCATATAACAGACAACAAAAAGTGTGATGGTAAAAGAATATTATATTTTGGACCAGAAGCAAGTGAAAGGGGTTCTGTGATTTATATTATATAAATATAATTAAAATATCTTAATAATCTCTTCAATGAATTAATATTTTGAAATCACATAAAAGAAAAATACAACTTCAGATTTCACCAGTGATGTTGAGTTTGTATCTGGAAATCATGCTACAGCATTTTAACATGACCTAAAATCTAGCAAGTGCAATGTAGACACAAGAATGAATATCTTTTTTGAGATGTTTCATTTTATAAGTTTATAACTACCAATCACTTTTGAAAATCTTGTTGTAATAAAAAGACACACAGAAGAAAACATTAGATTCCATGTTTCATGAACATTGTAACAAAACAGGCTAATTAGTGTACTTGCACTAAATTTGGTGAAACTGCAAAGTAAATACATTTTTATTTTACATGGCTTAATTTTGATCCTTGTAGGTTTTTTCTAATGCAAAATTAAAACTATTTTTATCCAGTAAAAAATATTATTTGAATATTGTTAACTTAATAGACTTCTCTTCCCTCTAGGTGTTGGACCAAAATTTATAAATATTCTTTCAGGCAGTTGGGAAAATTGTGTTTTCTATTTTTCCCCCTTTTATTGGTATAATTTTCTTTAAAAATTAATGTCTTACAAAAGCTTTCTGTCTTGTCCCTGTCACTGACTCAATACTATTTCATGCTTAAATTGTCAATGCATGTTTTCTTATCGCACAAATACCTTTGAAAAATTAATTTCCTTCATTGCCACAGTATGACAAAGAAACCCAATTGCATATAGCAGCTGAACAGTCGATGGGATTTTTCTAAGCATGGTTTCCCCGGGCTCTCTCTAAGGCCTACCAAAGACAGTAGAAGATTCAAACTGATTTCAGCGTGTACTGGAAGAGAAAAAATCCAAGATATTCTCTCATGAATTGTACAGGACAAGACATGTTTAAAATTCTGACATAACAAAATAAAGATGAGCCATACAGATGCCATGAACCAAAATGAACCATTGTCATCAGAAGTCACTTGCTAGTACTAAATGATATTTTATTACGGTAGAAATAGAAGACAAAGTGTATTCAGACCATCTCCTTTGGTAATGTGGTTTAGACACTGCCTTTACTGAAAAGCAAGCACTCAGTTCATTCAACACCAAGTATGCTGACTCACAGGGGAGAAGAATATAAATAACCTTTTATCTGATTATATCAGAATAGTCACCTCTTTGGCGATGATAAGGACTTTAGTGGATCAAACAAGTGCTTAGAAGCTAAGTGATATCGATATACTTCAGACCTTCTTGAGACTTAATGTTTTTCCATTTGGGAGTCCAAATACCACATCATCTTTGATGATGTGTATGAAATTACCTCTATGATGTTTGAGAACGGGACCACATGAGTGAGTGATTAGAGGTCTGGAGAACCTGCTCAGTGAGAAAAACCTGAAAGAGTTGACTCTCTTATCCCTGGAGGGGCAAAGGCTCAGGGGAGGACTTAATCAAAGTTTTCCAGTATTTAAGGGCAGCTACAAAGAGAAAGATCTTTCTCTCTCGTCATAAGAAGCCACACAGAGAATGCAAGGGACAGCAGCTACAAGTTGCTCTGGGAGAGATTTAATTTTGATATAAGGAAGGAAATTTTTACAATTAGAACAATCAATCCCCAGATACCAACCCCCCCAGGGGCATTGTAGTTTTCTCATTGCTGGAGAGTTTCAGCATACAGTTGCACAAGGGGCTAGGTAATCTCATCTAGACTCCATTTCACACAAAAGGTTGAACCAGATGAGCTCTCAAGGTCTCTTCCAATGTGGGCTGCTCTACAATTCTGTGATTCCATGAAAAGTGGTTGCTATAAGGTTATAACCCGTAAAGTTAACAAACAAATCACAGAAATATATCTATTTTTCTTAAATGAAGGGCTATGGTCTAATTATATTAAATTGCTCATGGATTCTTTCAACCAACTGTTGATTGTCTCCAAGAATGGACACTTCACACACTCTTTGGGTAAATTTTTCCAGTGTTCAACTACCTTCTATTTTGTTCCTATAGTGACTCAGACCTTCTCACCTTCCAGCTTGTTTCCATCACCTTCATTGCACATATCTAGGGAATCTGGCTCCATCTTTGTATTGTCTAATCAGATGCAGACAAAAAGCCTTATTCTTTCAAAGATGAACAAACCTGCATCCCCTTCCAAAGTTTTTGTTCCATGGAGGTCCCAAGATGGGACACAGCAATCCATATGTGACCTCACCATCACCAAAGTGGAAGAATCATGACCTGATGGCTGCATTCTTGGTAATACAGTCCAATACGTCATCGGCCTTCTTTGAGGCAAGGCTGCTCTACTAATATACGTTCAACACACTGTCCACTGGGAGCCCAGAACCTTTTGTGCAAAGCTGCATTTTTCCCACTGAGTCCCCTACAGGGTCAGTTAAATCTAATATTCGGTTTCTAGAGGAGTGAACAGAATTTCACGCTTTACCGCAGCTTTAAGAATGCTTAATGCAAACAAAATTTCGCAGAGTTTAGGAGACATTTCTGTTGACTTTGTCCACACTAAAGTTAGGTTTTGGGGTTTTTTCAGAAATATATTTCTGACAGGATGCAGTTAAGCAGATTTGCAACAGAATAGCAAAAAATTGTCCTTTGACTCAAAACCTTAAGTTCTTGTAATCAGAGAGTAGTGTTAAGTGTGCCTTTCAAAAAAATTGCTAACTATTTCTATACTACTTGATTTAAAAGTGAAGATTTGGATTAAATATTGTTTTGCTGGTGGCTCAAATACGGCTTTAATTCAAAATATTTTTACATATTTAGTCTAATTATGACTGTATTACTCCTTTTATAAAATCCTTCCTGNTTTTTTTTTTTTTTTGGCTATTCTAGTAGTAAAGAAAATTAAGTTGAAGGGTTTCACCTTCAACCAAAAATACAGTTAACATTTAACACTACGGCTCAAGTAACAAATTTCTGCCTGAAATATTTACAATGGTACACAAAAAGAGGTGACAATTGCGCTGGAATTAGAATATTAGCACTCTTTTTCTAACCTAAGTATGGAGTCCAAACTATTAATGCTGTAGGAACATGAGACGAAAATAAGCTAGTTCAAAAATATCAGCAAAACAGCCTAAGAGAAAGAGCCATATCTGACTGTCAGAACTATTTTTAATGCTGTTTAATTGTTGTACGAAAAAAAAAAAGCTGAATTCTAAGAAACGTCCTGACCTACATTTCTATCCTTTTCACAAGCAGGTTGCCTTTTGCATCTTTTAGAATTATATTGCCACTGACCATAATCACTACTTCCAAAATACAAAGTACTGCATGAATAGGGATCTTTAAATGCACGGGATGTTGACAGAACGTCATATAGAACGAGTGACCTGAAGAGATATGAACTACATCAAGCTATGCAACTGTTTGCTTTCTGAGGCATGCAGGAAAATTGAGTGTCAGTGCTTTTATACCAACAGACTCCAAAAATCGTTTTGCAAATTGTTACTGTAAAAATCTTACACCACCTTCACAAAAAAACATGTACACTTTTCAAACAGAACAAAAACTATAATACAGCTCACGTTTATTAATAGTAAGCTTCTGAAACACAGTTTACAGTTGTGTTTGTAGTCCTTTTGGGAGATTATCACAGTTAAAGAAGCAAAGAGGTTCTTTTCTGTTCTGCAGTTATTCAGGCATACTTTTACATACTGATCCCTCTTGTTCTTGTCTTCAAAGAAGGATAGGTCAGGTTCCTATGATACAGAGAGGAGTAAGATGACAAAAAAAAAACAATAAAGAAAAAGTGGAATTGTACCTGAATATCTATTGTGAAACCAAACTGAGTACATGCTGCCAGGGCTCTTCTTGATGTCAGTGTTAAGGCCTGTGCAAAAGTCAAATGCAATGTGAGGTTCTTCAGATGGACTGCTAGCTATTTCTTGTTGACTTGTGAATCGGTTACTATCCTAACTGTAGTGTCAAAGGTGTTCTCCAAGTTGCTTTGAGAAGGGCTCCTTGAGACAGCTGGTTATGAAGATTGACATTTTCTCTTACTCTAAGAGAATGTTAACATTGTGTCACCATTAATGCCAGTATAAAATTGTTGTGTTAAATTTCTTGGTTTTCTGTGATGTCCATCTTGTACAGCTAGATAATTCCACTTATGTTAGGAGTACAGTCTGCAAATTTATCTAATAAGAAATTTTGTTTCACATTTTAAACCATCTGATCTAACAGACAATTCAGATTTATGTCAGCCATAGGGAAAATTAGGAGGTAAGTTATTAGAGAAGATACAAAGGAAAAGTGAGAAATTGTGAGGAATGGCAAATCCTGCTAGATAACACTTGTTTCTTCTTGTAATAAATTATTACCTAAAGGGAGTAGTGTATATTGTTTACCTTGACTTTAGTAAGGCTTTGACATAGTAACCTAGTAAAACTGAACAAATAAGGATTGGATAGGCAGACTATAAGGTGAATGAAAAACTCACAGAACTACTCTTTGACTCTGTGTTCAAAGAGCAGAGATCATGGTTTTGGAGTTGTAACTGGTAGTGAGCCATGAATGTCATACTTGGGTAAGTACTGGAACTAACACTGTTTAATCTCTTCATCTATGCTTTGGAATATGAGACAAAATACATCATCATTATATCTGTGAACAAAGCTAAACTAGGGGGAATGGCTAGTGTGCTGGATATCAGGGCTGCCATTCAGAGGTACCTCAAAAAGATGGAGGATTGGGTTAGCAGAAACATCATGAATTCCAGCAAAGACAAACATGAAATCTTGCTGCTCAGAGAGAGCACCTCCTGATATCAGTGCAGGTTGGTAACAGACTTTTACAGAAAGGAATTGAGGGCCAAAGGCAATCTAAAATTTAGTGCAAAAAAGTTGAGAGAACTGATAAGTACCTCTCCTCAGCCTCAGTGAAGTTGCATTTGTAACACTGCCTCCAGGTTTCAACTTCCCCATGCAATCTAGAGATTGACAAACCTGAGAAAGCCTAAAAGTATACCATTAATGCAGTGAGGGCTCCAGACCAAATTATGTACAAGGAAAGGCTGAAGAAATTTGGTTTGTTTAACATTGAGAAGGGAGAGCTCAGAAAAAATATTATTGCAGCCTTCCCCTACCTAAAAAAGCAATTACAGAGAGAATAGAAGCTGGCTTAATCAGGTTTTCATAGTGGAAGCAACAGGCTGCTACAAAAGAAATTATTATTGTATAGTGGGAAAAAAAATCACAGTGAGAGGAACAATAACATATTCAGATACACTGGTCATTCTTGGAAATTTAAAAAGTTCATTTTGAAAAGTTCACAGGTACCTTGATCCAACTTGGAGTCTATTTTTGCTTTGAAAAGGATGAAATAAATCAGGTCATGCCTTTTAATCTTAATTTTCCATAGTTCTGTCATTCAAACAGGACTGAATTATAAGAATAGCATGCAGAATCCAAAACAAATCTACAAAAAACAGGCATTTTATGCCAGAATGGAAACAGTATGGGTTTGGTTGTGATTTTTCTGTTGGATTGGGTTTTTCAAAGTTATATACTATATGACTGTTTCCTTATTGCTACAGAATTGTTGAAATGCAGAAGGGTAAGACAATTGCACTGCCTTTAAATTCCCAGCCCAAGTTGGTCTGCCACCAACAGAAACACTGTATTTCCTCCAAGAGTTGCTTTCCTTTTTTTTTTCTCCATCAACTGGGACTACTCAGACTATAATCTGCTAGTTTCGGACTACTTAGCTTCCTCCATTAATTGATATAGCATTGATATTATCCCCTGATTCACTTTTTGTTATTATCTGTTGTGTATGTCTTACCTTTCTGCTCACACTTGATGAGGATTTTTCCCACAAGGCCTCTCAAGTTTTCAGGTCTCTCAAAAGGTTTGTAAATGCAGATTCAATTTTTGACCTCTAGCTCAACTTCTCAAAACACCCTATCTTCCACATGTACAAGCTCTGATTTATTAAAGTATTCACAAAATTTCATGAAGAAATAACAACTTTTTCCTTACAGGCCTTCAGATTTTTCCTCCTATGACATGGCTTTTCCATCAAAGTCAAACCCCAATTGTCTTATGAGCCACTGTACAAAGCCACTGTCAATAAGGTGCTGGTTCCTAGCCTTAAATTCTTCACTGCCTCATCCTTCCCATTCATCTCAGTGTAA
>VXBU01007564.1:154882-226822 GCA_013400315.1 Bombycilla garrulus | reverse complement strand
TTTTTATTTTAATTTTATTTTAAACAATTAAAGGAAGCCTTGTTCTCACGTGTCGGCCGTTTCGTTCTCGGTGCGCGGACTGAAGGACAGACAGACTCAAAATCCCGTTTTTTCTGCCTCCCCTCGGCTGACGAGGATTTAATTCTGCCAGGCTCCCCCGTCCTTGGGGGACCCGCTGAACCCCAGCCCGGCGGGGCTCCCCGGCCCCGGGGGCCGCTCCACTCCCGGCTGCGCCATCAAGGATCCATTCTGAGGCGGAAAATCGGGATTTTGGCCTCTGCAAGACCACGGCCCCGCTCCCGGACCCCTTCCCAAGCCCCCTGCGGGAGCGTGGAGGGGAAGAGGATCTCCACCGCTCGTGTGGGAGTAGAAGAGACCCCTTCCCTCCCGGCTGGTGCCACACGAGGAGCCCCCGGCTCCCTCCCTTTCCGTGAGGGAGAGTTTCTCCCCGCCGGCTCCCACGGGAACCGGCTCGGAGTGTCTGGGCTGGGACTGAGCCCGGCCTGCCGAGCGGCTTCCCCCTCATAAACTGTTAAATCCAAGGGGATCTGTGGGGCTCGGGAACAAAATCAAAACCCTGTATCTAGCGGCAGGGCAGCCTGAGGAGCTCCACAGGCAGGGATGCTGTCCCAGGGTGACCCCAGAGCCCCGGGAGGGGCGGTGCGGCCCGGCCAGGCCCTGCAGCCCGGCCCGAGCCCCGAGCACCGAGCCGGCGCCGTTCGAGCAGGCCAGGCCGGCTCCCCTCAGGATCACACTGCAAGGGGAGCCTGTGGGGTGAGCCTTTCCCCCAGCAGCCCCCCGGAATGTTCACACACACTTGTTTTTGTGCCCCAAAACCGGGAGCGAGGGACAAAGCCAGCGGCAGCCGGGCGCATCTGCCGTGGGAAGGCAGGCGGCCCGCCCCGCTCCCTCCTCCAGCCCGTCCCCAGGAAAACTCACCCTCAGCGCTGCTGGAAAAGCAAAGTGGCTCCTTCTGAGCCCCCAAAGTTTTCCCGGCCTCGGGAGAAGGCCCTGGGGAGGGCTGGCAGCTCCCAGCCCCGGGAACGCTGCATCACAATCAATGAAGGGCTCTGCTCCACCCTCCGTCTCCCGAAAATAATGAACCCAGGGTGATGATTTCTCCCTTCCAAGGTCACCCGGGGCTGTCTGGGCTTTCCCCTCTTTGCTGGTGATTAACACGCCGATGTTTGGGAATAAGGGAGCACCGCGAGGCTGAGAACTTCACCGCTTTACACAGTACCTGGACTTAAAGACCAAAGGGAAAGCTGAACTGGATGCTCTCCTCATTTTTTTTTTTTTAATTAAACAATTATTTTAAATGCTAGAGGGTGGGTGGGATTATTTTCCAATAAATCAACAGGAATGTGCGCACACAAGTAAAAGACATAAAACAGGCCATGGAGGAAGGAAATTAACAACACAGCGCCGCTCAGAATTTCAAAAGCCACTTTATAAAGCAAATAAAAATATTTACTGATTTGGTACACTCACACAGAAAACCCCTAGAAAGAGTGCTAAAAACGAATGGAATCTCTGCCCTTCGCAGCTATTTTAAATTAGGTATCAAACAGACAAACCCACAGCCCCTGCCTGGTTACGCCACGACAAAAAACCCACACCAGGAACAGGAGTGGAAATGTTTGACTCCAGAGTCCCAAACACCCCTTCTCCGTGCCGCAAAACGGAAATGTTTGACTCCAGAGTCCCAAAAACCCCTTTTCTGTGAGGAACCGAGGAAGCATCCACCGAGGAGCAGCGAGCGCCGCTGGCTGTGCCCTGGGCGTCCTTCAAATCCCGTTTTTGGGCACTCTCTCCCAGCCCGTGCCTGCCCTCAGGCTCCCGGGTGTGCAGGAGAGGGTTCTTCTTGGTGCTCCGAGCAGCAGGCACAGCTGGGATTCACGGGGAGTCCGACAGCTCCGCTCCTTCCAGCCCCTCCCAAAAATTCATCGCCAGGTCCGTACGAAATGTGCACATTTAAAACAGGCAGCGGGTTTAAAAACTACAGGGATGGCGCTTAACAACTTCTTTTTTTTTCTTCTTTTTACCACCCCCCTCCCCCTCCTCGCCCCACAAATAATAAAAAGAACGAAAGCAAAAAAACCCGGACTTTTCCCATGTTTTAAAAAAAAACCAAAGAAACGGGAGAGGCAGGAGCTAATTCCAGCTGTACCTTCCTGCAGGAGGTGGGAGCGGGTAGGGCCTCCCGGGGCCGTACGCCTGCAAACAAACAAACAAAAGCAAGCATTTATTTTTGGGATTAGCAGCACGAGTAAACAAGCGGGGACGAGCTCCAGGCGCCACGGGGGAACGGGGGGACAAAACAACCTGCGCGCCCAGGGGCAGGGCTGAACGTCCCTGATGCGGCTGGGGAGCCTCCCAGAAGCACGGGATGGGGCTGGAGATTGGAACCCCAAATAAATCCAGCCTGAAATAAACCCAGCCCGAAATAAACCCAGCCCCGTGGGCTGTGACCCCTCACTGTGTCCCTCTGCAGCCAAGGGACAAACGCGGGGCAGCTCACACTTGCTGCTCCTACACACAGACGTCTCTGGAGGAAAAACTGAAGCTGTATCCGTCGCAGGAGCGGCGTTTCCCAGCGCTCGTTTGTTTTAATTAGAGGTCAAAGAGATCCAAATCCCGCTTTGGAAGTGACTCCAAATCAGATGTATATTTGCACTTAAATTCAGGCATCGAGGATCCAGGGGAAAAATCCATTGGAAATTTTCACAGAGCCCCCGCTAAAGCATTTAAAATGATTTCCAAACCTTGTACATTGCAGCAAGTTAATCAAAGGTGATGCACCAACACCAGGCTCGGTTTGCTCCTTAGCCAGAGCATTTTGGAGTGGAGGGAAAAGGGGGCTTCCTCTCCTTTCCTTTCCTTTCTTTAGAAGAGAAATCCCTCTTCACCCAGCCCACGGAAACCGCGGAGCCGGTGAGCAGAGCGGGCAGCGAGGCTCCTGCAGCCTGCCCGTGCAGGGAAGGTGCGTTTGCAGGCTCCATCAGCTCAGTTAGAAAAATGAAACGAGCTGGCTGCATCCCTTAAAAACCCTTCCAAAGCATCCAGGCCAGGGAAGGACAGAGCGAGGGCTGGGACGGAGCTGCCCCACTCCCAGGCAGCCCCCCAGATCCATGGCAGCTGCATTAATTTTGTAAGCACTCTGCGGCAGCGCGTTTATTAACCTCTTCAGGCCGCGTTCTGTACGCTGTAAAAAAAGAATTCAGGGGTGAAAGGGCCCAAAGATAATTATTTATGCTGCTACGTGTCACCACTTCCACTTGAATCCCTTTTCAAGGCTTTAAAGCTTTGAAATTTTCAGGCAGCAAGGTCGGATTCAGTGATTAGGCTGGCACCCTAAACTCTTTCAGGTACCTTCTTATCTCACTCCAGCCTCGAGGAAATAATGACATCTCAAAGTTCATTTAAAAATAACAAGAACAGGAAAAAAAAACAAAAAAATATTAACAGCAGATAAACAGTTGCAGCACGACCGCAAAGGGAATTTTTTAAGGAAGCAAACTTGGTGGAGGTAAAAGATTTGTGCTCAGTCACGAACTCATCACGATGTGAACAAAACCAGAAGGGCTGTCACCGCTGGGTTTTTCCTGCACCCACAGGTGGGTCCCTGCCAGCACTGGGGGGTGAATTCTGTTCAGGCTGTGGCTGAGCACAAGGCAGCTTCCCCAGGGGAATCACTCCTGCTCCTCTCCCGATCCCAGCTGCTGGGCCCGGTGGTTTCAGGCTGGCAGGGAGGTGCTCCGAGCTCAGCCCCCCTTGGCCGGTGCGTCCTGCCCGGGATGAAGGGCAGAGCAGGCTGTGCTGTGGCACGCAGACTTTTCCAAGTGTCTCTTCCCAGACTGATTAAACCCTGCCCAGACTCCAGCAGCACAAAGATTCTGCCCTGGTTTCTCCCCAGGAGCACAGCAGCCCCTGATAGGGATTAGTGCAATCGGGCATGTCCTCCTCTGGCTCCAGGGCTCTGGGCAAACTTGTGCGGCACAGAACGGAAGATTTCTGAAATCTGATCCTATCAATGCGCCTCATCCAAATTTAGAATGTATTTTAGAGCCGCACTGGCTGGGGCAAGGCTCAGGCCCCGTTATTTCCCTGTGAGTAGGACCCACATTGTTGAGTTCTGCCTCCAACCACAGCCAGTGCTGGCAGGGTTTGAGCTGGTGACATGTGACACACACCTGGGCACTGGGCAGGCTGGGAGGAAGAAAATTAAAACCAGCCGTGACCAAAAAGTGACTTGTCCTGAGCTGAACCAGGCCCCAGCAGAAGGCACATTTATAACAGTTTGTGCCTCGATTTCCACATAAAGGATGGGGCAGTGGGGCTGTCACCTCCTCCTTCTCCTCCCTGGGGCTGGTCACTAACCTTCCCACAGCTCTGACTTCCCCAGACAGCAGCAGAACTAGGAGTTCAACCTAGAAATCTGAAACTTGTTCAAAATGAGTGTTCAGCAGCGTAAACACCCAGAATTCTGGTACAACAGCATATGCAGATCATGTTTTACTGGGATTCATACCCCCCCAAAAAAATCCCTTAAGCAGAGTCACCTGCTGCTTTCAAGCAGCATTTTCACTCTGTGGCATTTTCATGAACTGCTGACCAAGCCACCTGTAATTCTGGATGAGGTTCTCCCCTCATGTTTGTTTGTTTCCTTTTAGCCACACGGAGCTACTTCCACATGTTCGCTCCTCTGGCTACGAGAACCCAACATTTGCATTAAGTAGTTTCTCAGCTCACACAAAGCCAACAAACACTTGAGGGGAGCAATTCGGGAAAGCTGCAAGAATGTTTTCCAACATTTCCAAAGCACATTTCCAACATGCTGGGGAGAACCCACAAGGCGCAGTGGGCAGATTTCCCTGTGGAAGATGGGTGGGAATGCTTGCTTCAGGCTGCAGGAGGGGTGTGACCAGGTCTGAGGGGTGTTCGTGGACACCGGGGGTGCAGTCCCAGCACGGGCCTTGTGCCAGGGGTACAGCCAGAGGGGCTGGGACAGCAGAGAGAACAGGCTCTGCAGCCCAGGTTTGGGATGGGGACACACAAAACAGGAGCCCTGCAGCCCAGGTTTGGGATGGGGACACAGAACAGGAGCCCTGCACCCTGNTGCAGCACAGGTTTGGGATGGGGACACAGAACAGGAACCCTGCAGGTCAGGTTTGGGATGGGGACACAGAACAGGAGCCCTGCAGCCCGGGTTTGGGATGAGGACACAGAACAAGAGCCCTACAGCCCAGCTGGCCCAGGCTGGGCAGCCACCCCCTGTGTGTGGTGACACGGTGACACCAAAGCCAGCTCAGCAGTGCCTGCCCATCCCACGCTGCCTCTCCCCAGGCACAGGAGGGAAGCCTGGCCGGGAGGAGAGCCCAGTGCACCACGAGGGGCCCTGCTTTCCTACCTGTCTGCCCCTGTCCATGCGGTCCTCGGGTCTCTGCGGGTAGCCCATGGGCCCCAGGCCCTGGTACTGCGCCGGCTGGAACTGGTTTGGGGACGGCAGCATGCGGTTCCAGGCCAGCAGAGGAGCGGCTCCGGCGGTTCTGCGTGGGGAAGGACAGGCGGTGGGAAGGCGGCTCCACGGCACACAAACCCTCCTGGCTTTGTCTCCAGCTGAGCAGGCACGGCCAGAGCCAGCGAGGCACCGGGAGCCGGGGATGTGAGCCCAAAGCCCCGCAGCCGCTCTGCCGGCCGCTCCCCCGCGAGCGGCAGCTTTTGCCAGCTCCCCCAGGGCTCCCGTGCACCTCTGCCTGCAGGGCAGCGCTGGCCGATCCCAAAGGCTCCCCAGCACCCCAGGAGGAGCCGTGTGCCACACGGGAGCCGGGGGCTTTCTTCTCTGAACGCCCAGACTCTCTCTGGGAGCCCATTCTTCCCAGTTAATTGCAGGTTGCAAATGAATTCTTACGGCGAGCGTTCGGAATCTAGGGTAGGGGCCTTGGCTGCTTTTTCCCATCCATTATTCTGCTCAATATGTCAGGAGGTCTGATCGGGAAGAAACCTTTTCAAGTTCTATTGATGCCGTTTTCAATTGACCACGGTGACCTAGCAACATAAGCACTAATTGGCACGGGCTGACTGACATTTGGTGTACAGTTCATATGGGAACGCGGACCCGACATCCATTATGGCCCAGCTTGCCATCCCGGATTACCCACAGCCAGAAATGTTTTCATTTCCCTCAAGTGCCCATTCCGACGTGACAATTAGAAAGCAACAGGTAGAACATGTCCCATATTGTTCAATTCAAAATATTTAGGGAAACGCTACGGCCTGAGCCGCTTGTTGCGGCTGAGGGACAATTCCTGCAAGGACTCAGAGCAGGTGGGTCCTGCAGCACAATACGATGTTGTGAGGGGAAAACATGGAGAGGGGAGGCAGTTAATCCTTCCTGACCTCTGCTGAAGAGGGACTTGGCTGAGCAGAGCAGGGGGGAGATGGGACAGCAGGGAGAACAGGCTCTGCACCCCAGGTTTAGGAGGATGGGGACAGCAGGGAGAACAGGCTCTGCACCCCAGGTTTGGGATGGGGACAGCAGGGAGAACAGGCTCTGCACCCCAGGTTTGGGATGGGGACAGCAGGGAGAACAGGCTCTGCACCCCACATTTAGGATGGGGACATTAGAGAGCAAAAGCCCTGCATCCCAAGTTTGGGATGGGACAGCAGAGAGCAGAGGCTGTAGTTAAAGCTAAGAGCACTTTACACATGTGGGGACTAATCTCTTAAAACCAACATTCAAATTTCATACTCGGAATGAACTAACTTCATACTTTGTTCATAATCACTCTTTTTGATTAAGTATTTTAAGTACTGACTTTTTTCCCCTCATGATTCCTAGGAAACAGCAGGTTCTCCAGGAAAACTACACTGCTCAGGCATAAGGAAAACTACTGGGAATTACCTACACAGCCCCAGCTCTGGGGCTTCCATTAACAATCTGAATTAATACTTCTGCCTCTACAACAAGTGCTGGTGATAAATCTGACTGAGGCTCACAGGCCAGCATGTGCTCCATGCCTGCAATGGGGAGTTTGACACAAGTTTTTCTAGACATCAATATTTATTTGGTATGGAGTTTAAACTTTTTAAGTGCTGTTTAGTGAAAAGCTGAGATATTTAACAAATTAAACACAACCCCACTAACATCACTGCTTTGCTGGGGCACTGGTTGGTGAGTTAAATCACCTGAGGGTGGAGATCTGAATGCAGAAAAACCATAATCAAAAAAAAAAAAAAAAAAAGAGCTGTGCCACTTGGAACACCCCAGGAGTTCACACTGGCACCATCCACAGTTACACCAACTCAAACACATTCAGCTAGGTCAACTAAATTCAGGAGAATTCACACAGGAAAACATTCCTGTCCTCACCCCCCAGCCACTCTGGAAATTAATTCTATGAATAGATAAAGCAAAAAAGATCTGTTTAACCTGATGACACATGTCCATCAGACAAATCCCCCTCCATAAACTCTGGACTGTCTCAAGAGCGTGAAAGGATCTCTGCAGTGCCCAGCAATGCCAGGACAGGGGGCGGGGACCCCAAAATTCAGTTTCCCTGCTGCACCACTAGGTTTAAAAGCAAGAAATCCTACACAGGAGACAGGAATGGCCGGACTGTGGAGAAGCAGGTTTACACTGCAGGTTTTTACCCCAGGCCTGGGAAAGAAGAGCCAGTTCAGCTCCTTGCTGATCCCTCCCTCCCTCCCTCCGTGTGGTGAATCCAGGACACCCCAGCCTCCTGGCCAGCCCCTCCACCCCGCAGGGCTGCAGGAGCAGGGCTGGCCTCTCCCTCAGCTCCCTCCTTCCCCGAGCAGAAATCCCTGGCTGCTCTCTCCCCTGGCACCCACTGCTCCTGGAGCTGCAGCAGCGAGAGGGGAGGCAGTCTGGGGAACCAGCAGCTCCCCAAAGAGAATGGGAAACCCAAAGAATGGCAAACTCAAAGTGCCCTCAACAGGTTCTTTTTCCTGCACAAAGTGTCCCTGTGTTTAACCTTCTGCTTAAGTCTCTGTAGAGCAACCAAACATCAGCTCTAAGCACGTCTGATCTGCTCCCCAAGCCCAAAACCTTCCAAGAACACGGCAAAACTACTCATCCTCAGTGCTGGCAGAGATTTACACAAATCCTGCACGGTGTAACAAAGGGAGGGCAGTGACGAGTGACAGACCTGCAGCAGCTCTTTGCAAATAAAAGTATATAAATTGGATTTAATTAAGGGGTGGGAGTGGCAACTCCCATGGCCCAAGCAGTATTAAAGTTTGCATTATGAATGAATCTGGCCTTGCAATATTCCACACAGATGAGGCACAGGACAAGGGAGCCAGGCTTACTTCGGTGGGGATCAAAATGGTTGCCATGGAAAGTGACTGTGGAGAGCTCAATAAATTCCCCCAAAGCCCATATTTTCAATGGTGAAACATTTGCAAATAAACCCAAGGGAAAAAAAAAAAAAAAAAGAAAGTTGGGCCTCAGAGCAGAAATTTCTCCCCCCCTGTCCATAAACACAGATAAATGTCATTATTCATAGCTGCCACAGGTAGCCTGGGTGTGCTGAGCTCACCCCACCAGAGGACACACCAGCCATCAATGAGGGGATGCATGTAAAACATCCCTGATTATCAAACCATGTCACATTCCTTCCATTCGATGGCACTTATTGGGCTGCGGATTCCATAATCCTTCCCCGAGTCCCTTCTGCATTTAATTCAGTTCGGCCTTAAGTAGTTAAAGAAACTGTTTTCAGTTGCAACTAATAACTACTGACCTACAGTGACACTGCCCTACAATGGGCTTGTCAGGCCTGAAAAACTTGTACCAAAGAAGCTGATTAGGACTTCAAGAGGTTTGTAGCAAGAATCAATGGCTGGTCTGTGCTAATGCTGCGGCTGCGGCGCAGGAATGATAAAAGTGGAACACCATTAGTTATGCCTCATTAAGCTCCACAGCCCTCCTAAAAAGAAATTTGTTTAGCCTGTCCAAAATCTAATGCAGTTTTAAGCTCTCTGTGTTCAATTTCATAGTATCTCAAAAGCTTCAATAAGATAAAGGCCAAAGAACCAAGAACGGTACCAAAGCACCAACAGTAAAGTTAATTTTGAAGCCTGAGTTTTAATAGAAAGTGTTTTTCCCTCCTTTTTTTTAATACAAAGTCCTCGAGCCTTTTAAAGGATGAACACCACGTAGTGGGCTCTCAAAACATCAATAAATCATGGACATTAATTAACTAAAAAGAAAACAAAAACAAACCAACCTGCCGTACAGCATCATTGCCACGATTTTAAACCACAAGGTTCCCAACAGAGAAGGGAAAAATGAACGGTGGGAAGGCTGGGAACGTTCCCCATCCCTCCTGCCTTACCTTTGAGGTGTCTGCTGGAACAGGGGCGTGGGGCCTCGCCAGGACTCCTGGGGCCGGAGATCTGCAGGGCAAAGGGGATGGCACAGTGAGAGAGGGCAGCTCCCAGCCAGACACAGCAAAGCTCGGGCTGCGTGTGCCACAAACACGCTCCAGTCACGGCTGCCCGCTGCTGCCCTGGGCACGGCCCTGCTGCCAAATGGCAAAAGGACACTTTTTTGGCTCTAGCACGTCCAGAATGGAGGATTATGAATTTTAATTGATAGAGCTGGCGTTGGTGAGTTGGTGAGCTTTGCAGGTGTCTCCTCTTGAATTTCTGAGGATGCAAAGCCTTGTCTGTCACCCTAACAACTCAGTTTAATATTTGTATCTCTTACCAGTGCATTCATGACTACATAAAAAATACAGGCACCCAGCTACACACCCACAACATGTTACCACTGCACGCCATGCCTGTGACCAACAAAGACATCAAAGTCAAAATACAGGCCAGTTTCCCTCTGACTGGGCTAAGTTATTCCAAGGGAAAAACTAAAACAATGGCCAGAGCATGGAATAAAGTGGGGGATTCTGTTTTATTCACATTTAAGTAAATCCAGTTATGTTTAGGATGCAAAGGATAAAGAATTCATTAAAATAAAATACATTATCACTAAAGACAGCACAGGTGCATTTAAAAGTTACCGTGGGCAGCGCTAATACGCTAATAAAAACCAATTAATGATGTCTCAGATAATGGAATCAGACTGAATCGAGCCTTTCTGGGTAAAACCTTGGCCAGAGCCCCAGAGCTGGCGTGCAGGAGACCACCCACTCGCCCTTTGTTCGTGCCACCCAAACCAGCCCCGCACAAAGGCCAGGCAGGAGCAGCGCTGCCTTAACAGGGCCCGCAATTAAACGCTTGTTGTCCTTCTAAATAACCTGGTCAGCAAACAGGATAAAAGCAGCAGCTCCTCAATAGCAGCCGGGCAGCCCCCAGCACTCGGGGCCAGCGTCAATCAAAAGCTCCGGTTTCACTGACACCTTTGATGGCTTTCAATGGCCTTCAAGTGTGACCTAATTCCAACAGCTGGTTCCAGCAGCTGGATAATGGCCGGCACACCGACACCCTGCCATGCTGCCAGGGCATCCCAGCCTGGCCTCCCTCGGAAAGGGAAGGGGGAAACGCAAAATAAATGAGTCTGTGCCTCTGTCCTGGCTCTGGCTGCATTGTCTAACACCACCTAAACAGAACATTGAACACCACCTAGACAGAGCCCCAGCCGCTCTGCTCTTCCTGGGAGCCTGCTGGGCAAAGCCAAGCCAGCCCATAATTCTTCATTTCTCCCCCCTGCAGGGTTATTTACAGCATTTACACCTATTTTATTCACAGCTTTACATCTATAAACACAACTCCCTGAAGCAGGACTCGAGCCTGGCTTTACACCCCCAGGCACATGCACCCTCCCCAGCTCCTCTTTCCCAGCCCATTTCCAGCCTGAAGCACACCAGGACTCGGGGTGGGCAAGTGGCACTTTTCCCTGCTGATCATCCTGGCAGCCTCAAGGGCTTTTCCACGCCTGAACAGGCGGCACCCACACAAAGCCACGTTTATTTTGGGATACGAGGGGAGGGCAGCGGAACCACAACGCCGCTTTAGGCGAAAATGAGCAATTTTTCAACAGCAGCTTAAAATATTTTAAAAAGTTTGGGAGAGCCCCTGACTCTCACAACTTTCAAAGGAAAATATCTTAAAATGACTCTGTTTCAGATGATCTCCAAGTGTCACAGACAACACAGGCAACATCTTGTTTCCAGACCCTTCCTCTCCATGCGAGCACGGAGCCAGCTCTCCTGCTGTAACCACACCTTTCTGCAGCTCGGTCTAAGCAGGGCTTCCATGAAACCATCCTCTAAACACTTTAAGCCCCCCCTATTCATTTGTATAGCTGACAGAACACCCTTGGAGGGAGAGAGTCTGCAGCAGTGAATTGCACTTCAGAGAGGTACAAAACGGGAGAAGGAACGACAATTAATATTTTCTTTAGGCTGCGAAACTTAGGCATTTCCCAGAGCTATAAGGCCAAAGAAACTGCCTTTTCCAGCAGCTCCTCAAGTAACAATTTATCTAATCAGGGCGGCAATCAAAGAGAAGATTCTGTGTTTACTGATTGCACTAATCAAAATCACTTTTCCAAGGCAGCTAATTGACAAGTTTACTGCCTGCCACGCAAGTCATAAATCAGATGTCCTGTGCTGCAGGAGCCAAACCCGCCATTCCCAGAGCGCTGCCACCCTGCACTTGACTCCCCAAGTTATCAGCACAGGCAATTATTCATCAGCTGAAAATTGGCACATCCAAGGCAAATCAGGGAGCACCGGGGAGGAACACCCCCAGCCCCAGGGCTCTTGAGGAGGAGATGGCTCCCGGTGTGACCGCGTCGCCCTTCCCGAGGCTCATTTCACTGCAGCGCGTTGTGAACGCACCACACGCCCAGCGGGAACTTCTCTGCATCAGCCCCGCTCAGCGTGGGGATTCTGAGCACTTCAGCTGTGGTTCTTCAGCAACGTGTGGGTCCAGGGTGCTGCCAGCCCAGCCACAGCCGGGGTTCACTCTAACAGCACAGCTGATGAACACAGCCTGGACACTGCAGAGAGCCTTGTGTCACCCAAGAAGCCTTCCCATTCCTCCCAGTTTGGTTTTCCAGCTGGAGGCACCGGTGCTTTGATGGAGACATTCGGGGAGTGAAGGGGTGACCGCAAAAGGGAAGAAGGTGGCTGTGCTGCCAACGCAGGAACACCTCTGGGGACTGCAGGCAGAACATTGTTGGGCTCCTGAATTCCCAGCCACGCTGTGCAGGTGCCACCCAGCAAGAGCCTCACTGCGCTGAGGGCTGGGGAGCTGCTGGCACTCCTCCTGTTCACAGCTCTGCTCTGCACCAGACCCACACCATCTGTAATCTAGGATGTGTTATGACCTTTGGCCAGGTGAACATCCACCCAAAAATCTGATCCCAGCAGAAGTCTGGGGCTGTGCCACCTGCAGGTGCTCTTCTAACAGGGGTTTAAGCAAGTCTGACTCTGCCTGGTAGGAGTCAAGGCACACGTGGTTCACGGACAATCCCAGGCTGGGGCCTGACCCTCCAGCCAGGCAGCAGGATGGGTTTTGGGAATGGTTCTAGGGAGCAAAACACCCCTCAGGCTGTTTGATCCATCCTCCTGATGGACATGAGCTGTCCTCAGGCCAGACAAGGAGGCACTGAAAGAAACCATCTCCAAGCGCTGCCATAATCGGGTGCAAAGACTTCACACCGCAGTCAGCGCAAATGAGAAGTTAATTAGAGTCTGATCTCCCAGGACAGCCTTGGAGATGAGGAATAGAACACAGCCCAGGGCAGTGCCAGGGAACACGTTTGCAGGGTGCAGCTCTGAGGTGTCCCACGAAGGCAGGGAGCGGCTCCGGAGCCCTGCGTGGTGAAGGAGCCTCCACGAGGCAGCTCCACCCGGCTCCCGTCCCTGCTGCTCCACACACAGCAGCACAGCAGCTCTGCCTCGTGGAGAAAGCAGCACGGGGAGGAGGGAAGAGAAGCCCAAGGCATTGCTCCGAGGTTTGCCAGGCACACCTGCAGAACAGCAGCCGGGGACGGCTGCGGTGCCCCGAGGGGGAGGGAGGCCAAGGAAAGAACCAGACAGTTTTCCAAGGCCAACAGTGGACTGGGAATTCTCCTCCAGCAGTGGCTCCAAGCCTCCTCAGTTTGAAGCAGTCTGTGGCACTGGGGAGTGTTTGCCTGCAGCATGCTGCCTGCTCAGCATAAGGGGCTGGGGCACCATGAGGAGCAGAGCTTGGGACATGCCTCACGGGCAGGATCAGCACCAGGGACGGGGGACAGACAGAGCACTTTGGAGCAGCTCCCACAACACACCAGGAAAACCAGCACAGGCGCTGCTGGGCTCCCAAAAACCTCCCCAAACCCATGTAAACACTCCCTTTCTGGAGATGAATTTGAAATTGCGGCGCCTGCCTGGTAGTCCTGCCCTCCCCAGACCCTGTTCCAGCACGGCTCAGTCAGTGACACAGACAGCAGGAGGAGGTGTCCCGAGCAGCCCAGCGGGGAGGAGCGGGAAGCAGAGGGCACTTACTGGACAGCAGTTTGGGGATCTGCTGCTGGCTGCCCATGAGCGGCCGGGCGTAGGGGCTGCCGTAGGCTCCGAGCGGCACGGCGTTGGGGTACAGCCCGGGCATGCCCCTGTCCCTGGGCATCGTGTGCCTGCGGGGAGGAAACAGAGAGGGAGCACGTCAGGATGTGTGCTGAGCTCCCTGTCCCAGCACGGCCCACCCCACACACCCCTCCCCACCCTGGGGCAGGGATGCACTGAGGGATCAGAGTCCAACTTCATTTGCCAGTCTCCTTTAAAACTTAAAACTTATTCTCTTTGGCTCTGATAAATGCATGGCTCCTTGCACTCCCCAATATGGAAACTCATTTAATTTTTAAAGCTTCTTTGTTTACACAACCTTAAGAGACATTCCTGAATTATCACTTGTGCACAAGGCTCTCATTGTACCTTCTGTACTACAAGCAAGCATCAGCAAAACAAGTTTTTAAAAGCCCCAGACAACAGGGAAAGTGACTTAGAACTATCTAGCAGGGGGGAAAGAAATAGCAAAAAGCAAGCAATGAGTTACTGCAAAATCACTAATGTTCAGTTTTCAGCAACACTGAATTGAAACATCACACACTGAGGTGTCCAGCGTGGAACACCAGCACCTCAGCTTGGACACTCCATACCCACCCCCTTCCTTTTTTAATTTAGAAAGGAAAAGGGAGGGCAGGCACCCCAGCAAGGCAGCAGTACCCCCACGGCCTCACCCCAAGGTCCTGAACGCTGACTGGTCCAAATGCACCGGTTTCCTGTCCCTGTTGAAGCCCAGCTGTGGTCTCCAAGGCCTGCCATCATTGTTGGTTTTTTCCCAGTCCCCTGGCTTCAGAACTGGAGCAGGTTTCCTGAACAATAACAACAGCTCCGTAAGTACTTACCAGAGCAGATACTCAGAGGGATAAACCAGAATGGAATGATTTGAAAGCTGGCAGCTGACACTTACTTTGCCCCAGGTAACACTGTAGCCTTGAAAACGAAGTCCTCAGCAAATTGTGGATCTTTGAATGAGATGCTAGAAGAAAGTATTTGAGGATTAGGCTCATTGCATAATGGAGACCGAGTGAAACGGTGATTACTGCTTTGTTACCAAGAAAGCTAAAAGCAAACAGATGACCAGAATAATCTCACTCTTCCAGCTGGAATTCATGTCTTCCAGGACCAAGAAAGAATGACGCTAGAGGGGAAGAGAATAACAGCTCCCTGGAAAATTCAGCCTGAGTGACACAGGCTGAGGAGCAGCACCTGACTGCTCCCACCACCTCCAAAGACAGGAGGAAAATCCCTGTGACAGAGCAACGGGGCAAGCACAGAACAGTTCCAGCCTCCTGACAGTGCAGACGGAAAAAACCAAACCCTTCCTTTAACTCATCACTCACAGGAATTACATTCCCACTCAGGACATCCTTCCTGCAGTGTCCTGACAAGGCACAGCTCAGCATTTCTCACTGCTCTGCAGGGCTGTTCTGGCTGAACCAAGCTGTGCCTCTCTGGAGATAAAACGACCCAGCTCAGCGGTGGTTCTCAGTGTTCTGAGCGCTGCACCTCGCACACCCTCGCAGGAAAGCCCAGAGTTCACTGACCTGACTGCAGAGTTCTGTGTCAGATCCCGTAGCATGGGAACAGGAGACTCCACCACCCTGGGGAACAGAAAAACCTCTGTCAAAACGCCACGGAACACACACTTCTCACCATCTGCTGCTCTGCCAACTAAGCCTGCACAACATTTATTCCAGAGTTCACTTGCCTTTCCCCTGAACCAAGGCCTTCTACAAGTCCTGGGGTGACTGCATCCTTATTTCCTAATGCCACTAGTTTTCTGTCTATCAGAGTGACCTGTGGTACATTTTCTGTCCAGCCAAGGCACTTAAAGCAGACACTGAACACCTGCTTGAATCTCTGAGCACAGAGAAATGAGCAGTGTCCTACAAGGTGAAGATTATGCTGATCACCCCTCAGACTGGATGCAATCTCTACAAAACTGAAAATGTGAGTATTCTTAGTATGTGCAGCAAGGAACAGCCCTGATTTTAGTGTTGCAGACTAAATGGAAAAAGCCAAAACACATCTAAGCTATCACTACTTGGATTTTTCTCTGATGTGATGGAGATTACCATATATAAAGCAGAGTTTTGGGGTTTTCAGGCAATGTGCACTAAATGGGAAGCCACATCAGCCCACATTAACATCCACACAAAAGCACAGAAGCCAAAACATGACCCTACTGAACAAGGCCACTGAGCGCCACCACTTCTATTACCCAGGCCCTGTTCACCTCATAAAACAATAACTAAACCCATAAAAACCAGCTTTCCACAGGCGAAATGACAAGCAAACAAAAATTCCTCAGCCAACAAACAAGTGCATCGGAGTGTTTCAAAGATATGTGAGGCTGCTTTAAAAGCCAAGCTGAGAGGTTAAAAAAACGGGACCACAGAATGCAAGTTTCACAGGCCTGCTCTGAACCCTCAGACCAACACACGTGGCCTTGTCAGGAGTTTTCATTCGCTCCCCGTGGGCACAGAGCCGTTTCTGGAGAGCAGCAGAGGTCGCTCACAGCAGGAGCCCCCCAGGCACACTCACTGGTCCGGGAGGACGGCGTTGTCGTTCAGGGTGAGCTTGCCCTGGATGCCGTGGCACAGCTCCGGCGGGATGTCCACGGCCTGGCGAGGGAGGGAGGGAGGAGGGAAGGAGGAGCTGTCAGCTGCAGCCCCTCAGGCCTCCCCCCTCAGCATTCCCACTGGACACTGAGCCAAACACCCACCTCGGTGTTCTTGGTCTTGTACTGCTCCACGATGAAGTCACAGAGCGGGTGGTGCTTCCCCACAAAGAGAACGTCGCCGCCCAGGCTGTTCCTCCTGCCTGCAGAGATTTTGGGAATGGGGCAGCAGCTCAGAGCAAAGGGGGAAGGCAGGAACGCAGCAAAGCTGCCCTGCTGACTCCTCCACAAAGCCAAGTTCCACTGCGATTTAGGAGGAAGCTTCGAACATTCCCCGAGCACACAGGGAAGACAATGTCTGCCCAGAGCAGGACGTGTCTGGTCCCAAGGACAGCTGGCAGGCAGCAAAATAATGGGAATCTTGTGTTCAGCAGAGGAGTGATGAATTTAGAATAGAGTAACACTGCAGAGACAGACAGAATTGACAAAAAAACCAACCCCAAACCCCATCCAGCTCCACAGTTTACCCACAAGAACCAGATGTTATTTCTGTACAACACAGAAACAAACACTGGCCTTCAGAAGCTGAACAAGTGCTCCAAAACAAATTCACTGAGGATCACTCTGATTACCAGCAGCACCCCTGAGGAAGAGTCATAACCCAGCCAAACATCGAGGACACCTTGTTCTTTTACAAGGAAATTCATAGGTGGTGACAAAACGCCCCCCATTCTTACTCTCTTCAGGAGTGAGGTCAGGGTACACCTGCTCCAGGGCAGCTCTGAGGCGTCGCTCGTCCACAAAGGGCAACAATGCCACACCTGGCAAAACCAAACCAGAGTTCCCTCACACTTGCTGAAAAAAAAACAGAATACTCCCAAAAACAGACACCAGCGTGGCAAGCTCTGATAAGATTCCTTAGCCAAGAAACAGCTACAGCAGTGTGATTCTGAAGGAATCTGAAGGAATCAGTGTGATTCTGAAGGAATCACACTTTTTTTATTCAGAAGTCAGATCTTTCTGTGGCTTTACTCAAGCAAAACCTGCTGCACTCAAACTGAAAACCTAAAACTTAACCTGCAGTGTAAAGCCAGAAAATCTGGCAGACCTTGGAAATTAATATTCTCTAAAAAAAAGGAAAGCTGCATACATGCTGTAGCTTCTTCTCCATTCCTTGTGTGCTCCAAAATATCTCTGTATTCCCAAAAGTATTTTTGGCACAGTACTAATGAGCCACTGATTGAGCAGAATGAGATCCATTAATTAAACGCAAAGGAGACAAAAGACAATTACACAGTGAGGCGGATAAAAACAGAAGAATGATTAATCTAGTTCAGGACAAATGAACAAATCTAGAATGACTGCTGAAATTACCAATAATCATTGCCAATCCAAAACCAGTTACTGAACCACAATTTGCTCTTCATGCTAATTCCTTTTCAAAAATACACCTGCTGTCAAATACTTGTCCCCACAACAAGTCACACAAGTTAACTTTGCGACTTGATGCGGTGTTTTCTCACTAAGAAAATTGTCCAATTTCTTTCTATTTTACAGGTTTTTAAGACTAATGTCTAAAAATTAAAAAGCGGAGTTGAAGTTTCACCTTGCCACGCATACTTCTTGCCATTCAAATCAATAGCAAAATCTTCGGGGTAGAAGTCAATGATGCTTGATTCCTGGAATTGAGAAAACAAAAATCACCCTCAAAGCCAACTTTGACACGGGTTCAGAATGTCATGTGGTGCCAAACACGAAGGTCTTTGATAACAGAAACAGCTTTCATTAAAAGCCATTTAAGCCTAACGTGAGGATGGGCACTTGGATTACTCAGAGATTTAAAATAAGAAATTAAGGAGGAGAGAAAAATTAGGATAAGGGGGAGAGCTAATTAGATAAGTCACCTGCTCCCCAGCTAAGTTTTGGAAGATTTCTGTGAGAAACAAAACCATCTGAAGTGTAAGAGAGCTGGGAAATGCTATCTGAATCCAAAAAAAATCACTTCTAAGGATTTTGAAGAACCATTCTCACCGGGTCTGTCATGAGCTTCCTCCAGGTGGGCGGCAGGAAGTTCCCGCTGGCGGCCGGGAACACCCCCATCAGCTGCTCCAGGGGCTTGAACTGCAGAGAGCACACAGGCAGGGGTGGGACACGGGGAAGGAGAGGGCAAACCAGCCCTGGAGGAACGGATAAATAAGTCAGGAGCCCTACCGGTTTGGAGCCCTTCTCAAAGTCGGAGGGCATGTCCGCGATGCCCTCGAAGTCGGAGGCGAAGGGAGCGTAGTGGAAAGGGTAATACCAGTTCCAGGAGGCACAGCCCTGGGCCAGGGAGGGGAGAGACACAGCGTCACACACGTGGAAGTCACGAAGCGCAGTCGGCCAACGCACACAGAGCAGCTGAGGCTCAGTTCTGCACAGCAAAGCCTCGGGGAGGGGTGGGAGCAGAGAGAGAGCCCCAGCACGCCCTGGGGGTGTGATAATGTGAGCAGCATCCTGCTTTCCACGGGTGCCTCTCTCCCCAGCAGCAGCACTCTGCTCTCCCCCTCTCCTCCTCCTGCCTCGAGCAGCAGGAACACAAAACGTGTCCCTGGAAAAAGGGGACTCGAGCAAACTCCAAACACGCCAGAACGCCGCACACCTCCCAAAGGAAACGCGCCTCCAGAGGGCCTAAGTCAAGCTTCCACCTCCTCAGGTATTTTTCTTAGCAGCACCACTCGAAACGAAAGCCCACTACTACTCTGACTTCCAGTTCTGAATGATTAAATGTCAACGAGGCTCCTCCAGTGATATTTTTGGTACAAAATTACAGTGCCTGTAATTATTTGCTGCGGTCCTTTGGACAGACTGAAAATGTTTCAAAAACCTGGTGGATTGCTTTCATTCTTTTTTTTTCCTTTTTTTTTTCCCCCCCATCTCCAAACAGATGTTCCCTCTAGTGGGACATGCCCTGCATTATTAGCTTTCTGTAGGAATAGAAAGGCATGTGATGTATTCTGGCCAGCAGTAAGTAATTACTGGAGTCAATTTTTATTATGGTGAAAAGAAAAAAAAAGCCAAGGATCCTCAAGCAAATCTATTTTGAAGTTCCCCCAGCCCAACAGCTTCCTAACCTCATTTCCAGGTGAGCAGGGAGCAGTTTTCCAGCTGCTCCATCCCCACACAACAAACTGGAATGGCTTCATGCTCTTGTGCCACTGAAGGGGACACTTTTACCTACAGCTCACCTGAAGGCTCGTTTCCACCCCTGGAGGCAGATGGGCACATTGAGAGTTGTGGGAAAATACCCTGCCATGGTTAAAAACCACGGTTTCCTCATGCCCAGGATGCCAGGAATTCCCCCCATAAAGGCATGCAGGTGACATCTGTCCTTTGCAAAAGCAGGTCGTGCACACAGAGGTGTGGGGAGCTCAGCTTTCCTGCAGACCAGCTGCACCAGAACTTGCAAACCTTAAACCTGATGATTTTCATCCCCCATGATGCATGAGCCAGAGCCCAGACTCCAGGAATGGTTAGAGCAGGAGGGAAGGAGACACATTCCCATTTTGTTCCAAGGGGGGAATGAAAAAACCCACTGGAAACTGCATTTTGTAGGCGTGTGAGGTCTCTGCCCTGCCTGTGCTCCCAGCTGGACTGGTGGCAGCTTTTTCTGAGGAAAAATATGGAGTTTTAAGAGCACAGCCCCGTGTGGAAGCTCCGAATTCCTGCTGAGACATTGTCTCCCAGGTCACACAGCCAGGCTGACTGACTTTGCCTTCAGGGCACGGAGCTCCTCATTAACCACCAGCGCAACAAACCCCAGCACGGCTCACTAATCTCTTACCAATCTGACATCTCAATTATCAAAAGATTGAAATCGGATACAGATTAATTCAATCACAACACACTTCATGGAGCAGCATTACAATCCACGGAGGAGACTGACAACTCTGTCCCTTGCAGATTCGTACTGTGTCCTCTGTTCTCCCATTCAGTCACCTGCAGTGTTTGCTTGTGGGAAAGGGAGAACAGCAGAGGTTCCTGCTGCTGGGGGTGACAACCAGAATCCCTGAGGATGGAAAAGACCTCTGAGGTCAGAGTCTGACCTGTGACCAGTCACCACCTTGTCACCCAGATCAGGGCACTGAGTGCCACGTCCAGTTGCTCCTTCAGCAGCCCCAGGATGGAGAAACTGCAATGGAACCCCCAGCGCCACACAGAACGGGCACACATTCGTTTTACACCTTCCAAAAACCCCCACAGCTTTTCCAAAACCAGCAACAGACTGAAACAGATCCAGACAAGAAATTCTGGGGCACCTGGTAGTAATATCTGAGGACCCAGCAAAGCCCTTCCACGTAGGACTGCACGACCTTGCGGCGGAATTTCTCATCCGAGGCGTCCACGTCGAATTTGTTTTTGTAGTAGCGCTGCTTCCAACCGGTTTCCCACAACCTGCAACACAACCAGGCACGGGGAACACATTAACAGGGAGGGGCACCACAACAGGGCACTTCTGAATTACAGTGTAACACAAAGCCACTCGCTGCTTCAGTTGCCATTTGTGTACAGTTTAAATGAAAGCAGAAAAATTGATGCTCGGCAGCAACAGAATAAAATGTGACTGTTGGCAGGACTGAGAGTTTTGCTGCTGCCCCAAATGTAAAGGCAAGCAAATCCAGACCAGTTTCTGTGCTCTGCTGCTGCTCAGAGAAGCTGTGATTACCAGAGGCACTTGTGCAGCCCTGTGCTCGCTGCCCCACGTGAAATGAGCTCTTTCACCCTGCATTTTCAGTCCCTCAGGCCCCAGGTGGACACTGGGATCGCAGGAGCCACCTCGGCCACGTCCATCCCTCCTCCACACAGCTCCCCCTCATGTCTGTGCACAGGTGGGACAGGAAAACAAACCCACGGGCAGCTGCACCCTTCAGCTCTGCTGTACCATGTCAGCAAAGAACTGAACTGGTTAAATCACATAATCCCTGAAGAATGATTTGTTTCCTTGTTACACAGAATTTTATTCCAAACAGCTCCAAGAGGTCACCTCGAGCTGACACTGGCCAGACTCTCCCAGAGCCCTAAATCTTGTGTATGGAGCTTTAGGAGAGAGCCATGATCCACTTATTCCTTACAGGATGCACATCCCTTTGGCTCTGCAAAGAGGATCTTCCCTCAATTCTATTTTGACACAGAAGTGGCCCAGGACACTTCCTAAAGCCTTCCAAGAGGATTCACATTGATGAGCAGGCAGAGAAGCCTAGAGATGCTTTCTCTTTTCTCTCAGCAAAGCAGGTGAGCAAGGACAGAGCTCCTGGCACTGAAGGCTGGAGGAACAGAGTCAAGAACATCTGCAGGCGCTGAGCTGCCTGGCAGACAGACACTTGCATAAATTCAGAAAACCTTTCTGTGAGATAAAACCCATCTGTAGCCGACTGCAACAATTTGTTCTGGTTTCAAAGTCATTCTAAATACAGAATATATTTTCACAAACAGCGTGGTCGTATCTAGGACATCAGTGCAGTTCTTTTTATTTACAATGGCAAGCATAGAATTAATTTCCACCCAGAAAAGGACATGAAAAAATATCCTGAGCTACAAAAGCTTAAAAAACTGTGGCTGAAGGCAGCACATCCTTCTCCTTGGCAATACCAATCCTGTCAGAACCACTGCTGCTTGTGAATCACCACAGCTCGTTCATACTGATCAAGCTTCTTTTAGCAGCTCTGCTAATACTCAGGTGGAAATCAGATGGAATAATTTATCCTTAAAATTCATGATTTCACATAAAAAATCTGCTTGCTTGATTAAAAACAAAAGTCTGTTCAGATATAGACACATAGGAAAGAAAATAAGAATGAGAGGAAAAATTGTGATATTGGGAGGGCTGATGTGCCACAAGTCACAAATAAATTGTGATGACTGTGATGGGAACTCCTCAAGGAAAGAACCCCGAGCGTTTTCCCACTTTGACCCACAGAAAACAAACCCCTGTGGCTGCACTCCCCAGGAACAGCTGTAAGGTCCTTCACCCTCGACTCGAGCAGCAAGAGCTTCACTGAAACCCTTGATCAATGCACGCTCACTGGCGGCTAATTCCCAGAAAATTCCTGCCTTGACCACGCCGGGCTCAGCTTTCCTGAGACAATGCAGGAGCTCAGAGGTGCTGGAGGAGAGCACTGAGGTGGGGATGGGCACTGCTGAACTCGTGCAGCACAGGCTGAACAGCTCCTGGGTCCCTCCTGAGCACCTCCCGTGTCCCAGGAGCAGCGACATTCCGCTCACATCACCCGGAATGTCTCGCCAGGCTCGCTCTCAGTGGGAGCAGTGGCTTGCAGGCTGCAAACCTGCACGCATACTAATCTGGATACTTAGCTGGAGCAGCCAGAGCTCACCCATCTCACTGGAATTTACTGGATATCCTCACCCTCCACATTAATTACCGCTGGATAAAGAGATCACACAGAAGCATCCAGAGGCACCGCTGCACTGAGCTAAATGGCATTAATTAGGCTGCATCTATCTCGGCAATTTGCTAACAAAGTGCCACAAAAAATGGCTTCACCTGATATTATCCTCGGGCTCGGGTTCGCTGTCACTGTCCTCAGATTTGCGCTTAATTCCTCCTCCTCCCAGGGACGGGCTGCCATCAGGAGTCAGGCTGGTGTTTGGGGATGCTGCAGGTGTCTAGGGTCAGAATTATTACAGATAAATAGGGGAAGGGAGGGGGGGAAGGGGAGGATTTATTAGGCTTTTAAAATTCGAGTTAAAATTAACAGCTCTGTGATAATCACAGGCCTTCTCTTCAGCTCCAAAAACACTCCAGGCAAAGGCTGCACAACCCCGAACCCTCCAAAGCCGAGGGGCAAAAGGGAGAACCACATCCCTGTTAAAAGGCAGCGCTGATGCTCAGAGCAAAAGATGTCACTGGCTTTGAGAAGGAAAAGGATGCAATAAACAGCACAGTCTGACTTGATTCAAAAAGGCCTGTCTGGATAGATTCCAGTTTTGGAACACCACTGCAGCTTCTGCTACAACTTCCTTTTGCAGCACCAGGGAAAGAAGGTGCTTCCAGCTCAGGGATACTCTGAGTTCCTTCACAGCTGGTCTCAAACTCCTCTCGAATTTATCTACTTTCATATTAGAGCCTAAAAGAAATGTCTCCCTGTCCATAAGGGATCTAACTTGCGTAACTCAGGTGCAAAAAAGTTTAGAGATGAAAAGGGAAGAGCAGCAGAAATTATACCTTGAAAAAGCATGTTGTATTTAGACTTCAGAGACAGAACACACATCTCTGTGATGAAAAGAACTTTTAATCTGTTCACTGTTTGGATGAAGATTTATACCCAACTAGAAAATATTTGCCATAATTTGAAGTTATTTGAAGTTAACAGGACTTCTAACAGAACTTATTTCCAGTTTTCCCTGACTAATACCTTGCCCAAAACTTCATCCAAGTTTCTCCCTTCCCCAGGGAAAAGCATCATTCCAAGCAGAAATAAAGAAGACAATTTTATTTGAGCAGGCTTAGAAGAAGCAGTTATTGAAAGCCAGTTGTTTGAAGAATAATGTTCGAGGTGCCAGCTTTTCAAGAAAGCTCGACAGGGCAGAGGAAAAGGTGCCTGGAGTTACAGGGGCTGCGATTCTGATTCTTTCCCCTCCCTGCCTCTGAACATCCTCTACTCACTGAGTTCTGGTGCATCCTCATCTCAAAGGCAGCTTGTCGAGGGTTACAGATCGCCTGAGGGCTGGATCGATTGCCCAGGGCTTGAGGGGAAAACTGGCCACCAGGAATAAAGGAAGGCTGATCCCTCTGCGAGATAAACACAGACAGGCTGCTCAGAGAGCTGTGTGATCTCCCCAGCACTGGCCTGATGCTCTCGCACAGTTTTCAGATAAACATTATGGGAAATCAATGTACAAAGGCACATTTTAAAATACAGAATAGAAAAAAAAAATCAACCTAATATTATTTTTTAATCTTTGAAATAGTTTACACACAGGCCAGCAAACACCGTGATTACACCTGCAGTTCCAATCTCCAAAAACTAAAGCAGACATTTAAATTCTTTCTAGTTCTGCACTGGGTAAGGAATTCACTTACCTTCAATCTCTTCCTTTTTTCTTTCTGCCGTCTTTTAAAGTTATCCTGAACAAAGAACAAAGGGAAATAAAGTCAGTCAAGGACACAGATTCCTTGGCAAATGATTTCATCATAATCCTCAACTGACCACACCACAAGGCTCTGAATAAGACATGGGTCAGTTCTTGTGTCTGTAAATCCAACAGAAATGGGATGGAACTTTCTACCCTACCCTGAAAATCTATGGGGAAAAAAATAAAACCAGATGGGTACTCAAAGCTCCAAAACTTTGGTAAGGATTTAAATTATCTACTAAATTTAACTGCAGCCTCACTTGGGGGTGACAGCAATGTCAAAGCACACAGACTCTTTGCTTGCACTGCAGAGCTGCCCAAAAAAAATGTCAGAGAGACACTGCTGTCTTAGAAACAGGAAAAGAGACTCAAGGAAAGATATTTCTTATTCTGTGATTCCTGGGCCACCTGAAAACTTGAATATCAAACTGGCATTTCCAGGAAAAGAAACTCAGCTGGAAGCACAAAATTCTTTTTTGAGCCTGGAAAAATTCACCAGAGATTATAACAAAGAAAATACAACTTTTGTTGGTTTTTTTTTTCTCGTTTTCCTTATTCTCTTAAAGGCGTCTCTGGCTGACAGTAAGTGAACTAAAACCAAACTCCAAGAATGTCAGAACAACAACAACAAAAAGTTACATCGTCATCCTTCCTCTTTTTGAAAATGCTGTCTTCAACTTCCCCAACAGCCAGCATGATCATCTGGACCCGCTGCAGGTTCACAAAGCCACTTTCAGTCAGGTAGCCCTGCAGGTCAGAGAAGAGCAGAGCTGAAAAGCAAGGCCATTTCGTGGCAAAGACCCAGCTGTTTTGAAAGGAAAGGGAAGAGCTCTCACCCCGGTTTTGTGCACCACGTTTTTGTAGATGTTAACCAAGCGATCGATGGCTCCCTCCCTAAACACAAACCACACAGTGAGGCTCCTGCTAGTGAAAGGCTCAGGAGCAGCTCTGGCAGGAAAAGCAAACGGGGTCTCCTCTACCTGATCTCCAGAGACGGCAGGTGGGGGAGGAAGTCGTTCCCCACAAAGAAGCACATGAAGACCCAGTCGTCAACGCTCCTTTCGAAATCAAAGGTGAAAGGCAAGCTGGCCATGGTGAGCTCTCTCTCCAGGTACTGCAACACACACACACAGGTGAGAGAGAAAGGGGCTCAGAGAGCACTGCCCCACGGGCTCTGGAGGGTATTTACAGGTTCTTTTGCCCCTCACCTCTCGCAGCACGCACAGGCGGATGAAGATGAACTCCTGCTCCGACACCGGCAGGCTGTCGGCAAACTGGTCGTGCTGAAAGCACAGGGCACTCACATCAGACCCAAGGGCACCCCACAGCTGCTCCAGCCCCCCAGGCAGGGCTTGCTTCAGGAGGAGCTGAGGGACATCCAAAAACAGCCCCCCAGCCCTCGTGCCAAGCACGCATTTGCTGCCTGCACATCTGCTCAGTTACTGATGGTTTGCTCTCATTCAGTGGGAGAAACCCCAAACAACAAAACACCACAAGTGTGGAGATCAGGTTTGACACCACACTTCTGGATTTTCACTTCCAAGGGGGGGAAAACTAGGTATTCCCAGCAACAATCTGCACCATGCTTCATTTAAAACCAACAGCAAGAATGATTTGAGAATCTCCTTATATGCTACAGATTAAAAAAACATAGAAACAGCAAAATTCTTACCTTGCCTTGTTTCTCTCTGGGCAGACCTTGGCAATCCTTAACCTCATGGCCCATCTGGTTACAGAGAGCACATGGCTTGGGTTTGTTTGGCTTGAACTCTTCCCTAATGATGGTGAAGTTTGGTTCGTGTGTAGCTAAGCCAAGCATGATCAGATCAGCTACCAAACAAGGGAGAAGAACAAAATGTGATTAAGGATAAACATCATCAGGTTTTGGTTTGCTTGGTTTTTTTCCCTAAAGTTTAGAAGCAAAGTGGGTTCTGCCTCAAGCAAGATGTTGATGTGATTACCCAGGAACTACAAGCAAGAGAGAACTCACCATCAGCCCCACACAGACAGTGGTGAGTGTTTGGGTCGTGGTTTGGTTGAGCTGCACAAAAAAAAAATTACATTTTGTCAAAGTCATGCAGAATAAGTCATCACTGAGTATATCTTAAGTTAAAACAAAATGTCCACAGTAATTGGAATTTTACCTCTTTGTCTCCTGATGTAATCCATGATTTTGTGCTCCCCTTCACCAGGAGCACTGGCATCTGACAAAATAACCTGAAAAACATTCAAATCATGGCAACAATTAAGGAAAAAACCCAGTAACCTATATACTGAACACAGCATCTGACTCATGAATACTGCAAATCCTCATCTGTGGTTTGAGCTAAAATGCTGTGATTGAAGATGAAATTATTTACAAGCAAGGAGCACGTGAACAGACCCTCCCTTTCCTCTACCAGCTCCAGGCCAAAGCTGACACTGATTCACCTTGCACTGAAATGATCACGTTTGATGTGTCCTGATAAATTACCAGGGCAATGAAATGGGCACTGGAGAACTCCCAGATTCATTGCACTGATGCACTGAAAGGTGACCTCATCAGCTCCTCCTGGCCCTGAGGAGAACGAGTGCCTGTAAAACCCCAGTGTGATGGGGGAATCAAGCAGAGCTAACTGCACTCTAATGAGAGCACTCCAAGAGTCAGCTGGTGGCACACAGCACAGGCAGCTGCATTTCCTGCCTGCACTGCCCCTGCTGTGCAGCAAACACAGCCACAGCTGGGGCACTGCAGTGCCTGGGCAAGACCAGGGGCAAGAAAGATCAAACTTCTTATTTTCACTGCCAGAGCAAAGGCAGGCTGCAGGGAACAATTACAAAAAAGAAACAGTGCAAAAGATACAACTACAACGTATCTTCACACTTTCCCCAGAAGCAGAAAGAGCACTCCTAGAGCCCTGTCTCCCATTATGTGAAATTGTGGCTCTCGGCAGCGAGCCCCTCAGTGAAATGGCAGCGAATGGCGCTGGGAGATGGAGCCATCAGCACGGAATGGGTGCCTGAAGCCTCGGCAGGATGGCCTGCTGTTAATGACAGCCAGGCACAGAGCCACACGTGCCACACTGCTGCTGTCCAGCTGGATCCCAGCCCAAAGGCCTCCTTCGTGTCCCTGAAGAGCCAGAGTGAACTCACAGTCAGGTTCTTCCAGCCCGGGTCGCTGTTCAGGCGGTCAGCGATGTAATAGCGGAGGCACTTGGCGAGATTGTCCATGAACTCGGTGCCCTGCAGAGGGGGGGAAGGAAAGGCATGAACCCAGCGTCCAGCCCCTGGCAAGGGCTGGGGACGGGGCCAGGCCACTCACCGGGGTGATACAGTTGCTGTCAAACCTCTCCTTCACCTCCTCTGGAGGCAGGAAGCCACCTGCAGCCACAGAAACAGAGTTACATCCTCATGGACCGCTGCCAGCATTGGCACAGAAACACCCAGACAGCTCCCCTGGGAACAATTAACCGCCTGAAACCAGTTTCTTTATTAAATTCCACAAAACCAAACCTTACAGTTTTATTATCTCCATCCTAGAGGTGTTAAAAACACTGTTACTTCTACAAGGCGATTTCAAAGCCCAGCCAGCAGCAACAGACTCACTCCAGCTGTGTCACCACCACCCTCAAAGTTGCTCTGACTTTTGTTTCCTCACTGAATTTAGAGTTTCCACTGTCAAGTAACTCCCCTTGCTGGCAGATTATTACCCCTGTGCAGTATTTCCATCTGATCCCTGCTTTTAAGCCTCAATCCTCCTTTCATCAAGTCCTACAAACGGGTACTTCCTTCCAGAAGGGTTTTGGTTGTTTCTCACTGCATTTATCCCTGCTCTTCTGTTCAATTTATTTTCAAAAGGAATTAAGAGCACTCAACACAAACTCATTTCAGGCAGGAGACTGAAGAAGAAAAGATGTCATCTTGTTTTGTCTCAGTGCTTAACTTTGGAAAACACAGATCCAGCCTTCCCCAGGCCTGTTCTCCCCAGCAATGCCCACACAGCCTTTCTCCAGACCTTACTGAGGTGATCCACAAGGTGGATCTCATGGAAAATCCTGTGATAAGACCACTGCCCTACCTTTGGCCAGAATTTCTTGTCGGATTTTTTGCTTCTCCTCAGCAGCTTCCATGCCTTCCTTCGAGGCTCTGAATCTCCTGGACCGCTGCTGATTCATTTGATCACGTGGAGCCTAAAAAAAAAAAAGGACAGGAGAGCTTAGAGGGCACTTTCTGCATCTGGACAATCTCTCGTGCCCTGTGAGCTGCTTTGGGTCACAAGTTACTGCAGAGGGTTGATCTCTCCTCCTGATGGGCGGGTGGGATGGAGCCGCCTGTGCTGGAGGAAGGTGTCTCTGCCCCCGTGGAAGCAGGTGATGCCTGAGGTCCCCTGCAGCACAAACCATGCTGTGGTTCTGCGTGCTGAGGGGAGATGAGGACTCTCCAGCTGGAACCCGAGGTGTCAGCACTCACCACCCCATCGATGGCCATGTACAGGAGTCTCCTCGGCCTCACAATGTTGAAGATCCTGTCGATATACTCAAAAATCGCCACCATCATCTCGTCCTCGTTTTTGGGCGCCGGCCTAGAACACAGAGCATTCCGTTTAACACCTGAAATGCTGCCTGCAAAGGGAGAGATGCACCTGCCCAGAGCCAAAGGAGGAGCCTTACTTGTCCTCGGGGTGTGTGCAGGGGTGGATGATGCCGTTCATGTCCAGGTACAGGTTGTCGAACTCCACCTCGTTGGGGTTGGGCTTGCTCGTGTCCACGGGGACCTTGACTCCATTGCACTCCTTGGCCTGGGCACGCAGTGGGGACAAGGATTTCAGCACAAATAACCACACAAATCACCACACTGAAGTCTGGTTTGCTTTTAAGAGCAGCAGAAAAAGAGAGCAGTAATTACCCACGTTACCTGCAACTGCACTTTTCCCTACTGAACAGCACTTCTTTCTATAGCTGTTTTTAACCACAAAACACAACGATGGGTTATGGCAGAGTGCTCATTTCTCCTGACAAGAAGTTCCCGTATCTCATGTTATTCCTTCACCCTGAATCACCTAGAGCCACTGGATTGGACTGCTCCAGCAGTAGATTCTTCAGCATCCTGAACAACCACGGTCCCTTTTGTTTCCTCACCATAATTTCAGGGTTGCTGTGTTTGGGCCTTTGTTGCTGTTGGGTTTGTGGTTTGATTTTGGGGCTAGTTTGGTCAAAAGGCAATTAGCAACGCTGACTCTCCCTCCCACCAGCCACAGGCCTAACACGCATGGATTAAACCCCAAGAGAAGGGAAGAGACAGGAGCTGAGCAAAGAAAACCCTGATGGTTTTCAGAGGAATTCTGCCTGGAGTGGGTAATTACACACCCAAAGGCGTGCTCTTGAGCAGCTGGGCATAAAGGCAAGTTTAAAAATGGATGGCGTGTTGTGAGGTGAAAGATACGGTGACAGGAGCGCCTGGGATGGGGAAACTGGGACCCTGCTGGGTCTGCCAGCACACGGAGCTCAGCAGCTGAGCCAACACCAGGCACCTCCCTCAGCTTCTGCCTGCTGCTCACTGGGTGAGCTCCCCACACCTCTGATGGAGATTCAGAAGGAAAAATCCCCAAAACGTACAGATCACACCGCCAGCTCTGGACAATCGTCCTGCTTAGAGCAGCAGCAGGACTGGCTGATTTCTCACCCCCAAAATGAATCCCCGTGAAGCCTCGCTCTGGTATTTACGCTCAGCACAGCGATCCTGACAGGTGCCAGCCCGAGCTCTGTCTGCCTCCTGTGCTGAGCTCTGCACACACACAGACCTGCGGGTGTCAGCACAAACTGGGTGTGGGTGCAAACGCTGCATCTCCCCTGGGCCACCCCCGGGCTCTCCTGAACGGGATTCAGGAGGAATCCCAGCCCTGAGAGGCAGGAAGGGAGAAAGGAGCCCTCCTCACAGCCCCCCGGGGCTCTCTGCAGCGGCTGTGTGCAGGGAAGGCTGAAGGATGTGGCACTGATATCTCCTGTGATATAACTAAACTGTTCACTTCTCATCCACAGCCTCTTTTGAAACCATTCAAAACACATCTTCAAACACGATACTTTAGCTGCAGCTTTATTAATTCCTAGCCATTTGATTAAGAATATTCTCTCCTGGATTTTTTATTATCTTCAAGATCTTCCTCTCATTCTTCCTGCTCAGCTTAAGAAGAAGATTATTTCTTTTTCTTAAATCTGATTAATCTAGCAAGGTAAGAGAACAAGGATCAACTTTTCAATATTTCAAAGAGACAAGCTACCGGCAGATACAAAATTTCTGATTAGAGAGATTTACAGCAATCCTAAAACACACACGGAGCTGATTACACCGTGAGAGAAGCTTAAATTCATCGACAGTAAGACAAACGACAGCTCCTCCCTGCTGTCCTGGCCCACTCTCACATTTATGGCCAGGTTTGAATACACAAAAATGTTAATGAATATGATTTATCCACGTGCTGTCCTGGCTGTAATTGCAATGGGCTCCAGAGTTGGAACGAGGCCACGTGGATGAGAACAGCAGCATTTGCTCACGGCAAATCCAACTCCAGGAATTTGTGGTGCCTTCCACTTACTTCAATAAAGAACTTTGTCTATTAAGGACAGAAAAGAAGGGACACACAATCAGTGAAACCAGGGCTACACAAACCTTTGCCTAAAAGTGAGAACAGCTTGGATTACACAGAGATTAATCTAAACATTTACAAATGTGCTGGGAAACGCAAATCTGCTGTTAGACAACTGCCCCAAACTGTTACAGATGTAATTGCTGTTCAAGCTGTGGCTGCTCTTCTGTGACAGATCTTAACGAGTGATCCAGGACAGCCCCTAAACTGAGACATCCAGGAGTTTGGTGCAGAGACCACAAGAGCCAGTGCTGCTGGAGCCCAGCACTAAGGGAAACCCTTAAGCCCACAAACCCCCCTTTTTCTCTATAAAAATTCCCAGACAGATTCTTAGATCTTAATTATCCCCCATTAAAAACTCACTCCTCGCGGCGACAGGTAAAATAAACTCCTCGGGCTGAGAGGGCCCGAAATCACAGCTGCAATAAAACCACAGCAGCAGCAGCTCGCAGTTTCGTCTAAAGCTGCGCTTCACTGAAAGCCTGAGACGCAGAAGCAGCCTAGCAGAGCACGGAGCTGAAGGTGCTGCTGCAGGCCCCAGCACACAGTCCCACCGCTCCACCTTCTCCTCCCTGACCTCCTGCCGCACCTTAGCCCCTCCCAGGTGTTTGTTTCCCCGAGGGAAACACCTCGGGAGGAGCAGCAGAGAGGCAGGACACACACCCTGAGCTTTCCAAACCGCTGAGAGGGAAGAGCAGAACGCGGCCTCGACAAAACAACACGACAGAACACAAATTGTTTGGAAAAGCAGTGTGGGAAGCAGGAACTGCAGAGTCTGCCTCCCTAGAAGAGCTGGAGCTGGCCCTGAGGAGGAGAACTCGTGCTCAGGGCACAGCGAATCCCCGGGCCTGAAGGAACCAGCCCCACAAAACACATAAACAAACATCATTCCAACTGCAGCGCTGGCTAGAAAGGCACCTGTGGGATCACAGCCTGCACCAAAACCTCCTGCTGCTGCTGCTGCCAGGGAAAGCCGAGTTTAGAGGATGTCTGTGGAGTAACCAGCTCCCCGTTTGTCCTGAACTAGGAACACCAGGAACGGGACAAACCCCTCTGCTAGCCTGGGCTGGTGGGGGTTTCCCAAAAAATAACCCCGGGGGAAAGCGGGGAGCTGCAGAACAAACAGCAGATAAGGAAACACTGACAGGGGTGAGCGAGGCTGACAACCCCAGAGCTTGAGCCGGCCGAGCGCGGGAGCTGGGAGCGCCTGCGGACATCCCAAAGCCCCGCAGCGCCACGGGACAGCTCAGCTCCCCGTCCCGAGCGCCCCTCATCCCTGCCCGAGCCACCGAGGAGCTCCCCGAGCTGCTTTAACCACTTCCTTGCCGCTTCCTCGCTCTTCCCAGGACACGCAGCCGCATCCGTGTGCTCCCAGCAAGCACGGCAAGTTGTAACTCACAAAAAAAAAACCAACCCAAAAACCAACCAACCAAAAAACAACCAAACAAAAAAAGTTGTGAGAAAGCAGGGACTGTGAAGAGCACTGGAGAAACAGCAGAAAGCGCTCCCGCTGCTCCCTCCCCGAGCTCTAGCAGCGCCACAAATCCGACTTTCGCGGCTCGGAGGCAGAGCCGGGGGCGCCGGGAAGGGCTGGGAGCACAGCGGAGCGGCTGGAGAATGGGAAATCCGAGGAGCAGCCCGGCTCCCTGCCCCGGGGCCATTCCCGTTCCCGTTCCCCCACGTGCGCCTTCCTCCCAGCAGCGCTCGGCGCCGCGGGAATGCCGCTCCCACCGGGACACGCAGCCCGGGGAAACACCGAACAACAAACAGCCCGAACCTCCCGGAACCCTCAACAGCACCCGCACCGAACCCAGACAGAACCCCAACCCATCCCCCAGCGACCCGCGTGGCAAACACCCCGGGGCAGCACCGGGGGCACAGCGGGGATTCAGCCCCGGGGACTCGGCACCAAGAACTCCTCGGCCCCGGGGACCCAGCCCACGGAGGCTTAGCACCGGGGACTCCTTAGCACCGGGGACCCGGCACCGAGGACTCTTTGGCTGCCGGGAGCTCCGCACCGGCGCGGCCCCACCGGCCCCGACCCCCCCAGCGCCCGCCGTGGAGGGCTGGTGCGGCGGCGGGCGGGCGGCTCACCTTCTCCTCGACGCAGTTGACGATGATGGAGGGGTACTTGCGGCTGAGCCAGCGGAAGAAGGCCGGGACCCCCATGGCGGCGGCGGACGGGCCGCGNGTGCGGGCTGAGGGCAGCGCAATGGCGGCCTGAGGGGAGGCGAGGGGCGTGAGGGCACAGCGCCCCCCGAAACGTCCCTGGGCAGCGCCTGCCGCACAAAAGGGACGCCCAGAAGGGAAAAGGAACGCCTAAAGGCACAAAAGCGATATCCAGGAGGGAAAGCGAAGCTAACTCCTGAGGCAGCCCCACTGCTGCCCTCACGCTCAGCCAAGACACAAAGCGTGCCAGCTTCCCTTCAAAAACAGACACAAACGAGCAGTTTAACAGCAGAATCACCCTCCCTCAGCACCTTGTTAAGAAGCGAGTGTGGGGTGCTGCTGTGGGGTGCTTTAGGCTGCACACACATGGCAGTGTTGCCCAATTTGTCAATAATTAAGAGAGACATCGATGATTTATTTCAGTGCTGTGTGAGCTGCATGGCCGGTGTACTCCCTAAATCTAAAATAACCACCAGACTTCCAACATTGTCATTTGCACTCAGAAATCCAGAGTTAGCAACTTTCCAAGCGCAGCCCCTCTTTCAGGACAGATCAGTAATTTCCACATGAGTTATGTAACCACAGCCAACTCTTCCAGGTGCTCAGAGGAAGGCTCTGCACCTCTTTCTGACCCGTAGGTGTGTCAGTGTTACAGCAAACACCGTTCAGCTATAGGATACACGGAATTTGGGTGTTTCGCCGAGTTAGGAATGTACACACAGGCATCAGCATCTGGATTTACTGCATCCTTAAGGCCTGGTAGTTCCAGCGTGTCCTTGAGGAAGGCATGCACTAATTGGGGCTTTGCATGAAAATACACAAAGATCTTACATTAGAGAATATCCCGACTTCAGACACTTTTGGCTTCTCCCGCATTTGGCAACAACGGGAGCGATTCAGGGCACGGAGTAGCTCTGAGGGGACGTTTCCAGTGGGAAATGGCTCCACGTGATTCATGAGAGCGGCGCGAGGCAAAGAGCCCCCGTCCCCTCGCTCTGCCCATGGCATAAGCAAATACCGTTAATTTGTGGCCGTTTGACGGCGCCGAAATGGAATTAAACGGTCGGGAATTAAACGGGATTAACACGAGGCAGGTTTTGCTCCGCCGTTTCCCGTCACCGCACACCAGCTCCGTTAGCAGGGCAGCCATGGGGGCGAGGACAGGGAACAGCGGCCCAGGAGTCATTAACAAAAATAACAAAATCTCAGCAGTGCTTGCTGAGTCAACGCCGCCGATTTGGGGAGCGAGGGGAGCCTCGGTACCTGGCTAATTCGCTGTAGAGCAAATTAACCCAATATTGTGTCTCTCATTATTCTTATCCTCACTTGGCTGTTGTTAAGCCGTTTTCTGTTGTCGTTCCTCTCAATAAAATCTGTGACTTGAATAAATTTCCCCTGCAACTTTGTAGTGGCACCACACCTGTGGTATCAGCTGAAGATTGTCCTTTATCTGTTCCTTACAAAATGTTCCCTGATTGAAGCTTCCTATTGTAGTGCTTCTCCTCACAGAATTTTGTAGGATCACGGCAGCTTAGCACGAACATTTTGTTTGTGTTGATGGGCAATCAGTTGTTTTTCTGATAATGCCGTAGAAAACAGAAGGCTGGCTGACGAAAACGAAATGCGATCGTCTTATCTTATAATTACTTGGGTAAACAAGAGCTGGAAAAATTAACGCTGCGGCAGACAATTCCTTGAGAAGTTGGTCCGAGCAGCAGCAGGCTGGCTCTCACCCGCCACCGGCGCATCCGTGAGCAGGGATGGTTCCCGCTCGGGATGAGTGGCGTGCCGATGGGAATCTGTGCGGGCTGTACTGATTCCAGTCCCCCTGTCTGTCACCGTCACCTGCCACCAGCGCCGGGCTGCCGGCGTGACAGCTGTGAAGGAGCACGGGGAGGTTGACTGGCAGGATGTTTTGCATCTAATGAGTCCGTGCACAATAAGAGTATCGTAAATAACGCTGCGGAGGAACCCGGCTATCGCTCCGACACCGAGAGGCAGAGATTGCCTGCGCGGCTCCGCAGCCATCTGTCACCTGTCACGGGGGCTGAGCCGGGCCGCGGCGGCGGAGAGCCCCACACGCTGGTGTCATGCAGCACACGGAGCGGGGCTGACAGCAGCAGGCAGAGCCGCTCAGGAGGAGCGCAGAGCTGCAAAGACCTGCGCTGCTGAGGCGACGGCCCTGGGCAGCACAGGCTGCTGGGGCTGCTCCTCCTCTCCACGCACCTCGCAGGCCTTGTGCCCACCCCACAGCACAGCGCTGTCTCTGCAGGAACAGTTCCACAGGACACGGGAGCTGCTCTGGTAAAAAGGACATTAAAGCTCTCACTAAAGTCATAGAATCAAAGAATCACTGGGTTGGAGGAAACCTTCAAGATCACTGAGTCCAGCCCATGCCCTAACACCTCAACTAAACCATGGCACCGAGTGCCACATCCAGGCTTCTTTTAAACACATCCAGGGATGGTTTAAAACTCCACTCCACCACCTCCCCAGGCAGGCAATTCCAGTACCTTACCATCCTTTCCATAAAAACCTTGTCCTAACATCAAACTGTATTTCCCTTGGCGCAGTTTAAGGCTTTGTCCTCTCATTCTGTCAGTCGCTGCAGTCCTTCAGTTGAGCCCAGCAGTCTCCCAGGATGACTCCCTGGTCACAGACTCACCCAGCTCCATCCTCGGTGCAGCAGATCTCCCAGAACATTCCAGGCTGCCCCCTCACTGATGGCAGACTGAGACCCGCAGCAGCCGGCTGTGCCAGGGGTTCCTGCTCAGTTCCAAGCCCTCTGCAGGTCATTTCATTCTGCTGAGCTCTCACCGTACACGTTCCTCCTATGAAACTGAGTGCTGTTCCCATTTCCAGCTGGGTTTTGAGGGATGTGGTGCAGAGATTGGTGTCCGTGTTGGGAGATGTGGGGCTACAGCACAGCACAGCGTAACTGGGGTGCTGCTTTCTGCTTTTGAACTTGTCATCATTTATGAACTGCTTTAAAGTGTCCCCTGGTTTCTCCCTCCCAAAGAAAATCTTATGTTTAATGAACTTAATTTTAGATAAAGGGAATTGAAGGAAGAAAATTAAAAATGCATGAAGCTCCTGGAGTCATCCAATTACTGTGATGTCCGCACAGCAACGCCAGCACGGATTTCACAAAGCAGGGAAAAGCAGGAAAGCACTGGGGCTCGCCACATGTAAATGCTGCTCCGTTCCAAAATGTGTGGAATTACAAATGGACATTTTATGCATTTCTTCTTCTTGATCTGTTGCAGAAGAAGATAAAGATCAAACATGCCAGCCTGGCCCAGCAGCGCCTCTCCGCATACCCACAGTGCTTGTCTGCTCCTTCCCAAACCCCGTCTAGCGCTGCAGTCCCAGTGCTGGGATGCCACAAGCCTCGGGAGGGAACTGTCACAGGCAGGGCTCCCGTCAGAGCAGGGAACAGTGCAGGTCAGAGAGAGCACGCAGACAGTGTGTAGGACCCGTTGTGTTTATTTGGTATTTACATTTTCTTTGCCAATAAAGTGACGAGCAGCGCTTCAGCTCATGGCACACTCACTGTGTAAAAGAAAATAGAGTTTGTTTCTTCCCTCCCAAAGGCCAGTGGGAGAATCTCAGTCATAGAAGTCATCGAAGTCGTCTGAATCCGTGTTGTGGGTCTGTGGGCGCAGAGCAGCCTCGAGCTCGGAGCTGCTGTCGTCAGATTCGCCCCAGAACGCTGCGGGTGAGGAGACAGAAAGCACAGGTGTAAAACCTTGTCTGTGGCACTCTGTCACAGCCCTGAGCATGGGACAGCTGTGCTGAGGATGACGGAGGGCTGGGAGCCGGGAGCCCAGCCCCAGGTGTGCCGTGCGTGTCCGGCGCGGTGACCAGTGGCCGAGCAGCCGTGCCGGACAGCGGCCTCATTCAGTGCTCCCACTCCATTGTGCCACAAGGTAGCTGGGCAGAACATTTCCACTCCAAGCAATTTACTTGACCAGCTGCTGCCTGAATCGCAGCTTTGTCTATTCTCTTCCCCTTTCTCCCTCACCACTTGACCCTTGGTGAAGTCACCAGCGGCCCATGGCATCACAGAGTTGGCACGAAAAGGGCAATGACGTCACAAGTGAAAAATCACCACTCTGAGATCAGATGAGATCCAGGCAGGCCTGATCTCAGTGGAGCACATGGCTTTAGCCTTGGGCTCTGGGAATGTGCAAACCCTTTCACGACTGCAGCAGAATCCCACGGCAGTTCAGAGACCCTGAGAGATTTCTGGAGATGGAATCCTTTGGACCCGTGGGGAGGACAGAGCGGGAAGCGTGGCACGTGAAGTCAGGGCCACAGGGGCTGACAGAGCCGTGCTCTCTGTTCTCACCCGATCCAGAGGCTGCAGGCGGGATGGGCCCAGGGCTCAGCCAGGGGGACAAGGAAAGCTGTCACACTCACACAGACACTGCAGCTCGTGTTTGACAGCACCAGCTCCATGAACACCTTATCTACAAATGCAGCAGCTGCATCTTTCATCCTCCATCCCCGGCCCCCTGGACCGCGGGGCTGCGCTCCACCGGGAACATCAGAGCCAGCCCCGCCTCGCTCCCACACGGAACAGGAAAGGGGCTGGGGACGCCACAGCCTTTCAAGTGCCACCACAGCAGCCGTCCTTGATGGCACCCGTGCCTCAGTCCAACGGCACGCCTCTAACAGCGGGCTGTTCCGGAGTGCCAGCCACTCCAGACTGGAGCAGGGCTCCAGGCAGGGAGATCCTGGCTTCAGGCAGGGAGATACTGGCTCCCGGCGCTGCCCCGGGGCAGGAGGTCTAAAGGCACTGCCTTGCAGGGCTAAAGGAGAACGGGAATGATGTGTGGGCAGTGAAAACACACAGGGCCCGTACACCAATTCAGAACAAAACCAGCCTGGCCACAGACAAAACCATCCAGCTGCAGCCACCCACATTCCAGGTCACAGGGAAGACCAAGGAACCCACAGGTCTCTCCTTCTCCAGGTTCCCTCCACCTGCTGCTCACTGGCGTTTGATTAAACCCTGCAAAGATCCCGACCCATCCCACACCACCCACCCTACAAACACCTCCTCTCTGCCCTCACTCTCTTCTCCTCAGCTCCCGGCTGGCTCCCACCAGAGACAGGGAAATTAAATTCCATGCTTCCCCTTCTCTGCACCTTATACAGGTCATAAGGTAGCTCTGGGAGGGCTTCTACAGTATCAATTTAACATTAGAAAGACACTAATTTTCAGTAGTGTAACATTAATCTCTTACCTTTGGACTTTATGGCAGTTACTGTTTCCTTCCGCAATTCAGTCCTGTAAAACATTTCAAATAATCAGCACAATGTCTCCAATTAAAAAAACTTAAGTGACTTTTTAAAAAAACAGTGCGAAATGGTTTAAAAAAAACAACAGCCCAGTGACTTCGGCAGCTATTTTTTTTTTCAAGTAACTATTCAATCATGGACTTCCTCACCTAAAAAGTGGAGCAATTCCTGTGCAGGCTCAGCCAGGCTCCAGCTGTTCCTGGAGTCGTTCCCCGGTAACAGCGCTGATTTGCACCAGCGCTGAGTGAAGGTACAGAGGAGCAGGGCCCTGCCGAGCTGCTGCCGCCTTTCAGAGCACGCAAAGTACGGAAAGACAAAATCCAAACGAAACCAAATCCCCCCAGTGCCGCTCCCTGCACTTCCTCCGGCGCTGCGCCCCGGCCCCATGGCAATGTGCAATCTCCGCTGCCTTTGATCTACCTTGATGTGTGTGCAGCCCGAGCCTGCTCTGCTAAATGGCTGCTCTTGTGTCTGGAGCATCACAGGCCCTTTTGAATCTCTCAAACAAGCTGGAATCATTTTGATCTTTTGTGTGCAGCGCGTGCATTGTGCTGGGGCTGGGGAATAATCGCACGGGGGGCAAACGCGGGGGAGAATTAACTGTTACAGCAGCAGTCCCGCAAGAAGCTCCAAAAATAAAGCTTCAGCTGATTTTAATAAGGAAGATCAAATAGGAGATATTTGGGACATCAGTGAGCCCACCAATGAAATACAAGCCAATGTCAAGGTGTGGTTTGAAGCTGTGGCCTCAGTCACAACAGGACTCATTTCTGAAATGTCTGTGATTTGCTGCATTTCATTTAAAAACGTGGCAAGTGGGGAGCTGCAAATATTCCACTATTGTGGAGGCATTTGTGAAGGAGACAAAAAAAAAGCAGGGATGATTCCCTGTTTGCGTTACCCTCAGTATTCAGTGAGAATTTGGGATTGCAGCTGGAGAGCCACATGTGAAGTTTCACACATTGCAGCTAGCAGTGGTGCAGCCACTCTTCCTTTTAACCTAGAGAAAGCTCCCACTGTTTAAATCCCAGTAACTCTGCAAAGGCTCCCACTTTGTGGACAGAAATTCCCAGGGTATTAAACACAGCCCAGGTTTCACCAAGCCACCAAACCAGGGCAGACACGCCACTACCAAGTGACAGCTCTAGCAGAGTGCTAGCAGTGATGTACCTCATTATTACCTTATTCAGTAAAAAACTTTAAACTGCTGGGCTTCAAAGCTTTCTCCAACATTCCTTTAGTGTTGCCATCCTTTCGTAGCCATCCTACCGCCTTTCCCTTTCATCCCAAGCTAAACTCCACACTGTCTCATACTCTCACTTCTCCTTCAAAGGCCTTTGCTCTACAGGATGCCCAGAGAGGATCTGAAGCCGGAGCCTCTGGGCTGATCCTGCTGAACACCCCGAGCCCCTGCTCCCTGTGGCCAGATCTCCTGGCCCTCAGCACTTCCCAGGAGGTGCTCCATGCATCCCAGGCTCAGCTGCAGTTTTCCCTGGGTGTGGAGCAGGAAACCTCTTGTGGCTGAGCTGCAGCCGGTGAGGTTCCTCCCATGCATGCTGGCACAGGAACTGTTTCAAGCAGCTGAGGAGGAGATCGGGGAGCAGCAGCTTCCCCTTGGCCACGTCCCGGCCTGCTGCTGGGAAGGGAGCGTGGGGTTCCTGGGATTTTCACTTTGCTCCTCACAAAAGCCATTTGAGCACTGAGTCTGTCGGTTCTGTCCCACTTTTCTCCATGGCTCAGCCCCACAACAAACACCAGCGGGTCAGTGCTTTGGGTCCAGTGCTGAGCATCACCAGGGAGGACTGCACCCGTCTCCAGGGCTTGGTCCTCCAGACCCAGCTGAGGGATCCCTGGAGAAAGGACCACCATGGCTGTAGGAACATCTGGAGACCTTCCCACGACGAGAAAGGTCAAAGCTGGCAGGAGAGCAGGGAGAGGGATATTTGTGCTCTACCCAACACCATCCATTCCCTGGGGTTCATCGTCCCGGGGCTAACCCACCAGGTGTGGAGTGGGGCTCACTCCCCAGAGAGCCTGGAGCCAACACCAAGCACAGCCAGCCCCAGAGAAGGGACATGGGGACACGGGGACAGGAGAGCTGCCAGTACAGGGACGTGCCGGGCAGATACGGAGGACAGAGAAGGACATCAGCAGGGCCACAGGGGGAACAGCAGCCCCGCCAGCCCGAGGCTGGAAGCGCTGCAGGGGATGAGTTCGGGGGTGAGGTGTGCCACGCTGGGGAGCTGCACAGCAGCTGCAGCAGCCCCGGCCGCGCAGCGCTCACCCACAGCAGCGCCGCACACAATGCGCACAGACCTCCAGCGAGACGATTTCGGAGCCAGGCCGGTCCCACTAATCCCCACCGTGACCCCCCGATACCCATTTACACACTTGCTTCTTGCCTAAAATAATTCCAAACTCAACCCAGGCTCTGACAAAGGCAAAACCCAAACCAGTTTCACTTCAAAGAGCCTTTTAATCTCTCCATTTCTCTGATGAAACAGGCTTTTTGTACTGAAGATGCTGCAACAGTAAGGAATGAAATAGCTCCACAAAAATATTTTTTCCTCTATAAAGAAAATTAGTATTAAGAGGAAAATGCCAGGACAACAAGAGCCAAGTTAATCAAGGGAGCTTGCTGGAAAACTGCAGAAAACATTTACTGTGGCTTGAGTGTGTTCTTGTCAAAGCACCTGTTGAACTTCTACGTTTTAGTGTCAAGCGAAAAAGACACCCAAAAAAATTTGGGAAATCCTAAATGCCAAGGGACTTTCCCACCCTGGAAAACCAAGCACCTACAGTACATATTCTGCACAGTGTCACACAGGCAGCATAAACTCAAAAGTCCATTCATCATGCCAGGGCTGGAGTAATAACGCTAAATTTCAGTAATTACACTGTGAGTAGGACGGCCCTTGTTTTAGGATACAAAGATTTCTGTCGAGCAGCGTCTAAGACCGTTCTCTGTTTGGATTCACCACGCTGGAGGAAAAAACCCCCACTGACACAAAGATGCATCACAGCACTGTGAGGAAGCTGTGCAGGAGAGCAGGGGCAGTGCCAAAAACTCCACTGTTCCCTCTGTGCTCGGCGGGCAGATGTTGGTGCCTCTCCCCACAAACCTGGCAGGGCACCGCCGCCCCAGCAGTGCTCCTGCAGCAGCTGGGAGTGCAGGCAGAGCAAACAAAGCTCACACAAACAGCTGGAGCGGCAGAGAATCCCGCTGGAATATTCAGCCAGCTCCTCACAGAAGCCATTTGACGACCGGGAGCACATCGGGGGCATGAAGCCATCGCATCCTGCCTTGTTTCGGGGAATCCACACCGGCACGAAGGCACCTTTCCTGGATGTCCAAGGGAAATGTGTTTGTACACATCCTGAGCGCCGCCAGCCCCAGGCTCTGGGGTGTCTCCTCAGAGCACAGCACAGCAGAGTTTTGGGTGTGGGACTGGCTGGGGAAGGGGGGAGCGGGGGATGCGCAGAGCCCGAGTGCCCCCCGATGGCCAAAGCACACCGGCCGGGCACGATTAAGAGACGAATTCGACTCTGCCAACTTCTATTTGCATGTCACTACAGCTGTGTCGGGCAGCAGGGCTGAAAACCATCCTTCAGAGACCCCCCCCAGCGTCCTTCCAGCAGATTAATTAAAGTTTAAAATACTTTACGGCGCGTTGGTGTCCTGACAAATCCAAAGCGGGCTTTGGTTCTCAGCTGATAACGCACCTTTAATCTCCAGATTATTTGGAAACGAGACAGCGCAGACAGAGTCAAAGGAAAATAAAACGCCTGCATCCGAAATGGGGAATTCCCAGAAAGCGAGTGACCTCCACTGGCTGCATCCATCGCTACAGCCCCCCGGAATGCCACACACATCGCTGCCCACCCGCCCGCGCTTGCCGGCAGCCACAGCCCTGACTTCTGATACCTTCTCCCCCAGCACCGTGCCCTTCAACGCCCCCTCGCCCGCTGCAGCACCCTGGCACCCCACCCGAGGGTGCGTCTCCGTGCGTGGAAACGTTCCCCCGGGAAAGCAAAGGAGCCGGGGAAAAGCGGTTTTGTGGCTGGAGGGAGAGCAGGCGGCGTTTGCGGGAGAAGAGGAAGCTCTGGCATGCACCGCCGAACAAAAGGGAACAAGTGGTCTTTACTCGGAGAGCAGCTTCCTATTAAGACTCACTCCGTCGTACATTATGCCTTTCATCCCCACTCAACCACAAAATGATTTTGCTGTAGGAAATACAATGGCAGAAAAAGATTTACATTGAAAGAATCTTTAATAATAAACTGTTGCAGATCTGCCTACTTCCCCATGATTTATAATACAATAAACATCGGATTCTATTAAGTCTCATGCACTGAAGACACGCACTGAAAACCCGAGTATGAAAGCCCTCAATTCTTCCCTTCTCCAGGCCCATAATAGTGAAACGAGCATGGATAAATGTGCTAAGAGTATCTCTTTGCATCTTTTATAGCTTGTGTGTATCAATCTGTAAAGCTTATTAAGAAAGTCATTGCTATGCAAAGCAGCACCCAATCTCTTTCTCTTGCTTTTCAACAGCGCGCAGTGTTTAGCCAATAGGGCCGGGCCCCGGCCCCTCATTCCGCATTCATAACATGCAACATTTGCACAATGTGTATCTCAAAGGCTGCTGAATAGAAAGCCTTAATACTCATGTAAACAACTGCAAACCAATTACTTAATGAATCAGGCCCACACATAATGAGGTGCCAGACAAAGAGCTATAAATGCATTTTTGCGCCCGAGCCTCCGCTTTAAAGTAAAATCCCTCAGCTGTAGTTTGGGCTTAACTGGCACATGATAATTATTGTCTGGGGGACATCAGAGGAGCCTCGGTTTTTATTCTGGTCCGGCGGGGTCCGCGCCGAGGTCACTCATCAGCTCAGTGACAAAACGCGGCAAAGGAGAATTTATAAAGTGCCACGGCCGAGCTCGCAGGGATGTTTATTCTCAAGTAGTGGGTTTGAGACCACTTGTGAAGGCAATAAAGCCCGAGGAGTGGCTGCCGGGAGCAGAGCTGCAGCGCTGCAGAACCATGGCATGGCACGGCTCAGCACAGCACGGCTCAGCACGGCACAGCACGGCTGCACACAGCTCTGCCTCCTCCTCCTCTTTGCACTGGGCAGCCAGGGCTGCTCCCAAACCCCCGTGAGCCGTGTACAAAAGCTGACTCTGACACTGACTTACAGATCTGTCACTGTGGCTTTTTAAAGCAGCACCATCGCGTGTCCCTGCACAAAGCGTGCTGCTGCTGAGCACCGAGAGGCCTGGAATTATAGACCAGAGGCACTTATATGAAATCTACTACGAATCAGAACTGGAGGAAAAGGAGAAAAAAAAGGCAAAAAAAAGATGTACAGCATCTAACCGAGGTAGAAGTGGCTGCAGGCGCGACTGGCCAGCAGCGCAGCGGCAACGGGGTTTAGCTTGGAGAGATTTATTTTAAATAAAAAATAGTTCGTTTTAAATTACACATTTTATTCAGCCTCAGTGATCCTGTAAGCAAGTTCTCAGGGCCCTATCCTGCTTTTCCTGCTGTCCCTGGCTTCAGGGAAGAGCTAAAACGTAGCATTTCTAAAACGTGTCTCCAGGAACACCCTTGCATTTCACAGCACAAGGCAGGATAACCATTGGCTCATCATTCTCAAAGTTCCAGAAAATGTGAAAAGAGAACACAATTGAACCTAAGGTGGTGAGAGCTAATCCCACACAAAAGCAGGAACGCCAGTCATCGATGCTGGGTTACAGCTCGTACTTGATGTGCTTGAATTATAGAAATTCTATGATTTTAAAGCAATTGCAGAATCAGAACTGCCCTCACCCACAGCAGCCAAAAGCCTAAAAAAGCCTGAAAGAGCGGGAGGATTAAAAGCAAGGAGGAGCTCCCATCCCGAGGAGTTCCAAGCCTGCAGTGGTTGATGACAGGAACAGCAGCCTCACCCCCAGCCCAAGTACAGGAATAAACCAGGGGAGCTCCAGCCCTTCCTGTCGGGGTTTGTCCCTCACCGAGCATTCCCAGAGCCTTACCTGGAGAGGGGAGGAGCGCTGCCACCCGACAAGGAGCTGCTCTCTGAACGCGTCCCCAGGCTGTCGCTTCCTTTGGGACTGGCGTGGCCCTGAGCCCCTCCTGTGCAGGAAAACAGGGACTGTGAACCCTCCGAGTTCCCATTGACACCAAGCAGAAAGGTTATTTTTGTTCTTCTTCCCCTTAAAAGGAGATTATTTTGGAATGTTACAGTCCTGTCGATACTGTGTTTTTCCACCATTCTCTTGAATTAGACAAAAATAAATTCTATAAAAATTGAATTAAACACATATCTTGAGATTTTTATTACTTAAACAGCCAAACACCCAACTATTTCAAAACCTTTTATCCCCACTTTCCTTTCTTCCGTTTCCCCCTGCTCTGTGGATCTCATTTCCATTCCGTAAAGATTGATTTAAAAAAAAAAAATAAAGAAAAAAAAAGAAGAGGCAAATGGATTCATTCACTGGAGTCAGACAATTGCTCATCTTTGTATTCGTTTCCAAAGCACACGATGCTCAAGCACAAATCCCACTTTAAAAGGCTGCTTTGCATACACGTATTTTATATATATGATTCATCCACAGCACTGGAACTATACCCAAGTCCTGCTGTCACCAGTGTCCCCACCCAGGACAATTCAGTGTTTCTGACCACGTTGCAGTCTCCACTTCCCAACTGGTTGTGCACATTCCCAGTCCCTCCTGCACCTGGACTGCAGCAGCAAAAACCCTGCTGGAAATCAGGCACTTCCAGCAAAGAGGAAAGAGAAATCAAAACTGAGAGGGAAAGAAGATAAAGGGAATAAAAAAAAAAACAAATTTCCCCCCTTTCTCATGAGGTATCACAGCTCACGGCATTGCCTCTCCCCAGAAACCAGCGCTCAAGCTGCTGCTGCCTCTGCTTAAAGACGGATGAAGGATTTCCACCCAGAATTCACAACTCCAGGAAGACTCCGAGCTCTTTGAGGAGCTCAGGTGTGCAGGATGAGCTGCTGGGTGGCATCACCCAGACTGACTCGAGTGCAGTGTCCAGCCTGGCTGGCCCCAGGAACTTCCCCCATCCCAAACCCATCAAACAATCCAAACAGAGCAAAAGGTTGAGTGAGACTGATTAAATGGCGTTATTAACTGCCTTGATTGGTGCACTCCGAGCAGCATCTCAGGATCCTCAGAGGAGGACCTCACTGGGAAGGACACGTGGGCGGGGGAAAAGTGGTGGCAGGATCGGTGTCTCGTTAAAGGTGGCCTGAAAAGGGAGGCAGAATCCAGCTTGTGCTCCTTCATGCTCCCCCATAATACACGGTGAAGGGCTGTTTTTTTATTCCTAAGAGGGCTTTTCCTCCTTATTCCTACAGGAGATTTTAGAGCTGGAGAGCAGCTGGGGGTGATGTTCCAGCTGTTGAAAAGCAGGGCTCAGCCAGTGGAGCAGTTACGCCATTTTCATTCAAATCCTCTACAGCCTGAACGCTGCTCGAATCAAAGACAAGTGAAGGGGAGAGAGAGGATCTGGTTTTGTTAAAGATTTAACAAACCTGCCCCTTCAATAAAATCAGCAGTTTCCTACTCATAAATGAGACTCTTAAACAGTCATCCAGCAAAACAAGAAATAATGGGTTTTATCCTTCTTAATCTCGCATTATTCACCTACCTCAGGAACAGCCGAAGAGCTGAACAATTTCTTTTACGCTCTTCCCTGATAAAAAACAAAGCATCCGTGGAGGAGCTGAGAGGGAGCCCCGCTCTCCCCCTGTATCCTCACATAACCTGGTACCATGGGAGACTGCTCTCTCAGCCAGCCCCTCTCTGGGCGAGCCGAGCACAGGGACGATCCCTCGAAAGCCCAATATCCACAGGCGTTCTCCCACCAGCTCCACACAGGGCAAAGACTTCTGGAATATTTACAGATGTTCAAGCAAATTAATGCTTTGGGTCTCTTTTTATGTAAGAGGAGTAAAAGAAAAATGAACCAAAACTCCAGAAGCATTCCGGAAGTGCCATCCCAAAGACTGCGTGGAAGGGCATCCACACAGCTCTCACAGTAAAGCCCATCAAACCCCCAAAAGGCTTCTGGTGTTTCAAACCAACACTTTAAAAATGTAGCAAATACTGAAATAATTAAAAAAAAAAAAAAAACAACAACCCAAATTTGTATCTCTTAAGCTCAGAAAAAGTCATACAGCAAAGTAAGGGTGTAAGGATGGCCATCAAATATCAGTTCATCTAAACCCCTCAAAACAAGTTGTTTGAGCCCAAAAGCCAGCACACAAGAGCTGTGGCTTCTATTTTAGGCCCATAATGACTCCAGAGCCCCGGGGCCACAGCAAATGGTGATGATAAAAGGGAAGGAGCAGTTGCCTGGCAGGGAGAGGAGGGGAGGGGAACAAGCAGCCCGCAGAAGATCACGGGCTGAAGATGAATCATGTGTGAAAGGAGCAGCTTGGCTTTCAAGTGAGGTGTGAGAAGCCTCACTCCCGGAGGCAGAGGAACGGCACAGACAGCTCCCTCGCGAGGGACGGGCTGGAACTGGAGCTGCTGGCTCTGGCTGAGCAGCTCCTCGGCATTTTCACACACAGGAAGCATTGGCACTTGCATGGCTGCTCCGGAGAGAGGTCGGGCGGGCCCAGTGCCGGCCCTGGCCGGAGGGAGCCCCTGTCATCGGGCAGGCAGAGAGGAGGCTCCTGGCTGGCACAGGCACGGCTCCTGCCTGGCAGGGATCTGCCCCACGTTATTCTAATGATCCCAGTCAATTACTCCGGGAAAGAATCAAACCAGCACCCTCTGGAGCTGGCCGTATAATTACTGGCTCTTCCCCAAGGAGGCTGACCCCTGTCACAGCGCCGGGCCGGGGAGGGGACATCCGCACATCCGCAGGGCGCAGACGTGGAGCATGATCACAAGGAGCTAAGGAGGCACCGTGCTCCCCTTTGTTTCTGCCGTGTGGGCTCTGTGATGCCACTTTAATCTGCGCTCGGGACGTTTAATCTGCCTCGGGGCGAGGGCTGCCTCTGCTCCCTCTGAAGTCACCCCGGGGAGGGATTGCCCAGCCCAGGGGATGCCGGGCCCGAGGTTAATGTGCAGCCAGCCCTTCCACCTGTAATGGGAATCTTCCCCAGCTCACTTCCTTGCCCGCTCTCATCTTCACTCCAGCCTGTGACTTCTGGGTGCGAGCGCGCCGTAATGAAACCATTTCAAAGCAGCAGCCTTCAGACCGGTTGGCTTGCTTTTAAGCCCTACTCCCTTTAATTTCCCACTTTTGTTATCTCTTGTTTATTGATCTAAACTATCCATTACCGCTCTTAAAAGCGGTGCCCACTGGGAACTCGCCACCCTGCCTCTCTGTAGCTTCCTCACAGAAGGACAAGCCAAGCAAATGTCCTGAGGAATTGCAGACCCGATGGGTTTGGGAAACAAACAACCCGCAGCAACACCCGGCGGTGGCGGCGTGTGCCAGAGCCACTGCAGGAAATCAGCTTAGCTCCAAGTCTGGCCGCCTGTGCACACAGGAGTGGCGTGGATTTCGGAGCCTGGAGCAGCCTGTTTGCATTTGCTGTGCAAGGAGCACGGCAGCCTGATTGCCTGCTGCTGCCAGGGGCAGAGCCAGCGAGCTGCCATCACTGCAATAATCTGTTCCCTCCCTGTGTGAAGGAATGAGCTGGGCTGTCCCCAGCACCGGCACATCCCGAGCTGGGAAACGGCCCCACATGAGCCCTTTAATTTTGGCAAGTCCTCTGCAGTCTGGCTTTGTCACAAGAGGCAGCCAGTGCATCCCCCAGTTCCTAACTGGGAGACGCTTTGTAAACATGCACACAGAACCCAGTGATCCCTTTTAGAGTGGCCACAGGGCTTGGCCTTTCCCCTCCTGCAGGAAAACCCACCACCACAGGCATCACTCCGTTTGGGAAGCAGCCAGAATCTCAAGCCATACCAAGATAATTGGGAAAATGCCCCAAATCCATCACAAATGTACACTGATCTGCCACAGCCCCCTGGGGACCGGGCCAGAACTCCCCTATGTGCGAAGCAGGAATCTGCAGCGGCAGCCAGAGCTGGAACACCCTTACCTGGTTCTGTCCGTGCCAGCTGCCTTTGCTTTCCTTCCCCGCCGCTGGTCAGGATGGACGGCAGGCTGAGAGAGGATCCATCGCTCGGGACTCGTGGCTCATCCCCATGCTCTCCTGGAAGGGTCTCTCTCAGCACGGGCACAGCCTGAGGACAGAAACAGCCATAGCTCCATTATCCTCCCCTGCAGCGTTCTCCACATGCATTCAGGCTAACCTGTATCCCGGGGTAATCCGCTTTCAGGGTGTTTCTGTGACATGTTCCATGACCTGACTTCTAGGGTGTTCTCTGGGGCTGGTTTTGGGACAGAAATACGGACTGGAGTCTGTAAAATCGACTCCATGTTCTGCCCTAACTCTCCAACTGTTCAGTAAAACAACTGTTTAACAGCACAGTAAGAGGCTGAGGCACTCGCAGCCTATGGAATGCCGTTTCTATTGATTTATTTTAATAGTTAGCTATAACCTTCTGCATTAACTTAGAAAAACCAGGAGTGTGCCACCATTTACAAAACGCTGTGCGTTCAGCACCAAACCTCACTCTGCTTTACAAAAAGTCAAAATACATAATTCACGATAAAAAGTGGCAGAGTAAGAGGAAGCCAGAAGCCTCGTGACGGTTTGCACCAGAGCAAAGGGGTGGGCTTGTTCCAGTGCCTGACTGGCATGAAGGGTGGGGACCTGGGGAAGTCCCTTCTGCTGTGGGACGGAGCACTGGGCACATTTCCCTGCGCCCCCAGGGCTGGGTAACCACAGACTGTCCTGAGGGCTGCACCCGCCAGGGCACAGCGTGCAGAGGAGTCCCCGGTGCCCCCACGTACCCAAGGTGTCAGTGCCCACCTGGCCGTCCTGCTCCTCCTCTCCCGAAACCCGCAGCTGCTCGAACATCTGTGCCACGCCCTCCGGGAGCCGCACCCCGTGCTGCTTCAGGAACGAGCCGTGGTGGCTCAGGAGAGCCCGCAGCGCCTCCGTGTCCCTGAGGAACAAACCGGCACCGCGGTGGGACACCCCGCCCCCGCTGCTGGGAAAAGCCACCACCCACCCTTCCTCTTTAAAAATGGTCAGAGTGGAAAATGTGGGAAGCCACTTGGGAGTTCTGCAAGATGGGCACGGGTGACCACCACCACCATCATCATCATCATCACCATCCTGCCCTGTCCTGAGGCTCAGGATCCAAAGACACAGCCCTGTCTCAGCACCTCTCTCACTCCTTGGGGCACCTATTGCCCCAGGCTTGTCTTTTGCTCAGAAATAATAAAAAGGGAAAAGGAAAAACAAAAACAAAAACCAAACGAGGTGTCTTTTAACGTAGAAAATGTCAATCCTACAATCCTTTTGTTTGCCAAAGCTGTTTGTTTTTCCTGTTGCTCCAGTGAAGTTTCAGAGGAGTGAATTCCAATTAACTCCAGGAGTGTTTGTCCCTAAGAAACCATTCAGGAGACACAAGGAGCTGCCGGTGCCCGCAGGCGTATCAGCCTCGCAGGAGAGGCAGGTACTGCAGAGAGACCCTTCTGCCGCGCTCACAAGTGCCCCGATCCTGCCAGCACTTGAGCACTGCGACGGGGAGGGAGCTCTAGACACAAGCTAAGCAAGAAAAAATGGAAATTGTTTTCATTCCTGGGTTAAAGAGACCTGAAAAAAAAAAACTAATTCTCACTTGTCCTTGTGGCATATGCACAGGGGAAAAAAAAAAACATTCTGAATAACTGCACTTTGTTGTTTTTAAAGGCCACGTGAATCTTCTGCCTCACACAGAACGATTTCCTTCTCAAAATTACATTTCCCATCTGGGGAATGGCTGGCTGAGGGGTGTCTGGAGCTCCTGCATTCCCTGCCTGCCAGGGAGTGGGAGGCACTGTGGCTGGGATGAGCTGGGGGGACCCCGGGGCTGCCCTGTGCAGCAGGAGGCACCATGGGGAGCGGGAGGGAAACAGATGAACTCCTGAACACGGGCCCGGCTGCCTCGGCGCCAGGGGGGCACACGGACCTGGGCAGGGACAGGGGTGGCCCTGACCCGGCTGGGCTCTGTGTGCCCGTACCTGGCGTGCTCCTCGGGCCCTGCTCTGCCCGTGGCCTGGCTGGAGCCAGCCTGCAGCTCCCGGGACACGTCCTGCAGCTCCCGCAGCACCACGGCTTCCAGGTCACCCTGCGCCAGACCGCCAGCCCCAGCACCAGAACTGCAACACAGAGTAGGGGGGATGAGCCCGTGAGCACAGCCCATCCATCCCATCCCATCCCATCCCAGAGACAGCACAGCCGGGGCACAGCCAGAGGGACAAACAAACGTCCCTGGTGCTCTGTGACACACGGGGACAGCACAGGGAGGTCACATTCAGCACTGGGAACTGGCGCAGGCTCCCAGGAAGAGGGATGCTGAGCAGGCTGGGGGCAGGCCTGTTTGGGGCTCCTCTTCCTAATTCCCGAGGAGCCTGCAATCACCAGGTGCCTGCAAGAGTCTCAGTCCTGTCGATAAAGTCACCAGCAGTTCCCAGCTTCGCACCTCGGGGCCCGGAGGCCGAGCAGGGACAGCGAGGTCTCTCTGCCACTGCTTTTGGCAGCACCGGGTTCTGGGGATTCTCTCTTGCTGCATTTATTGTGTTTTTCTGTCACGTTTGCACTCACTCACCTGGGCGGCTGTGCTGTCCCCGAGGGCTGGCCCAGGTACAGTGTGCGCTCCCGGGGGCTCCTCCTCTCCACCAGGTGCTCCAGGAGCTGCAGCGCGTGGCAGAGCTCCGAGAGCTCGGGGGGCCTGCGGGGACAGACAGGGACAGGGACAGTGACACACGTGTGACAGGGCTCCTCAGTCCGTGTATTCCCACCGCACCCCTCGGGACAACAAACAGCCTTGCTTCCCAAAGCAAACGGCAACAACCGCGTTCCCGAGCTCTGCAGGAAGGGCGGGAGGGAAACACACGAGCAAACAAACCATCCAAAAATCAGCGCGGGCTGAGCCGCTGCATGGAAATCACCCCTGCGCCCAGCGCTTTAATTCCTTCACCTCCGCAAGCGAAACAAATCTGGTGACCACCTACAGGTATGGGGACAGCCCTGGGACCTCAGAGGGGTTTTGATGAGGCTGCACCTCTATAATGATGCAAATGAGGACTTAACCGCTGAAACAATGGCGCGGGCTAATCCCGGGACAGAGGTGTAAATGGCTATTCAGGTCCCCGGCTGCCGCTTTGTGGGGCTCCCGGCCCAGGTCCCGGCCAGCCATGAGCACCGCAGCTGGGGCAAAAGAGAGTTTTCTTTCTTTCTTTGCCCCACATGCGGGAGCTGACATGTCTCCACAGTTAACCCTGCCTCACTCTGCCTCCGGGGAGAGGCTCAGTGCACAAAACCCAGCAGCGTTTGCACGCCCGTGCTGAGCCGTGCCCAAAGCTGTGTTTTCCCTCCGAGTGTTGGGCAACAGTGAACAATTAAGTGGGGGCTGCTGTGTCTTTAGTCGAGTTCCCTAGACATTTAATAAGCAAAACAATGCCAGGGAGATCACATAGGCAGTTAAACAGTGCTTTCTCTTTTCCCCCCGGCCTTACAAACCCTGTATTCCAGCGGCCGGCTCGTTTCCCATTGTTTTCCTCCCGCTGGGTGGTCCTTCCAGGGTGCCACTCGAGAGGGATACAATAATAAAAAGGGAAGGGGAAGGAAGGGACACCAACATAAAGAAAAACAAAATGTATGACAATCTGCAGCAGGCTACGGATCAGAGGTCAGCAAACAAGAGGTCCTTCTCTTTTACAGGTTGCTTCCTGGAAACAGTCTGATTAAGCTGACAGCTTGAATTATGTGTTACATTTTGTAATGCACAATCCATCTGTGCTAAGTCCTCCTCAATGCAGCTGAAGCAGCACAGGCATAAGCTCTGCCTTTTTCCACCCCCTCGGCTCAGGCCTTAAAATAGTCATCATCTTTCTGCACAGTAATTCTCAGAGACCCTCTCCCCCCGCCTCCCGCCCCCGGGTTTAAGCCCTCAAAGAAAGGGCTGGGTGCTGCAGGGAATGGTAAGAGGACACGGAGCCTTTCCCCTCGGATCAGCAGCTCCACGGGAGGGGACACCAGGAGCCTTCAGGAGCCCCACAAAGCTCCTGCCGGGGGGCTGCTGGCAGGAAACCCATGGCGGGCTGTTCCCGCGGGCTGGCTGTGAGGCGGCAGCAGGGCGGCCTCTGAGCCACCGGAACAATCGCAGTTCTGACAACTGAGGCAGCAGAGCTGCAGCACCCCACTGCCACCTGCAACAAGGTGCAAACCTTCTGCTCAATCACCTTTCCCAACAACACCTCCCTTCCTTGGCTGACAGCACTTCACTGCAGGGAAAAAACCAAAAAAACCTAAACTTCTTAAAAAAACAGAGGCTAGCATCCCTGCAGTGAGACAGCAGAGGCATTTGCTCCAAAGATGAAAACTTGTGGCTCCCTGGCACACAACAAGGACGGGATTTGCGTCTGGAGTCAGCCACGGTCTCTGCTCCTTTCAACACCTCCCCTTGCACTGATTTCAGGTAATTCACCACAAGTGTAAGGACAGTGCTTCCTCCTGATGCCACCGTGACACCGCTGCAGTGGGACAGTCCAAGCCACACACGGTTCAGCTTAAGGCAACAAATGCACAGAATCTGGTGGATTTCAGCACACTTCCTCAGCCAGCACAGGAATTTCACAAGAGAAAACCAGGGGGGCTGGAAGGACATCACAGGTTGTGAATCCGTGGTGTGGCAGAGCAGAGGAAGCTGCGTTCCCACACTTTGTGCAACGTGTACGATTGAAATTCAAGTGCTAATCACTCGCACGCTTTTCCACGTGATTTTTGGCCGATTAATTTTGCAAGGCTCAAGTGTGCACGCTGCATTCCAGGAGCCTTGGAAAGCCCACCCAGCTGTGAGCACAACCAGGGAACGGCCGCTCCTCCACTCCTGCCGGTGGATCTGCCTTTCCCTTTTCAGGCAGAGCAAATTAAACGTGTCTCTTTTCTGCAGCACCAGCAGGCAGGCAGTGGTGATCCCACTTCCCTGGCCTTGAGAAGCGCAGGCATTCAGCTTGGCACAACGGGAGGAGAGCTCTGCGCCGCGGCTCCAGCCGTGCCCCGGGGACAATGCAGGCGCTCAAACCTTGTGCATAATTTCCCCGGGCCTCGAGAGCTGCTCCGCGTCTCATCAGGCGCTGCGGCGAGGCCTCGCCGGGGAGGAACACAAGGTTAAACTGCCGGCGCTGGGCTCTGACTCCTCTCGCAGAGCCCGTGCTCGGCTCTGATTAACAGGTGGGACACAAAGGGACGGCTGGGGGAAAGCTATTTACATGCAAATCAGATGATGTTTCCATAGCGAGCAACAGCGCGATGCAAATGGGAAGGATAAAGTTACACAAGTGTCTGCCCACGGCTCCTGCTCAGGTGTCAGCGCCCAAACCAGCAGCCAGCACCAGGTAAGGCGCCCAGGACAGACACTGCCAGACTTAAACACTGCAACAACCACGATGGATAAACCCAACCGACTGGCAGAAGAGGAGGATTCCTTCTGCAGGAGCACTTGTTCTCCAGGGGTAAAAGCGCTGCTCCCTTTGCACAGTGTCCCCCTGCAGACCTGCCAGCCCTCCTGGGTGCCCCGGGGACCATCCCGCCCTGGGCACTGCCCCACCGGGACAGGGATGCCCTTCCCTGTCTCACGAGGGCGTTGCGAGGCTGAAAATCCTGCCGGGATGGATTTGCAGCCGTGCTGTGACGCTGCACTTGCTGGCCACAAAACCCTGCCACTGTCACACGGCAGCAGAGGACAGGCCCTGTGTCTGCAGCGCACTGTCCTTGTCCTCTCTTGCTCCATTTCCAAACAAAATGCTCAAACTGCTCAACCCCTGGCAGTTTCAACAAGTAGAGTGATTGGAATAAGATTTGTGTACATTTGAAGAACACCTCCTGCATTTTAGCAACAAATCCTTCACTAGCCAGCTGAGCCCAGCGAGGCGCCCGAAGCCCCTGGGCGCCAGCACAGGACAGGGGCCAGCTCGGGCTGAGCTCTGGGGGCCTGAGCAGCCCAGCTGAGCCAGGAAGCAGGGAGGTGGTACCTGTGTGGTGCTGAGCTGTCCAAGGGCTCCTCCTGGGCCGTGGGAGGGCTCGGTGAGAGCAGCAGGGAGCTCTCCGGAGCCCCCCTGCCCTGCTCCTGCTGCGTGCCGGGAACGCTCGGCCTCGCCTCCTCCTCAGCTGCAGCACAGACAGGGAGCTCAGCACGGCTCGGGCCAGGCTCTGCCCCTGCAACAACAACAACAAATCATGAGTCAAAGACACAAAAACTCTAATTATTCTCCTCAGAACATTAGCAGGACCGTGGAGTAGATCACAGCGCAGGAACTGAAACCAAGCTCGTCCACAGTGTTCACCTGTGTGAGGGAGCATCCACCCGTCCACGCATCCATCCCTCTGCTCCTCTTGTCTGTGGGCTTCCCTGCCCTCGGCCCCTGTCCTTCCACACTCCTCTCACAAGGGGGAGTCCAGGGAGGCTGCAGCCTTTGGGGTTTGGGAACAAACCTGGCTCAAAAACCCCCTCGGCACAGAGACCAGCTACCTGACCAAAGCAGCTCTGCTGTCTGCACCAGCTCTGAGGGAAAAGGGAATCAGCCTGAACCAGCAGAGACTCCTCTGGTGAGGCAAGTTCACATCAAACCTCTCCAGATGAGGCTCAGACTACGACAGCAGTGAGGAAACCTTCCCTCACAGCACCCCTGACCAGGATCAGCCCCCAGCACCTTCCCCTGTCCCGGAGAGCGGCCTGGGGGGCAAGCAGAATCAAAGGGAAGAAAGGAACAAAGAGAGAAAAAAGGAGTACGAGCCCCCACACTGCAAGCCCAGCGCCCGAGGTGCAGGAGGAAAAGCAGCTGCAGGCACGGCTCTGGCTGGCTGGGGACACACAGGGACACATCCTGTGGCCATACCTGGCTGTCCCGGCCTCGGGGGAGCTGAGCTGAGCTGCTCAGAGCCTTCCTCACTGGCAGCCAGGTGTCCATGTCCTGCTGCTCCCTCCTCACTCTGTCCAGCCGTGCTCCTGGGCTCAGGGCCGTGGCCCTCAGGGCATGGGGGGCACGGAGAGGGCTCCTGCTGCCAGCCCCACCTTCCTGCGGCTGAGGGAGCTGATGTGGGGCAGCCCAGCACGGCCGTAGGATGGCCCAGCTCTCCTGGCATGGCTGCAGGATGGCCCAGCTCTCCTGGCATGGCTGCAGGATGGCCCAGCTCTCCTGGCATGGCTGCAGGATGGCCCAGCTCTCCTGGCACGGCTGCAGGATGGCCCAGCTCTCCTGGCACGGCTGCAGGATGGCCCAGCTCTCCTGGCACGGCTGCACTGGTGCCAGTTCTCTCCCGTGCTCTGGCCTGCGGCACCTGAAACACACGGTGGGCCACAGCTGAAGGGACACACAGGACACATACTGCCTGTGCCACAAGGAGCTTCTCGAGGGCACCACGCTGGGCTCTGAGAGGACAGTGTCACAGAATTCAGGACTTTGCTGTGGCAAATATTCCACATTCCGTGCATCCCAGTGTGAAATGGGGGCCCAGGCCTGCGCTAAAGCTCCCCAAACCAAAACACCCAGTGGCAGAAGCTGCCTGCACCCCCAGCCCGGCCAAAAGGGACCCACACACACCAAGGCCTCAAACCCACCTCAACGGTGACTGGATTTTACAGTCAAACCTTTGGGATAAGGATCCTGGACCAAAGCACCCCATTTTGAGCTGCCCACAAGGCCCAGAGCCCAGAGGGACTGTCACGTTCCAAATGTGAATCACTCAGCAGATCCAGCCTCTCTCACACCACAGAACATGGCAAAACCCAGTTTCACTGTCCCACTCCTGCTCTTCCCATGGCAGCGACACGGCCTTTCCCACCAGGTGACGTGGGACACGGAGCAGACACATTTTGAATGGCACTTCCCTCCAAGGACTGTTGAACTCATACAAAACCAGCTCCAGGAGTACAACCACTCTGCTGCTACATCCCAGTGTTTTAACACTTGCCTCTTTCCCTTTGCAAACCTACTCAATCAGGACAATTTGGGAGGAGTGGCCGCTGCCACCACCACCGCTGCAGGGTCACAGCCAGTTTATGCAAAGCCAAAATTAGCTGTCGTAATGCCATTGTTCGCACTGAGCAGGGCTTCCTCTCCAGCCCCAAATCCCAGCAGCACAATTTACAGTCACCTCCACACCTCTCCCCTCTCTTTCACTGCCTGACCTCCTCCTCCCACACCAAGTCAGCTGCTAAGCCCAGCTGAATGGAAACAAAGGCATCTTGTCTGCTCTGTGACCAAGGTTCCTTAAAAAAGCTCAAATTCCACGTAACAAGGAGCAGAACAAAAAGCCATGAAGTCATTTTAAGCAGTAGTAAAGGTTCTGCCACTCAGATTAAGTTCACAGCTTATTCCATCACCGCTGCTCTCAGGTTCCTCCTAATTACTTCTTGGATGTGGGATTTGGTGCTTTCAAATGCCTGCTGCCAGTTCTGCACGGATTTGGCAGCTCCTGGAAGCAGTGTTCCAAAACAAATGGATTTCAGACAGGCGCAGGCACAGGCACAGCACACATCCCCATCCATCCCTTACCCCGGGAAGGGACTCTGCCACCCTCAGGTGTTCCTGAGGGGTTCCAGCACGCCCAAAATCCTCTGAGGGCTCTGAGGAAGAGCTTCCAAGCTGACTCCCCTGCAGAGATCCGGGAGCCTGGGCTGTACAGCTCTGCCAGCCGGGAAGGAGCTCTTCAGTGTGGCCCTCCTGAGCTCAAGGACTGCCCTGGACGCTGGGAGCCCAAAAGGGCACATGTCCCATGGCTCGGGAACGTGCTGGATGTTCCTGAAGGTGTTTGAGCACTGGGATACTGCCCCTCTGTGGAAGGCAGGGTCTGGGATTGTCCTCCTGGGTCCCCAAGGCCCAGAGATGAGCCCCAAGATGTCACTGAGCCATGCCAGCCCCAGTGCTGGGAAACAAGACCAGTTCCACCAGCTGTATCCCGCACATCCCACGAGATGGCTGCACTCCCTCTCTGTGACTGACTCGGTGCCACACCACTGAGAACAAACTCCTGTGCTCTGGCAGAAGAACCAGCATATTTGAAGGGGAAAAAAACCCAGAATTAAGAGCTGAAACACAGCCCAGAGACATGGCAAAAATGCACAACGTAGCTGAAGTTACCTCTGTGTTTCAGGAGGGAGATGAGGAGGAGGAGGACAGGGGATAAAGGAATCTACAATCCACTCCATTATGATACACAAACTGACATTTTTGGGTACACACCACACTGTCATAGTGACCAAAACCTGCCCACAGCTTTTCAACCCCCAAGTCACAGCACAAGCCTTTGTTGCTTTAGTACTGATTCTCCAGTACCAACTTTTCCATAGGGTGGAAATCCCATCTCCCACACCGCCTGCCCTAATTGGGCAGCTCACATTCCAAAATAAACTCCCCTTTCCCCACAACACCTCCCAGTTCAAACCACAACCTGCACAACCTGTGTGCACCCTGCCACAGGCCTGCCTATATAGGTCAGGGCTGCTAGGCTTCACTGCTTTGTGTATTACAGTTTAAAGAATGCTCTAAATTCAAGGTTTTTAACTTTTTAATCTATGGGGAAAACTTCCTATAAACTCAGATTAACGACTGCTAATGCACTGAAGAAAGGAGACCAAAAACCTTCCTCCTACTATAAAAACAAAATAGTGTGGCCTCTGTTTCTTTTCTGATAAGAGTCTTAAATACCAAACATTTAACTGCATAATAACATTCCCTGGCAGCCAGCAGCCTGCTTAGCAGATACATAAAGCAGGTAAAAGGGGAAAAAGTTAATTTCTTGGCTGAATGATTCCATCGGTAGCTATAGGGCAAACTAGAAAGTCTTTTAGTAAAGTAGCAGTTGATTCTTCTATCAATCTGCAGCACACACACTCTTCCAAGGAATGCATTAAATATGAAAATCATATCCCGTTATCATCTGTGCCCAGCTTTCAGCCCAGTAAGCTTTCCTTAATGAATGCTGTAGCCTAAGGGACGCGCGCGCCGCCGGCTCCTCGCAATAATGGAGTGATGCTCCCGTCCTGCCTGGCTCAGGGGCTTCCACACACAGTCACAAGTGACTACTCTTGCCAGCATGCTCCAAGTTATTACAAGATGTTTTTAGACATTTCATCTAAAAGAGCTTTGCTGCTTTTAGTGGAGAAAACAGCTCTGGTCTTGAACTGTATCATTTATATGGAGATAGGAGGAGGGATTAGGAGCCTGCATTACTGCAGATATATGGCAGCAGATATTTAAGTATTCCTTGTCAGTCTTTTTGTCTGTTCCTTAGATATGCAATCTCCTGCTCCTTCTGAGGAAAGGTCAAAACACACAAAATTATAAACACAGCACACGGCTCCTCGGCTGCAGTTCTGCAAATATCCCTCATTAGGAACATTTCCTCCTCGGTCACGACCATCTCCACACCACCCAGCGCAGGAATTAGAAAAGCCTACAAGAAGACGTGTGCAAACAGCCAGGGTTTTTTTTCATTCTGGCTCTCTGGATGAAACGATTGCACTTTTTACCCGGGTGGTTCTCCTTCTCTGGGGCACTACAACAATCTCACACTGCCCGTGCCAGCACCACAATCCCCACGGAAAGGCTGCACAGCTCTGAGAAGAGCCCTGGAATAAAGCCCATTTCCCCCCCATTACCTGCTCGCTGCCTCCTTCCTCCTTGTCACCTCCTGCTGACAAGCTGCCCTCTCGAAGGGATAACAGGTTTTTAATTTCCCTTCCGTACCATTCCTAAAAGGGAACAAATCCGTCACACAAAACTGGAGGCCGAACAACCCCCCTCCCCAACCCAGGAGACACCACTTTGCAAAATGTGCACCTTTAAATGCAAAGCCCCCACAGCCTTTTTAACTCAGACTATATTTAAAAGCAGGGATCTCATTTGCTCCTCGTTTTTCCGCTCCCGTGCCCAAGCAGCGTGGCCTGTACACAATCAGCTGCAGGGCTTTCATATACATTTATTCATCCCCATCATTTAGAATCCTACAGAACAGCAATAACTTGTTGACTCATATTTATTGCATCCCAACCGGCATCTGTAACGCCGAATTATTGCCGCTGCCTGCAGACAATGACTCGGCCGCTTTGGGATGAAACGAGCTCCACAATGTGTTTTTCATGCCCCATCTTACAACGGGCTGGGCTGTTGTGAGGAACAATCCCTGGCAGGGGTTCCAGAGAGCAGCCTGGCAGGGAGGGCTCCGTGCAGGCCGTGCTCCGAGGTTTATGGGAGCAGCGCTGGGCACGGTGCAGTGACCCTGCGTGCTCCTGATGCAGCCCCCGCGATGAGAGCCCTGCAGGACCCCTTGAGATGATGCCTTAAGTTTTAGCTTTTATATTTTTCACATTCTGTGCTGGTTTAGTGTGTAGTTCTGGGTTTCATATTTGGGGTTGGTGAGCTCTTTGCACAGAGCAGGGACACGAAACAATTCCTTTCCAGCTGGAACCAAGGACAAATTTGAGGCCCAAGAGTGGAAACAGCAGTGAAGGAAGAGAGGGAACAAGGAGGATGGAGCTTCATCAGCTGGAGCTGGAATTGGACAATGAACTCCAATGTGCTGATGGACCCAAACCTATCAAAGTGTGAGCCTTTGTGGCCATTTTGTGCCCATTTGTGGGTTTGACTTGGGTGCAGCCCCCAGGGGTTCCTGCACTGCCCAAGCTGGATCCTTCCAATAAAACCCTTTTATCCTTTTATTCTCCCCAGTCTCTGTTTCCAGGTCACCCTTTCCAGGCATCAGAATGGGAGTGGGAATGAATCCTGCACACAATCAACTCGCTTGGCTCCCAGATAGGAGCCATCAGCAAACCACGCATGTGTAATTTTAGGGAACAAAACCTCACCGTGTGAGGAGCCAAGATGCTCAAAAGAAACTCAGATGTAACTCCTGGATTTTGCTGAAAGCTGAAGTGAATTTATTTATACTCCTAAAAATTACTGGCCGAACACAGGGAGCAAAAGTGCATCTTTCAGAAACAAAAGGAATTTTGTGAGCTACAGCCATGTAATAAATGTGCACAGAGTTGTGATAAAGCACTCCTAAAGGGCATTCTCTGTGGAAAAAAAGGGGAGGAAACAGCAATAATTTCTTTCTGTGTACTCTGATGATAGATTAAATGATTGCATGCTCCATAACTCTCCTGCTTTCCATAACTAACACAGAGGAGACGTCATTTGCTCAGCAGCTCCGAAAAGTAACTGTAACTCAGCAAAGATAAAATGGATGGCACAGGAACATCAAAATGGAAGGGCTGGACAAAAACCCCACGTGCAGCTCGACCTGTGCCACTGGGACTGCAGGTGTCAGAACCACCAGCCCTGCCACTGGGCAGACTGGTGTGCACCAGGGCTGCTGAGGAGGAAAAGCCCTTCCAAAGAGCAGGGAAAGCTCAGCACAGCGCAGCCCCCTCCTGCTCTGCTTCAAATAACGAGTGAAAATCAGAGGCAGGGCTCTGAATTCTGGGCTGCTGCACTGCAGTCAGAAAAAGATGTTCTGGGAATGTCACCAGATCCGACAGGCACTACCTGGGCTATTGCTGTGTGAGGAATAAACACAGACAAATGCTTCTGAGGAGTGTCACTGCTCTTAGGAAGCAGGAATGAACTCATTTCCCTCCCAGACTGTGCTCCCCAAAAACCTGGCTCCATGCATCCGTGGCATAAGCAGACATTGCAATTTAATTTCTAAAAATCTGGAATCACCGCTTTCCAACATCCCAAACTGTACTTGAGGGAACAGTGTGACAACATAATAATAACAATATAGTAATAACAACAACGTGATTCAATAAACCTGAATGAGAGCTTGGCTTATTTCTTACAGCATCTGTTGAACCTGGGGCACTTCAGACCTGTCTGTTCTACCCCCTGAAATACGGACCCTATCGAGTTTCCTTCCAGCTCTAGGACATACCAGCAGATTCCAGCACAACAACAGCAAACACCCAGGACCAAGTCTTATAGAAAGTTACTTCCATCTGACGGATGCTGTCCTGGGCCGTGGTGTCCATGTGAGCCCGCAGCTGCAGGAGTTCCCGGCGCAGGGCCCGGTTCCGGCGCAGGGCCCGCTGCTGCCGCGCCGACACCGCTGCCAGCAGCCTCTGCAGCTCCTGCCGCACTCTGCAGGGCAAAGAACAGGCACTGAGAGGAGTGAAAATGAACCAGGAGCAGCCATCGCCACGGCTGTGCCTCAGACACACACGCCAACGCCGAGGGGGAGCTGCCCCATGCCCCACAAGGGAGGAGACTCGTTCTTCTGCACACCTACATTGCTATAAATACATATGTGCCCCTTCCCTGCAGGTTTACACAAGGGTTTTGGTGTTCCAAAGGGTAAACACATTAAAAATCTTCTGTAACTGTGTTTTAAATGGGTTATGTGCTAGTCACTCCTATCCCGTTAAATCAAAATGAAAACCGTAGCAGAGGAACGTGTTCTGAAATCATCCAAACGCCGGGGCTGAGGTTTCACAGCTGCCTAAATGCATGGTGCCACCAAGAGGGGCACTGGAAATCCATCTAGCCCAGTTCTCTCCCACCTACAAACCAGATTCCTTTCCAGCCACACCTCTTTCCTGAGGGGCAGCCAGGGCATTAATGCCAACACAGGGAAACTGCCACCCAAAGCGCCAGGGTGTTCGGAGAAACTGCAGTTCCAAAGCTCTTAGACTAAACCAAATCCAACAAAACCAGGAAGCAAAGTCCATGTGATGCTGCCCCAGCTGTCCAGGCACTTTTTCTTTGATTTGTATCTGCACTTTCTGCCCCTTTCAGAAGAGGGGCTCCCACAGCTCCCAGCACTCAGTCCCTGGAGCTTTACAGAACACCTCTGAGGAAAGGAATGGAACATTGGATGACACCTCTCAGTCCTCTCTGCTTGTTGGACTTTTTTTTGCTTTGGTTTGTTGTTTAGGGTTTGGGTTTGTTGGGGTTTTTTTGTACACGTTGTCAACACAATTTACATTGAATAGACACTGCAGAAAGAACCCAAGAAGCAGGACCAGAACCTGGAATATCCCTTTTTAATTTTTTTAAATTTTTCTGGGATTCTTCAACATGGGCTAAGCTGTGGTGGTTTTGTAAAAATAGGATAAAGCCAACCTGCATGTTGGTTATTCCCAAGATTTTAGTATCCACAGAATGAGGTGTTTATGTTACTGCTGAAGCTATTTCATCAATAACTTGAAGACATGAATTTTGCATTACACTTAACATATGAATATAAATGTATTATTACTGAAAAACCCTCGAGACAACATTCTAAAGGCATTCCAAGACAACTAAACCTTTGCAACTAAAATAAAATAACCCCCAAGAAGCTTTTAAACAGGCTTACAGGTGTGGATCAGCCATTGTGCATTCCATCCTCTGCCTTCCTAACTCCAGCCTTCTGGCTTCACTGCAAGAAAACAAACAACCAACAGTGAGATAAAAGTATTTCAACCCCTGAGCAGAGGTCAGATTTGCTGGCAGTTACAGCTCTGAACAACTCCAAGTTTCACCCCTCCCTGTTCCTCAGGACACCAGGGCTGCTGGCAAGGGAAGAGGAGCCTGAGCATCGCCACGGGACCCAGCAGAGACCCCAGACAGCGCAGGAAGGGCTCTGAGCCCCACGAGGGACAGTCCCCAAGCCCTTTCCATGCAGGAAATGCTTGGCTGGAGCGGGCCCAGGAGAGCTCCCCTGAACCTGCCACAGGGAGGGGTTAGAACACATTTCCAAAACCTCTCCCAGCTCAGGGAGCCCTCGGGTCAGCCAGCTGTTTTATTTAGGAACTGAGCTTGAAACTAAGCTCCTATTTCTGTCTTGGCACCCAAGCCAGGTCTATCCTGAGGCAGGGGAGCCCCACTGGCAGCACGGCTGCAGGAAGAAGTGTCCCCCAGGAATCCTGGTGGTGCTGGGAGCCATCAGAACTGGCACAGCAGTGCCAGGGCACCGGGCACAGGATGGACCACAAAGCCACCCACACCTCACCCAAAGCCATCCCACAGGGAAGGTGCTTTTGGGAACAGAGAGAAGCTGTTAGCTGTTTTGTTATTGTTTTTGTTATTAAACAGCTCCAAATTGCACCTGAGGATGAACAACCATGCCCTGAGCGAAAACCAGAAAATACCCAAGAGATACAGTAATAACCAAATTCCAGCAGATGCTCACTGCAAACCCTGCCACGAGCAGAGCCAAGAGCCTCCCCAGGAACAGCAGCAGGTGTGGGAGTGAAGGGGACATTACACACCCCAACACACCTGGGCACGCTGCCCCGTGGGTTTGGGCTCTCCCTGCACACACCCCCAGACACCTCCTCCCAGTTCCCCTGCAGAGAGGGGAGCCAGCAGAATCCCTTCCTGCTGCTCAGCCTGGGAGATCAGGGCCGCTGTTTCAGCCATGTGATGCTGGCAGGGCCTGGAGCAGGACCAGGGCTTGGTGGCATGTGCACAACCTGACAGCCACGCTCCAGCTGCGACCCGACCCCTTCAGCTGCCTCTTACACCACGGACAGCCAAGCAAACACAGATTTCAAGATCGTGTTTTCACACTTCTCCAGGTACTTTTCCTGCCTCAGTGGAGAACACTGATAATCCTAGGGGATGAAGAAGCCGATGGGTGTGAACAGCTGTGTCCTTGACCCCATTTCCCAGGGAGCACACTGCATTCCTCACCTCCCCAGAGCTCACTCCCTCCCCACCAGCCAGGCTTTCAGCACCCCACCGGCCAGCCTGCAGCAGCCACCCAGGGACGGTGTCCTGGGGCAGGACACAGCGACACAAACCCCCCGGGCCACAGTGCCTGGCACTGCCATGTGCAGGCTGGACAAGGGACCAGCCCTGGGAGATGAACCCTGGCCTGGAGATGTGCCCCGGGCACGCAGGCACTGGACAAGGGCTCAGCCCTGGGAGATGAACCCCGGCCAGGAGGGTCAGAGGTGACCCCAGGTGTAGCCACACACCCCCCTGGGCTGGCCCAGGACCAGGAGCTGAGTCTCTGGTGAGGGAACTTCCAGCCCCTCCAGAGCTCGGATAGAAAGGAAGATGGATGAGATGGATGGATGGGAAAGGAGAACAAGGCGGGGAAAGGGGGGCGCACCCGGCTCACCTGCGCGGGGCCCGCGGTCCCGGGCTGCCGGAGCCCGGGGGCGGTCCCAGCGGCGGGACCAGGTGATCCCGATCCTGACCCCGGTGATCCCGATTCTGGTGCCGTTCCCGATCCTGGTGATCTTGATCCCGGTGCCGTTCCCGATCCCGATGCCCTCGTCGATCCCGGTGATTCCGGTCCCGGTGATCCCAGTGCCGTTCCCGATCCCGGTGATCCCGGTGCTGTTACCAATCCCGGTGCCGTTCCCGGTGATCCCGGTGATCCTGGTGGTGATCCCGGTCCTGGTGGTGATCCCGGTCTCGGTGGTGATTCCGGTGATGCCGATCCCGGTGGTAATCCCGGTGGAGATCCCGGTGATCCCGGTCCTGGTGGCGGTCCCGGTGGAGATCCCGGTGATCCCGGTCCCGGTGGAGATCCCGGTGGTGATCTCGGTGATCCTGGTGGTGGTCCCGTTCCCGTTCCCGTTCCCGGTCCCGGTCCCGATCGCCCCGCGCGGGTTCCGCCGGTGCCCACGTGCGGCTCCCGCCGTGCCCCGCGCGGGACCCCGGAAGTGCCGCCCCGCGTTGCCATGGGGACGGGCGGGCGCGGCCTGCGCCGCCCAGAGGCGCTTTGGAAGCCATGAGGGCGTTTTATTTATTTATTATTATTTTTTTAAATCGTTATTTATCGTTACCCCGCCTCCCAGCACCACGCTGTTACCGCGGGTGTTGCTGTTCGCCCAGATGAGCCCCGGCTCGGTGCTGGAGGGCACCTGGGGCGAGGCAGGATCCGTGTCCCTGGAAAAGGGAAACATTTGCAAAGCACCAGTCCAAAAAATAACTGGGAGCTGCTGAACAGTTCCAGTTGGTTTTGACGAGTTTATAGTACACCATGGTTTTCAAGAAAAAAAAAAAACTGATTCCTCATCCTCTGGAGTACCACTGTGTCCCTGTGGTGCTGTCACCTCTCTGAAATTCATGTGGGAGAAGCTGCAGCCGTCTCCAGCCCTGCATTCACATCTCCAGCTGGAGAATGAAAACACAACGCCCGCCTTTCATTTCCAGATAAAAACTTCAATCCCTTTGAAAGGAAGTTGTCAAATGAGCGCTTAAATTCCAGGGCCCCAATAAAATCTGAATGCCGCGGGAATAATTGAAATGAAGGAGAAGCGGCACATCAATAGACAAAATTGCGGAGAGCAGTGAGATGCTTAAGCATAATTAGGACTGCAATCAGTGTACAATTAGTGCGAGATCATCACAGTAATTACCCTTCGTTAGAACTTCTGGCCAAGAACCCACGCATGAAAGCTCAGCTGGAGCTGGAGGCTCTGGCTGGGGACATGCCCTGGACTTGGGGGCATCGGGAGCTTTTGGGGTTCCTAGGCTGGGTTTGGGGATCCAGCAGCGTTCCTGGTGTTCCCAGGACCTGCAGCCTGCAGCTCAGCTCCACGGATTTAAATGCAGAGTATAAAGCTCTGTGGAAGGGACGTAGTGGCACCCAGCTGTCCCCGAGTTAGCCTGGCTCAGACCCTGCGTGTCTGTCTAAAACAAAGTACGGAGAACATTGGCTTGAGCCAGAGCTTTCTCGCTCCAGGAATGCCCAGCAGAGGAATTGGGAGTCTTTTAGGTATTGCATTCCCATAAAACACACTTGTCATGAAGACTGTTCTCCCCACTTTCTGTGTTTGCTGAAAGCACAGATGTGTTTTGGAGATCTCCCTGACACCTTCACAAGAGCCCACAGGTGAAATCTGGGCCTGCTTTTGGAAATGTTTGTGCTTGCTATGAAAACACCTAAACTAGCACAAAACTTCCAAGTGCTTCCAGCACTGTGTGAAATGCTGAGCCCACTGGAGCCCTCATTCCCAACCTGCAGTTTTAGGGTTTGCTGGAAAGGGGCTGATGGTCTCTGACACATCGGGCTGCACAGTTTGTCTCCTGGGCAGCCCTGGGAGGATTTTTTTCACTGTGGACCTCGGGCCAGGGCTCAAGGATGTTGAACTGCAGGCAGGGCTCAACATCCTGCTATTTATTTAACAAAAAATAAGGAAATAAGGAGCCTTAGCCTGGTCCCCCGACGTATTTCCCACTTTGTTCCGTGGTGTCTCGGTGCTCACCACAGCCCCAGGCTCATAACTGCCTCAAGAATAATCTCCATCCTCCCATCCCTGATAAGGAATGCGGTCCCTTCCCTGAAAGCCTACAAAGAGGAGTGTTTTGTTTGTGCTCTCCCTGCAGTACTTCACACTTCTTTTAGATTGTTTTAATTTAATTTTGATGTAATCTGATAAGAGCTGTAAAACTGTCAAAGGAAGCCGCCCCCTTCTGTCGCATTAAGCACACTTTGAACGAAATGGTGGCTTTGTCCCCAGTAGCTGCCAAACCAAAGCATCTCTGGATTCCAGCGCAGGGATTGCTGTGCGCTAGTCTGAGCAGCTTTACACTCTTTTTCATCTGGGGAGGCAGCCAGGTGTCCTTTAGCACCCCCTTTGCTCTGGGACGTGTTCCAGAGGGTGTGGGACTGGCCTCACGGTGCTGGGTGCCTGGCCACAGGCCTCTCACCTCCCAGAGAGCCCTGGCAGGCTTTCCCAGTTTTCCGGTGGATCCACGTGCTGTACACGCCTGCTGCAGGGATGGGAAGCCCCTCGCTCGCAGGAAAGTGGGAAACTCCTTACAGAGCAGGAATTGCTGGTGTCCGGTCGGCTGCCATGGGACACACAGCAGGTGTGGGGGACAGATTGCTCTGGAATGGGATTTGCAGGAGCACAGGGGTGTGCTGGGAAGAGGTTTTCCCTCTCTGTGCCTGGGTGATCCCTGAGAGCCCAGTGAGCTCGCCCACAAGCCGGGGCAGAGCCAAGCGCATCTGCTGTTCTTTTTCTCAATGAGACACGTAACACAGGCCCCGGTAGCTGTGTGAAAGCATACAGAGAATTTACATAATGCCCAATAAGGGTCCTTTTTGTTAATGACTCAAGTCCCAAATGCAGAGAGCTAATAACACACCAGGACCCAAAGAGCAGTAACAGCAGTGAGCGATCTCAGCAGAGCAGTTGTGAGGATCCATTTCCTGTCAGTGGCAATGCCTGGGAACAGCAATTAGCGTGTTGAATTTAATGTTCACATTTTAATACATTTAAATGTAACAAAGTGCTTTTGTTAAGTGGTACAGTGCCTTGAAACCTGTTATTACTCATGTCTGATGCACGAGCAGCACACACCACGTCTGGCCTCAGAGCTGCTGCCTCGGGGCAGGTGACAGAGTTCCTGCAGCAGGAACCTGGAACGCAGAACCCGGTGGCAGAGTACACAAAAACCTGCACACCGCAGCAGTTAAAAGCATGTCATGTTTATTACAAAGGTAAGGCCTTAGCCAAAGCCCAGTGACATAATTGAAAAGCCCCTAGGCATGTCACTGTCCATGGGTTTTGAATTAATCCTGGAGAATTGAGATATAAGCACATACCAGTGATATTAATGAGGCCCAGAAAAGCCACAGGGAAGGGCCTGGTGTAGAGACCATTTGCCCAGAAACCCCCTGCTTTCTCCAGCCATCTCCAAGTGCTTTTCCAGTGTCCTGTGCAGCATAGGAGGCTCCACGAGCAGAAGGGAGCCGGAGTGGCACAAGTGAGGCTGTTCCAAGGCCAAGCATCCAGAGAGGATGTCAGGGAGATTTCGGGTCTCGGTCGTTCCTGTAAATACCAGGAGTGTCCATTCAAGTGTCTGCTGCTGTCTGAAGAGGAAAGAGGAGATTGACAGTGTTGAGTTTCCCCATCCCTGGAGAAATGAGAACTGAATTCAGGCTTTCTGAGATGTGAGCCTGGAGGCTGAATTTGAACCAGACCACTCACAGCCAAAGGGCTCAGCTCTCATCTTCCCTGAAAGCATCCACACCTCACACTGGAGAGCAGCCTGTGCCACGGCTCCTGCAGCTTCTGTTCCTGCAGCTGAACCAGCTCAGGTGTGTTTCTGTTCAGGAGAGGGCATTTTGGCCCATTCTGGAGCAAGTCCCTTAGTGCCAGCAGTGCCCAGACCGCAAGTGCGAGGAATGGCTCACAGCACACAGCCACGCTCGGTGCCAGCAGTGCCCCGTGGCCGGGGGGACCAGGGTCCTGCTCAACTGCAGCCTGACCCCAGGGCACAGAACCCGGCACAAGGCAGAGCCTGCCCAGGCACCACGAGCCCCCTCCCCACAGGTGTGGTATGGAGACCATCCTTCCCTCTGGGGCTCTCAGGAGTTGTGGGATGGAGACCATCCTTCCCTCTGGGGCTCTCAGGAGTTGTGGGGTTGTGGGATGGAGACCATCCCTCCAGGGTCTCTGGGAACTCCCCGTGCCCCACTGTCCTGCTGCCAGCCCTGCTCCCAGAGCACACGGTGCTGCAGTGAGGCAAAGGGGACACTGTACCCACCCCTGTTGCCAGCACACAAAGTCCTACCTCGCCCTGGGTGTGCCATCCCCTGCACCAGGCCACGTTCTGGCTGGGATCCTCTTTCAGGAGAAGGGCACCTTCACGGCCACGCTGTTCCCTCTGCTGTCCACTCCACAGCTCTCACCAGCAGGGCTCGGCCAGGCCGCTCCGTCCTGCTCCATCTTGGTGCTTGCTGCTGCTGCTGCTGCTTGAAAGGACACAGATCTGTCAGGCTCTCTCGTCAGGGTTTTAACAAATGCCTGCATTGATCTCATGCACAGACGGAAAGGCTGAAAGAGTTTCACTTCTGCAAGTAATGATAAAATAAAGGGAGAATATGAAATAACTGGGGAGTCCTTTTAACTGAATTAGATGTTTTGCTGTTAGTCCCACAGTTCAGAGCCGTCGGTTCTGAAGAGCTGCAGCCTGCACTGACAGGGATGGGGCGTTTGGACAAGGTGGAAAGCCCAGAGGGTCCCGGCTCCGGGCTCAAAGGAGCGTGTCTGGCCCATTGTGTGGTTTGATTAATGAAGCCTTTGCACGGCGAGATAATGCCGTGTTTGCCGTGCCGGGGACACTGCTGCTTGTGCAGCACAAATGTCACAGCTACGTGGAATATTCATTATGATAACAACAGCAACGAGCCCATCCATGTAGGACTGGATTCTGCCCAAAAATGGTATTTGTTTATTTCCTAATTACCAGCTACTTTGATGCACTCGTCTTCAGGTTCAACAAGTGCTCCAGGCTGCAAGGGTTTGAAACAAAGGGAGGCACTTGGGCAAGCTGTGTGGGCCAGGGGCTGGGATCTGGAGCAGCTCGTGGGACAGACACACGGACAAACACGGGGTCCCTGGAGGATGCCTGGCCTCCTCCCACCCCAGCACCCGCAGCCTGCCCACCTCATCTGTGTCTCGGCAGGGCCACCCACGGCTCAGCAGCGGCTCTGGGCAATAAAAGCCAGCGGGTCAGCAGAAGGGCCACGCCAGAAGAGAGCAAGCACTGCCCTGAACTCCTGCCTGGGCACGGCTTGGCTGCTGCCTCCATTCCAGTCTCGCTTCTGCCAGAGGTCTAGAGTGACTGCTGGACCTGGCAGTGCTGGGGAAGCTGGCCTGCCTTTGAGGAAGCCAGCCCAGGTCTCACTGGGACAATTCCTGCACCCTGCCTCTCCCAGTCCTGCAGTGCTACAAAATCCAGGTTTGAGTGCACATGGTATTTTTCACTTCCCACCCCAAACCACCGTGCTGGTTTGCTGTGACTGGTTAGGCATTGTCCCCCTGTCCTGTGCAGAGGATTGTTCTGGTGGTGAATAAAAGGATCCACACATATCAACAGTTTGTTTGTTTGTAAACAGCAGAACAAGCACAGGACTATGGAATTAATTAAGCTGTGTCTGCTCGTAACTCAGCACCCCTGGGCCCTGCACTGCATTCAGAACACACCAAACAGAAATAGGAACCCGTGGCTGAAGCTGACAACAGGGCTTGAGCAGAGATGGGAAAATCCTCTCACAGCGCATTTTGACAGTGCTCAAAAACGCGTTTCTAACATACCTGCCACAGGTGGGCAAAGGCTGGGGCTCGATTCCAAGCTTTAGGTCCCGAACGCTTTGCCCGTTTGCAGACACACAGATCACACCAGCCTGTCCCGGTGGCCCGGGGGGTGACCTGGGTCCTGTTCTCATCGGGAAGTGACCCGAGAGAGGCGCCTGACCCCGAGCATTCTCCTGCCGCTCCCCGCAGTGGCCCCGCTAGCTCAGCACAGCCACCTCCCGCTGTGAGGGGTCCAGGGCAAACCCCGGCCCCCGGGAGCGCAGAGCTGCCCCAGCCGGGACACTCCTGAGCGCCCCAGCCCGCAGTCTCGCTCCCCCAGTACTCGCATTACTTCTTTTGCAGGAGCGCGTTTGTTCTCCGTGCCCGAAGCGCCGGGACGCGCTGCCCGCCCGGGCGGAAGGCTGACAAAGAAAGGCGGAGAGGGGAAAAGCCGCGTCCCAGTTCCCTCAGCTCCGGGCGGAACCCCTGCCACGCCACGGGCGGATGGAATCTGGAGAGCAGCTGCGGGGCCGCCGCTCGCCTCGGGCCGCCGCCCCCGGAGCGCTCGGTCCCCGCTGCCACGGAGCGAGCCCGGACCCCCGCCCCGGGACCCCCGCACAGGTAGGTGCCGCTGGCTTCGCCGCCGCCTCCCGCTCACCGCCTTCCGTCCCCTTGGATTTTCCCGCCTCGTTTCCCTCGAGCCATTGAATCGCGGCGATTTTACCGTCGGGCAGCGCCGCGGAGAGCGGGGACCGCCGCTCCATCCGCTACCCGGCGATCCAGAGTGAAGCCGCCCCTGGTCCGGCTGCGCTTCCAGCGGCTCCGGCAAACGGCACCGACCGCAGGCGGCAGTGACCGCAGGAGACAGTGACCGCAGGAGACAGTGACCGCAGGTGACAGTGACCGCAGGCAGCAGTGACCGCAAGTGGCAGTGACTGCAGGTGGCAATGACCGCGGCAGTGACCACAGCGGTGGCCGCAGGCAGTGGTGACCGCAGACAGCNCGCAAGTGGCAGTGACTGCAGGTGGCAATGACCGCGGCAGTGACCACAGCGGTGGCCGCAGGCAGTGGTGACCGCGGCAGTGACCACAGACAGCGGTGACCGCAGGGAGGATGACCGCAGCGGTGACCGCGGCAGTGACCGCAGGCAGCGGTGCCCGAGAGCGGCGGGGCCGGAGCGCTCGGGCCGCGGGAGGTCGCAGCGGACCCTCACCGGAGCAGCCGGGCTGGGGTGAAGCGGTGCGGAGGGCTCCGCTCGCAGAGCGGCTGCCCGCCGGGACACGGCAGGGGCCGCGCTCCCTCCCCCGTCCCCCCGCGGGTCCCTTACCTGCGCTCCGCGCTCGGCTCCGCCGCCGGTGCTGCCGCTCCCGCCCAGGCGCGGACGGGGGGGAGCCGCGGGGGGCCC
>VXBU01007564.1:141229-153825 GCA_013400315.1 Bombycilla garrulus | reverse complement strand
TTTTTCCCCCCCCCCCCCTTTTTTTTTTTTTTTTTTTCCCTTTCTTTCCTTCTTTTTTTTTTTCCTTTTTTTTTCCTTCTCCCCCTTCAAAGCAGCTTTTCCCCCACCGGGTCCCACCGACGGCAGGGCTCGATGTGCCTTTAAGGCTCTGTCAGTGCTGATAATCTGGTCATCGCCAGCCTCATTAGATCCGTATTAATGTCAGCCACGGATTGCTAATTAGATTTGTGGGATAAATGAAATTACCCGAGTGGGCTGCGTGGGAGGGGGAGTGCAGTCTCCCAGCGCTTCCCGGGATTTACAGGGGGAATTAAAAATAAAAAAGGAAAAATAAAAAGGAAAGACATAATTTTATTTTCCGTTCTTTTCTCCCTCCTTTCCCCTCCTGCCCCCTGAGCCCCATCCCCTCCTCAGGCTCCCTTCTGGCAGCCACTGACCAAGGAATCCCTTCCCCAAACTGCTCGGCGGCCAGAGCCGGGGGTTCTGGTAGCGGAGCCCAGCTCCGTGCCGAGGGGTCCCGCTCACCTTGCATTCACGGATCCCCGGCAGCAGCTCTGGGGCGAGCAGCCCTGCGCTGCTGGGGTCTCACAGGGGTCGGGCAGAGACCGATGGCATTATTCATCCTGTTTATTTATCCTGATTAGAAAATGGGATGAAAGAGCGGGGGCCAGCGCCTGCCTTTCAGCGCCGGCTGAGCAGCGCGCACACAGCCCCAATTAAACACTGCCCGGACCAGGCCTTTCTCCGTGTGAGAAACCCAGCTCTGTTTAACGAGGAACCAATTAAATCCTGCTTCATTTTACCTGGGATCTCACAATGGACATGACAACACATTCCCTTTCTTCTTCCCTGGTAATTACTGGCAGAACCAGCCCCGCTGCCGGGGCAGGAAGGCCTCCCCGATCACCCACCTGCACCCCGGCTGGATCCCAGCGGGGCCGGGGGCCCTTTCCTGCCCCCAAGCCACCCAAACCCGGCTGGGATCAGCCTCCAGTCCTGTCCCACTGCAGCCCACCAGAGTGGGGCCCCTCCTGGGGAAGCATGTGGAGCTATTCCAGCCTGGCTCAGGCCTCCATTCCCAGGCCTCCCCCGAGCACCCCGCAATGTTAAACACCGCACCCTGTCTCCCAGGGGACATCGCTGCAACCAGGACATTCAATTAAATAATCCTGCCCTTTGCTTCTCCCACAAATAAATGGCTTTTTTTCCTCCCACAAATATTTCCTTTCCCAAGTTCCCTTTCAAAAGAAAAAAAAAACCCAACCAAAACAACAAAGAAACAAAACCCCAAACTGGAGAACAACAGGAAAAAAAGGAGAGGGGGGGGAAAGAAAAGAAAGAAACTGTTCTCCTTTCTTTTCCCTGTGTGCAGGGTAATTGATAGGCTCTATCAGAGGTCAGGATTTGCATAAGAATTAAGAGCAGTAAATTAATTTAATATTCCATGCACATCTCCAATTATTCCTGCAGACCTTTGTCTCCACGGCTGGCAGAGAGAAGGTTCAGCTGCTCTTCAACCAAACAACATCTGTGCAGTTAATAATTTGATAAACAGCTCATACAAATAGTTTCTGAATTATCTGCCAACCCAATGACTATTCAGTTTGGAAACACTCGGCGAGGGCTGCGCCGGCGGCTCCAGAGCCCCGGCCCAGGGATCTGCTGTGTGGGCAGAGATTCGCCCTGCGTGTGCCTAAAACATCAGCGGCCCTTTGCAACCGAACCCCATCAGAACCATACGTGCAATAAGTAATTAGCAGTAATTAGCAAGAGCCCACCCTCCCCGGTGTGTGGCCACCACCCGGCGAGGCTGGCGTGTGCTGGCTCCAGGTGGGTCCGTTGGAGCTCTGTGGCCCAGGAGCTGCTCTCGCTGGGTACAGGATTTACAGCCTTTCAGCTCTTTCCCTCCCTAGGCTGCCTTCTCCTGGCTGTCTCCTTGCCCCAGTCTCCAAGGAGGAGCGGCTGACACTTGCCCTGCTAAATCCAAATTTCAGGACGGACATCCTGATTTTCTCCCAGGAAACCCAATCTTACGATAAAGTGGAGGTGGCTCCTTCATCCTTCCCCGCAGGGATGCAGAGGTCTGGCTCCGGGGTGGCCAGGCAGCACCAGTTTAATTCGGCCCCAGGGGCTGTATGGGAACACTGGTGCTCGACTGCTCCTGCCCTGGAGCGGGGCAGCGCTGGAGCCCCCACCCCGGGAGGCTGTAAAAGATGTGTGAGTGTGCTCGGTACCTGGGACACGGTTTAGTGTGGCCTTGGCAGCGCTGCAGGAACGCTTGGACTCCTCAGGGATCTTAGAGGGCTTTTCCAGCCTTAGCAATTCCATGATTCCATGTCTGCATGGGCCGTGGTTCCTGCAGCACTCGCAGGCCTGACCTTAAGTTAGAGCGGCAAAGAGCTCCCCTGGCGATGCCTCTGCTCCTCACTCCCCTCAGGCGTTAAGCATCACTCCAAAATTAATAAGAAGTTGATTTTTAAAAGATTATGAAGTTCTCCAAGCTAAAGGAAAGGTTAATGCTCTTCTCCATAGTCATACAACTTTCATGTCTGCTGAAATAAAGAGCAGATTTTTTTTTCTCCCATTTAAAAGGAGAATTTACACCATGAACAGAAATCCAGAGGCAGGGACACAAACAGCAGCGAAGGGATGGGGGGCCAAATTTGGAGGCACGTCTGGGGCTCGATAAACCACTGCAGGCTTATCACAGCAAAAATAAAGCCAGACCCTACACCGGGGCATGGGACAGGCCAGACCTGGTGCTTCCCTCAGGGCAGGGAGATCCCAGTGCCCGGGGGGAGATCCCACATTTGGGATTTGGAGCTCTCGGGCTCTGTTCCTGCTGTGCAGCCCACGGTGTTACCTGGCTGCAGTGCCGGCTCCGAGCTCACCGTGGGGAATCAGCCCTCTGAATATTCATCACCAGCAGCTCCAGGGCTGCCCAGAGCCAGGGATTTGCTAGGAAATGGAGGCTTTTTCCCCTCCTTTCCAAAATTCAGATCAATGCACCATGCTGTCCCTGGAGCCTGAGGCTGGTCTGACCTGAGAGTGCATTTTGCCTCAGCTCTAATTAAACAAACACATTCCAGTTTTTATTTTGGAATAACTGTGCTTCTTTGAGGAATTCAAATCCCCCTTTTGCCAGCCCCCAATTCCCAACGCTTCACGTTGCAAGGAGGGAATTGGACCCTGAGCTGTTTGCTGTGACCCAGCACGGGCATCCCTCTCTCCTGACACATTCCTGTGGTTGGGCAGCCCAGGGCCTGGCACGGCGGGTTTTGGGATTGGGAAAATGCAGTGCAGGCTCCGGAGAGCAGGGTGCTGGAGATGCGGCGTTTTTGGGGCTGTGGGTTCACCCTTGGAGCTCTTTAGCCTTCCTGGACCCTGGATTTAACCCCAGCAAGGGGATTTCAGCACAGACACTTGCCAAGGGACGCTGGGCAACCTGATTAACGTTCGCAGAGCTCTGGGCAGAGTGACGTGTCTGTGAACATTTTACAATATTCCAGCTAGGCCGCAGCCCCCACAGACACCCCAGCACTGCCACATCAGCCACATCCACGGCTGCACAAAGCTTCCTCTGGCATCTCAGCCACCCCACCACCACCAGAGGCTGAGCAGGAAGAATCAAAACCCCAGCCTGTGCGGACTTCGGGGTGTCCGGAAGCCGTGGTCCCTTTTTGGCACAGAAGATCTCTCTTTACGGACTGGGCCGTCGAGCTGCCGCGCCACTCTTTTCTTTATGGAGCCACAGAAGTGTCTGTAATGAGAGATTAAAATAGTAGTCGTGGCCCGTGATTTATTTGTGAGGTTCTCGCGTCTCCGCGCGCGTAAACATGGCGGGCTGCGGGCCGGGATAAATAACGCACCGCGATTTATTAACGGGGGAGAGCGCGGGGAAGATGGAGAAGGGGGAAAGGCGTTTGCTGGCTGGTAAGTTATGGGGCCTTCGGAGGCAGGGCGGGGGGAGGCTGAGCGCGGGGGGGTTCGCTCCTGCCTTCCCCCCGCCCATAAATCAGCGGCCTCGCGGCGCCGGCGCCGGGATAAAATATGCCGGGTCCCTGCGGCGGGGCGGCACGCGGCGCGGGAGCGCGGGCCACGCGCGCTGACTGCAAATGGGGTGGGCCATCAGACGCTGCCATAAAACACCCCCTCGCCTCCCCCAGCTGATTATCCACCTCATGCATAGCAAATGGCGGAGCGGCAGCGCCGGCGGCGCCTCCGCCGCCGCCGAGGCAAAAAAATAAAATATTTACAGACTGACAGGCTAATGGACACTTTGCCAAAGAGCCGTTCGAAAGAAGTAGTAAATGGGCCCGTGCTGATGCAGGGCAGCGGGCCCGGTCAGGGATCAGGACACACGGCACCGGATCGGATAACATCTAATTGGCAGGTCACATCCAAATGAGTGTAGTCATGCATCATCCGGAAGGCTTTCTGCTGGTTATAAAGACACTTGTAAACAATTCAGCCGCTGAACATGGCAATAATATGTTGATCCGGCATGTAATGAGGTGTTCCTGGAATCAATAAACTAGTCATGAAGAGCAGGGAGCAAGGTCAGCGCCTGCCTTTTTGATGACCTTTGCTGGCTGGTGAGGACATCATATACTCTGAAGAGGACTTTTCTCATATTGCAGAAGGCGCCGAGTGTCAGAACTTCCATTCGCAGCAAGCAAATGAACAGCCGGGCTCTGCATGCTAATGAAGTCCAGGCTATTTTCCACCTTTTCATCTGCACATTATGCTCTTGACTTTGGAGAAGGTGGGAATTAGGTTGGACCCTCGTGTCAGACTGCCTGATGGCTCGGCTCCGGAAAACTGGTAATTGAAGCTGATGACTGATGCGGAGGAGGCCTGAATTTGGAAATAAACAGTTTCAAGCACTGCATGTCATTTCTAGAGAGACTGCTGAGTGAATGGAAATGAGCTCCGTTTCGCTGATCTAATGCAGTTTCTCAGCAGGAAAAACACCGTCTTTGAGACAACAATGCCAATCAGTGAGATTTAAATGTCCTGGCGATAATGTAAGGAATAGCACCTGCCTCGGCAAACAGCACTTAGGGAAATGCTGTGACTCGTGTCCGGCCCCCAGCGCCAGGCCAGAGCAGCCAGGATGCTCTGAGGCTGGCGGCAGGGAGGGCACGGCACGTGCTGTAGCCACGGAAAGGACACGGTGACACCGAGGAGCGTGGCTGGGAGTGACCCTACCTGAGCACGGTGCTGTCTGTGCCGCCTCTGCCACGCCGAACTGCTCGTCCCTGGCACACCGAGGAGCAATCCTGCTGGCCTCAGCCCTGCCACTGCTCTCCTTACCTCACACCAGGCCGCTGGCCCCACAGAAATTAAAAAATGGGGTTTCTGGGCAAGGCACCCGGAGGCCAGTCTGTTCAGCCTCGACTCTGAACATCCCAGCAGTGGGAAACAACATTGCAAATGTTGTAAAGCCTCCCCAGGTCCTGCCTGGGGGTGTGGAACGGGGCACAGCCGCTTGTGTGCTGGGGCAGAAGTATCCTCACTGAGGCTTCCAGGGCCTAGAGGTGTTTTCCTTCAGACACAGAATCCCAGAGTGGCCTGGCTTGGAAAGACCTTAAAGTCCATCTAGTTCCACCCCCTGCCACGGGCAGGGACACCTCAGACCATCCCAGGGTGCTCCAGGGTCAGCATCCCAGGGTCAGCGTCCCCCCGGGGGCCACGTCCCGCTCCCCCTGCCGAAAGCCGTCCCCCCGGAGGGGGCTGCATCAGGAGCGGGCGTGTTTGTGTAATAGTTTGCAACCCTTCAACATGAAAGGATGGAGACGGATGCGAGTTATTATTATGAAAATGAACCGAGCAACAGACAAAAATATTCAGGAGATGTAATCTGCGTCCCTACAATGCGCTCGCGGAGAAGAGCACTTGGCAGACAGGAGAGTCGCCGTCAGATACATTGCCTTTTGTTAAATTGCTTTTGCTCTGACAATGCCTTTTAAAACCACATGCAATCTTAATTTAAAATACCCAGTACCTCGAGGTATAGGGGCCTAGTGCCGGCCTCCAGCTTGGGATTTGTCCAAAACAATTCCCTCAGCTTAATACCACTGTTCCTCTTCTTAATCACACAGCAAACATGGGAGTCTGCTTCGCTTGTAAGAACCCATGGACCTGGTCCAAACATCACTAAAAATCAATGGGGCAAGGATTGATTCCCCTCCTGCCACCTCACTGTTGCCCCAATCCCCAGAAGGTTCACCCAAGGAAGGCCGTCTCCCTGAGGGGCAGCTTTGGCACGCACGATGGGCAGAAAGCAGAGCTCAGCCTTTTCATCCTTTTAGAAAATGGTCAATGGTGAGGAAATGCCGAATGTGGCAGGGCAAGACACTATTGAATTTTTGTGCTCGGAGACAGAGTGGTGGAAGAGGCCCCCAAACCCAGCAAGCAGCACTTGCAGGTCGCTGCTCCCAAGTGTCACTCCCGGCTGTTCCCTGGCACGGGGCACGAGGCCTCCATGGACCGAGGGCTGTGCGGGTGCCAGCTCAGCACCGCCGCACTCAGCACTCAGCAGAACACCCCACACTCCCTCAGAGCGCCAGATTTACCCTCTGCCCACGGGAGCTGGGGGCCCCTGAGCGCGTGGTGGCATTTTGAGGCCTGAGGAGGGGCAGGTGTGTGTCCAGGCACGACGCTGGCTCCAGGCTCAGCCCATCCATCAGAGCTCCTCTGGCCTCCCACCTCCACAGACAGCCTCCTTCCCTATGCTAATTCCCTCAGAACATTATGCAGACTGTTTATATTTCTGTACAGCCAGAACAGGCTGCTGACACAAATCAGCCATTAGCCATTCACGCTGAGGAGTCTCCGCTAATTGTGCAGAATGTAATTAGTGATTATGTAATATCTAAGCTCTTGCAACTGTCATTAATGTCCACTATTCACCAGAGATAGTTCTTACTGAATTAGGGAATGATTACTGCATGCTAAATCTACTTAATCCTAAATATGCTAATTAACACCGCCTGCACTTTAGACAGTGGTTAAAAGCACTAGTCACCTCAAAAAAGGCTCTGATACACCAGAACCCAAATTGCTTGCAATGGATTTTCCCTCAAAAGGTAAATTTGTTTAATTAAATGCTGTAGTAAACTGTTGGGCACAGCCCTTGATTAGTGCAGCCCTAGGAGGGGCCTTCTGGAATGATCTGGTGAGGTGCCACCGCAGGGCAGCGATGCTCCTGCAGCATCCCGGGTCTCTGCAGCCTCCTGGGTCTCCTGCAGCATCCCGGGTCTCTGCAGCATCCCGGGTCTCTGCAGCATCCCGGGTCTCTGCAGCCTCCTGGGTCTCTGCAGCATCCTGGGTCTCTGCAGCATCCCGGGTCTCCTGCAGCCTCCCGGGTCTCTGCAGCATCCTGGGTCTCTGCAGCATCCCGGGTCTCCTGCAGCCTCCCGGGTCTCTGCAGCATCCTGGGTCTCTGCAGCCTCCTGGTCCAGGCACAGCCTTGTCCCTACACCTGCCAGTGCTCCCCAGCAGCCCTGACATGAGCAGGGCCCAATGTAAAACAGCTTTCCAAAGGCTCTCCCTCCAGGATTAACCACCCTGCTCCTCAGGTCATAAACAACAATATTCCTGCAGGAAGATACAGGAGCTTTCCTCAATAAATTCTGGCTTAAATCCTAATTTGAAGATCGACTGTGTAATTTTAAGATTGATTGTGTAGAACAGACTTCAAATATTAAATGCTAAAGGAATGGGATAAATGGAGCAGTTGTACAGGTTTGAAAGGTCCCTTTCCAAGGCCTGGGGTGTTTAATGTATTCTGGGTTTCTGTGGAAGAAAAAGATATGGCTGTCATGAACCCCAGCATAACAGCAGCCTGTGATTTATGAAGATTCCTCCTGCTTATATATTTTAGATAAATAATGCCCCTGCATGTGTCTCTGTGCTCATTCATAACCAAAAGCTGCCCGGGCTGCACAGAGAGCTTGTGCAGGAGCCTTTGGGATCAGCTCAGAGGGATGGGATCACTCTCGGATCAGACACTGAGTAAGGCACAGTGTGACAGGGCCAGGAGTGCCCGGGCAGAGCCACGGAGCACGGGCACACCCAGAGCCAGAGGGGTGCTCCTCACACGGGGCAAACACGGCCCAGGGGGCAAACGCGGCCCAGGGACCTTGGCTGGCAGTCACCTCCACGGAAATGAAAGAATTAGCCACACAAAGAACCCATAATTGCCTGGCAACAGCATTTAGGCCCCATTAGGTAGATTTGTAACTGCTCCCAGAGAAATAAACTCCTGTGTCATTAGATAACAAGGGAAGAAATAGGTTATTTCCTTTTTGAAAGGTATGAAAGCTTCCAATTGCCTGATGTACGCGCTCAGTAGATTATTTTCTGTCATCTCCGTTAATTGAGTTTTACCCACTGCTCTTAGAATTCCTCCCCTTCGTGTGAGGTTGGGAAGTTCAGAGGAGTCATGTTTTTGAACGGCGTCCATGTACGGCACGAGCTGACTCCGGCTGCAGAGCGTGCCAGGACAGGGGACAGCCAGGAGAAGGGGCAGCTGCGTGGGGATGGCTGCAGCACCCGGCTGGGCTGGAGCTGGCTCCTGGAGAAACGTCACCTTCCAGGCAGCCTCCAGCTGGGACACGCCGTGGCCGCCGAGAGGGACCTGCTGCGAGCTCCATGGTCACTGTGCCAGGAGTGCTCCTCCTGCCCTGGATAAGCAAACCGCAGAGCCAGAGTCAAACTAACTCCTCAGACTGCCCGGGGACCCTTGCCAGGGGCCAGCTGGGGCCGAGTGCCACGGGCATCAGCCAGACATGGGAGGAGGGTTTATTCCAGCCTCGCTCCAGTGGTGGCTCTGTCATTCTGTGTCACTCTCCTGGCCATTACCCAGCCCTCACTCCCAAGCAGCCCCCTCATTTCTGCCTTTCCAAAGCAAACCTAGGCAGACATTCTTGATTTCTGAGTAAATCCAGAGCGTGTGTCCTGCCTCTCATCGTTGCTGAGGCTGCTGCTCTCAAACTTCACCACCTCCCCCAGTGCCTCCCGTGAGGCAGTGGCACCCTCCCATCCCCAGCGGTGCTGCCGTGGGGAGCTGAAAGCCAAAGCCAAGCTCTCTGGGGAGCTCTGGTTTGATGCTGTGGGACATTTGCTCTGCAGACCAGCACCTCCCAGAACGCAAGGGCTGGCTTGCCACAGAAATATTACCAAAACCATCATCTGGTGACTCCAGAGCCGCTTGATTTTAAACCCTCCTGAAAAGCCAGCTCCATTTTCTGCTTTGGTGGAGACCAATTCCCCGCGCTGGCGTAGGAGAATAGATCAGCCCCGGCAGCGGGACGTTGTTATCCAGCTCCCAACTATTATGACACAGTTTCTATCAGAGCAGTTTTCTTCTCAGCCAGTCGAGTGGAATGATCCCTGAAAGCCGCGGTTTGCGGCGGGGATGGCTCGGCGCTGTCAGAAATCCGTGGCTGCCCACACACAGGCCAGCGGTCAGAAAGCAAGGACAGGGAAAAGGGCCTGCAAGGGCAGCGGGGCTTCGAGGAGCTGGGAAGGGGGGAAGCAGCAGAAAACTCAGGGATGGGAAGAAGGAAAATAAGTGCGGAGAGGCGAGTAACGTGGAGCAGGCAGGCCCAAGGAAATGCTCCTTCCTGAAGGCTCTGGTGTGCCGAGAGCTGGGCGTGCCCAGCCTTGCCTGCCAGCCAGCCCTGCTCCTGTTCCCTGTGCCCAGGAAATCTCCTCAGCACCACAGGGGCATCTCAAACCTGGGCCCTCTCAAAACTGCTCCTTTTGGCTGGATGCCAATCTGGCCACTTCTTCAGCCGGGTCATGGCACTACTGACGAGGACAGGACAGGCCCCACAGCCCCTCCAGGCTCAGGCGCCTGCGGGGCCATTCCCCCCCTTTGGAGAGAACGGGATTGGGCTTCTGCTGGGCTGGGGCTGGTGGTTCCCAAAAACCACCCCTGGTGGGCTGGAGAGGCAGCACAGACACCGGGGAGGGGGACAAGGCGGAAGGGAAGAGCAGGGCTGCGCTTTTCCACGCTGCCTTTTTGTTTTATTTGGTTTTAATTGTGCCCCTGAGCCCCCGGTATTAAGCATCCCTAATTAAGGAGGGCCAGGGAGCGGGAGGGCGGGCGGTGGTGGCCGGAGCAGGGAGGGAGGGAGGCCAGCGCGGAGCCCCTCCGCCAGAGGAGCGGTGCACAGGGATAACCTTGTAATCTACAGAAATCTGGGAATTATGATGGATATTACATAAATCAGCCCCCCTGTGTCAATAAGGAAAAAAACATTTTTAAAAGAAAAGCAGCTGATAATTAACCCTGAGAGCACGGGTTTAACCCAGATCACCTTGGGGAAGCGCCCGGACAAAGGCAGGCATTCATCCCCGGCCTTTCTCATTTAAATAACCCGGCCTTCATTGGCTCCTGAGGGATTGCTCGGGAATTGCTAAACCGGAGGTTTGTCCGGGTTTGATGTGTAGTCGCATTGATTTCCCCCTCCCTCATCTTCATAGAAGGCATTTTATGGAGCCCCGGAGCGGGGCAGGCTGAGGCAGCGGGGGTTTGCCAGCCCACAGGAGCTCTGCTGGCACCTCCAAGCTCCTGGGGCTGGAGGATGGCTCTGAGCGGCACCACCAGCCCGCTGCTCATCAGGAATAACCTAATTATTACTTAGCAAATTAGCTCTGCCCAAGAAGCTCTGGCTGCCGCTGGATGCCTGGCAGTGTCCAAGGACGGGCTGGACAGGGCTTGGAGCAACCTGGGATCATGGAAGGTGTCCCTGCCCTTGGAATGAGATGAGCATTAAGGCCCTTCCAACCCAAATCTCTCTGGGATTCTCTGCCTTGATGCTGAATCTGCCTTTTGGGTTTTTCTTGAGCCTATAGGTTCACCTAGGTTGGAAGAATCCTCTGAGATCAAGTCCAGCCGTTCCCTCAGCACTGCCAAGGCCACCGCTAATGGATGTCCCCAAGTGTCCCATGCACACATCTGTTAAACCCCTCCAGAAATGGCGGCTCCCCCACTGCCCTGGGCGGCCTCTTCCAATGCCCAACAGCCCTTCTGCACAAGAAATTTTTTCTAGGATCCAAACTAAATCTCTCCTGCTTCAACTTTTGAGGCCATTAATCCCACGGTATCTCCTCAGACACACATCTGGCCAGTTTTGCTCTTGAGGCACCCATCAAACCTGCCAGCCCCTCACGCTGCTCAGACCAGGCCGCAGGGAAGCTTCTCCAGGCCAGTTCCTGCCACCCTGCCCTGATGCTCCTTGCTTTTTGTCTGCATCCATAATTATTTACAGGGCAGCACCTGAAAACCCACACCCAGCCCTTGCTTTTCCTCTCCACAAGCCATCTGTGTGTGAGTGCCAGAACCGGGAGCAAGCAGAGACTGCTCAGGGCAGAGAGCTGCAGGCCGGGTGCAGAGGCAGAGCTCTGCCCGTGCCCTTTCCTCCCATGGCTGCTGCAGGAGAGTCCAGCAGGGACGTTCCTGCCCTGGATCTGCAGCACCTGCACACCAGCACCTCCATCCCTGGGGCCACCAGAGCCCACAGCGAGATCTCGGCCTGGGCCAGGCCCACACGGGCCTGAGGAGCCACACACACAGCCTGGGGACAGGGACACAGCCTGGGGACAGGGACACATAGCATGGGGACAGGGACACGGCATGGGGACAGGGACACAGCATGGGGACAGGGACACGGCATGGGAGAGGGACACAGCATGGGAGAGGGACACAGCATGGGAGAAGGACACAGCCTGGGAGACGGACACAGCATGGGGACAGGGACACACAGCATGGGGACAGGGACACACAGCATGGGGACAGGCACACAGCCAGGGAAGGGGACACACAATACAGGGTCACAGCCTGGCAGGGGGACACACAACACAGGGCCAGGGAAGCCACGCGCACAGCCTGGGAGGAGGACACACAACCTGGCTGCGTCGTCCCTGCTCGCAGAGGGCTGCTGCCGGTGATGGACACATCCTTATTCGTAAGTATTTAATGTTTCTTAGGAAGCACTTCTAAAAGAAATTGGTATGTAATGACAGCACTCACTGGAAAACAGGCCGATTATAAAATGCACTAACTTATCTGGTATTCATTTGAAAAGTAAATGGATGCAAGTAAAGGTGAGAGTTCACTACCAATTCAAATATTTTGCTCTAACAGGCTCTAGCACTCCTACTTTAATTCAAGCAGAAGCACAAGTATGAATAATCAAACTGGATGATGCTCATCAAAACCTTTGTGCCTTGCACCATTTCAAATGGTCATTGAAGCTTAATGGCAAAAAATTTACATTATTCCTTTAATTTGTATTCTGTTCCTTCCTTCTGAGTGATGTGATTGTGATTTTCTGTTGCCGGCTGTATTATTTTGATGCAAATGTTATGTGCTGCTACAGTCCAATTTCCTGCTTCGCCCTCCCCTTTTCTTCCCCCAGGAAAGAAACGACAGCTAAAATAGTTCAGAATTGGGGAGGGATTCTGAAATAGTTCCCTAACTACCGCTCCTAATTAAAGCAAACAATGCAGGGTCTTGAAGCACCCTGAAAAGCTGAAAATTAATTATTAGCTGAAGGGGGAGGGAAGTGGCTTTGCTCCCC
>VXBU01007564.1:103279-125289 GCA_013400315.1 Bombycilla garrulus | reverse complement strand
AAAAAAAAAAAAAAAGAATCCCTCCCCAACAACCTATATATTAAGGTATCAATGAACAACAAATCCATTCAGTTATGACACAGGAAATCTAAAGCAGAATGGGCTGCAAAACAAACTCGATTTATCTGCGCCACACACGCAAAAGGAGAAAAATGCCTCTTGTTGGCCGCTCTGCCAGGGCTGGGGCTCCTCTCGAGGGTTCCAGCCACACACGGAGTGTTTTCTGCCGCTGCTTCAGCGGTGGGTGCGAACTCCTGAGATTAAGATTGTTCCCTTAGGTTGATCCTCTTCAGGGACAGCGCGCACAATGCGCCTTTGGAGCGCGTCTAAAGCCGGGCTGCAGATGCACATAATCTCCCTCCTCCCGCACCACAAACGGGAGACGTGGAGCTTCGGGGCTCCTTTCTGAAAGGGAGAGGAATTACTCATGCAAAGAGAAACCGGGTTTTCACTGTGGAAACCCTCGTTTTTATATTAGAGAAGAGGAGGCAAAGACGGGAGCGCGGGCTCGAGGCAGACCCGATTTCTCCGAACAAGGCGGCGGCCCCCTCCTCTCCCGGCCCTCAGCCGCAGCAGCACAGCCCCGAGCCCACCCAGGGGACCCCGTCTGCTGCACCGCCCGTCTGGGCACACGCTGGCCTGGGGGGACAGCCCTGGGGTCCCCCGACCCCGGCAAGGACAGGGGCACAGCGCCCTCCCTGCCCCCGGACCGCGTCCCCGAGCCCGCTGCCCTTTGCTGCCCAGCACCGCAGAGCCAAAATGCGGCCGAGGAACAAAGCCCATCCTCCTCTGATTTCCCAAACATTTATGCTTAGCTGTTTTCTCCAACTAACGTTAAAAAAAAAAAATCTCTTAAAAATGAGTGCAGAGGGTCAATCCTGCTGTAGAGACGGAATTGGTACCCAGCTGCAAGGAGTGCTCGGCGTGCAGGGGAATAATCCAAAAGGTTTTAATTAGGGAAAGCAGCAATAAATGAAGGAATATGAGCTTGGAGGAGAACACTTGAACGTATAAATAACCGGAAAAGGCGAGACAGGGCTGCGCTTGGAGGGGAGATCTCCCTCCTGCCAGGGAGCCCCAGCACAAGGCAGGGCACAGCGAGCCCCCCCGGACCCCGCGGCTCTGCAGGAGCAGCAGCCCGGGCGCGGCATTAATGCGGAGCACATCCCCGACCCCGTGCGCGGAGCCAGCAGCCCACCCCTTCCGTCAGCCGCTGACTTCCTCCGCGTCCCGGACAGCTGCACGTCTGTCTGTCTGTCTGTCTGTCTGTCTGCGCGCTGCCCCGCGGTGCTCGGCTCCGGAGGGGTCCCCGACAAAGGCGGGATGCGGCCGGGCCCGGGGCTCCCGGGCGCTCCTTGGGAAGCAAGTCACGCTCCCGCGACAACTGCTCCTCTGTGCGTGTTTGAACTGTCCCTCCCAATTAGCAGTAATAAGGGACTCTGTAAAGATGAGCAAACACAGCGCATTCATTAGCCCCTGCGGCCCCCGCCCTCCCTCCTGGCAGCCCCGGGAGATCCCCAGGGCACCGCTCCCGGGGACGCCGAGCGCATCCCGCCCGGCCCCAACGAGCGCCGGCAAAAGGCAAATTAATGGCGAGTCGCTCGAAGAGTTTGCCCGAAATTATTTTATTCTGCCCAAGAATTGATTGCTCCCAGCCTGGAAATATGTCCAAATCAATACGCCGAAGCTCAGGGCAAAAAAGACATGCTCTAGCCCCATTTATTTATCCACTTTTTTGAGGAATGGCACATAATTTACCGGGTCGGAATTGCTAAACCTTTCCAGAGCGAGGACTAATGACCAGCTGTGGGAAAGCGATGCCTCCATCCATCTCCCAGGCGAGTCACGGGTCTGGTGACGACCTTGGCGGTGGCCAAGACACCCACAGTGACAGAATGTGCCTGAGGCCGTCCTCACCAATATGTGGAAGTGAAGCCTGTGGCTCCAGGCTCCCACCGAAGGAAACGCTCTTAAACGTCCCCAAAAGGGTGAGTGGTGCACAGGTGGCAGTGCCTGCACGCCCTGCTCCTCCCTGGCCAGCTGGGACCAGGCTGGAGCAACCGGGGTGAGCTGAGTGTGCCCCACGAACACTGAAACTGCTGGAGCAGCACCTGCGGGCAGGCCCGGCACCGCAGAGCAATGACTGCATCACCGGGTGTGANCAAGGAAACGCTCTTAAACGTCCCCAAAAGGGTGAGTGGTGCACAGGTGGCAGTGCCTGCACGCCCTGCTCCTCCCTGGCCAGCTGGGACCAGGCTGGAGCAACCGGGGTGAGCTGAGTGTGCCCCACGAACACTGAAACTGCTGGAGCAGCACCTGCGGGCAGGCCCGGCACCGCAGAGCAATGACTGCATCACCCGGATGTGAGGATCCAGCTCCCCAGAAAAATGGCACCAGGGACACTGAGGGTAAGGACATGTCACAGCACCCAGGGCATGTGTATCCAGCTCCCCAGAGCAATGAAACANCAATGGCACCGGGGACACTGAGGGTAAGGACATGTCACAGCACCCAGGGTGTATGTATCCAGCTCCCCAGAGCAATGGCACCGGGGACACTGAGGGTAAGGACATGTCACAGCACCCAGGGTGTATGTATCCAGCTCCCCAGAGCAATGGCACCGGGGACACTGAGGGTAAGGACATGTCACAGCACCCAGGGCATGTGGATCCAGCTCCCCAGAGCAATGGCACGGGGGACACTGTGGGATAAGGAGTCACAGCACCCGGGGGCTGAGCGCCAGGCCTGGGAGGGATGGCAGCACCACGAGCTGCTTTCCACAGCAGGGGCTCCAGGCACACCTGACAGGTGACACGCACACCTTGGGGGGGACACGCACAACTCATGGTGACACACGCACCTTGGGGGTGACACATGCACCATGTGGGTGACACACCTCACAGGTGACACACACACCTTGTGGGTGACATGCACACCTTGTGGGTGACACATGCTCCACATGGGTGACACGCACTCCTTGCCAGTGACAGGCGCCTGCTGGTGCGCCCCATTTGCCAGTGCTCTGCATGCTCCATGGGCCCTGGATTTTCCAGGGCATTAAGCCCTGTCTCCCCCGGAAGGCTCTGTGGCAGCTGTCACACTGCTGGCGGGGGGCGTGGGGGGGCTCCTGCTGCACACCGTCAGTGTCACTCCCGAGCTGATGGCGGGTGAAGGACGAGGTGGCCCCGGCAGCCCCGGGAGCTGCCAGCTTCAGAGCTCTGAGGTGCAGCTCCAGAGCACTGAGGTGCAGTTCCAGCAGCACTGAGGTGCAGCTCCTGCAGCACTGAGGTGCAGTTCCAGCAGCACATCTGCATGAACACTCGCAGGGCCTCCTGTGCAGTGCCACCCTCGGAAAGGACGTTTCTGACTGGGTTAAAACAGAAGAACTCAAACCTTTCTGCCTGCCCAGAGCCATGCAAGTGAACCTTTTCATGTAAAACAGAGATGTGAAGCAGTAGAGCACTGCAAAAACGCAAACCCAGGCCTTGCTGGCTTCCCCTTGGGCAAACCCTTCCCACCCAGGCTGCTCCAGACATGTCTGAGGGCATCGTGCCCCAGGCCTGCGCAGCTGTGGGCAGGAGGAGAACTCCCCTTGGCCCTGTCCCACAGACAAAAGGCTCTAGGGGGGAGAGGGGGCCTGAGGAAAGAGTGAAGCACAGGGGGTTTGAAGCAAGCCTTGCCGAGCCCCAGCGCAGAGGCAGGGCAGGGACTCGAGCGAGTTTGCACTCAGACAGCCCGGCCATGCCCTGCCCGCCCGGCCCTGCTGGTCGGCCCGAGCCCAGGGCCGGGGCTCCCGGCTCACACCCTCCTTCAGCTGCACTGGCTCTGCTCACAGGGGCTTCTCCTGGGCTGGAACACTGCTGCTCCCCCACTGAGAATGGGAACATCTGTGAAAAGGGATCATTCATGATAAACTTGTGAGTGCCGGGTAGGGGAAAAAGCCACTGGGCCCAGAAAACAACACGGCCTTTATTTGTCAGTGCGGCCGCCTGCGTCCGCAGCACCACCAGCGGGGCAGGGAGGGCTGGGGGCTCGGCTCAGCCCCTGCACCCCAGCTCCTGGGGCAGGGGACAGGACAGCAGCACACAGGGACGTGGGGCAGGGGACAGGACAGCAGCACCCAGGGATGTGTAGCAGGGCCGGGCCTCGCTCCTTCGCTCGCCTCCCTCACGGCCCAACAGGCACAAATCCCCCCGCGCGGCAGCAACGCCAACCGGCTTTATTACTCAATAAAATATTTGAAACAAAATAAATGGTTTTGTCAAACACTATATCTCCTCAAATAATAATGCACCGGCCTACCAAGAAAAACAACCGACATTCATATTCTATGGTGAAGGTTTATTTCGCCTCCCGGAGGAGAGGGGAACGGGCGTTTCAATTCGGAATTCAGATACTGTATGGGAATACAGTAACTATAGTTCTCAGAGGGTTTGTGCAAATGCCAGCAAAACAAACCCCAAATCAAATTTATTAGCTGGTGGAGATCTCTAACAATCTTACACAGTGACTGATGAAGCCGTCGGGGAATTCCTTTCAACATTAAGTGATTTAAAGCCCCTACAGAAACTTCATTGTCTGTTCCAAGATAGAAGCAGTTCCTCGGTATCCAGCACCGCTCTGACAGCAGCACTGGCATGGGTGACGCTGCCAACGTCTGCTTCCTTTCACCTGGAAGCATTGCTGGGAACCCCAACATCCTGGGAACCCCAGCATCCCGAGTCCTGTGGAGAACCACAAAGGGGGGAAGCACAAAGGAACAGAGGCTGCAGCCTGTGGGGTCGGTTCCCCAGGACTGTTTCTAAAAGCAAACCCAGAAATGCAGGTCTCTAATTGCCAGGGTTTTCGTCAGCACGCTCATCACTAGGTCTTTTGCATTTTAGCTGCTAAAATATCAGGGGGTTGTTATTTAATCAATCACCGCAGCTCACAAAGTCCTAAGTGAGAGAATATTTTTTGATTGTCTCTGCTTGTATCTAAACATCTCACAAACCCGCCAGCCAGTTCTTCATTTCAATTAGGGCAATGCTGATCGTTAGCTAACTAATAAGGACCAATTTTCTGTCACAACTATTTCTTAATTAAATTCAAAACAGAGATTTCTAACCCAGATGGTCAGCGATGCTACAGATTTGTTTAAATTTGGTATCACAGTAACAAACTACTAATTAGGGTTTGTAAATACACCAATTCCCTTATGACTTAGTTGTTAGTAATGCATACAACCGGTTTATTAAAGCACTAATTGTGTCTGGCTTTACTTGGGCCTAACACATAATCCACTTATCACATACTGGTACCAACTCATTTTGAAGGGATTATGAATGAAATCATAAATGAGGTCTCGCATCCCTTTCCCTGTATGCTTAATAAAGGTTTGGTGTCATATTTAGATGACATATTTAGATTTTCTGCCTCTGATGGAGAGCGGCCCCGCAGTGACGCTGGCGCTCCCTTCTGCAAAGGCTGTTTAGAGAATAAAGTTCCTGCCCCACTTCCACTGGGCAGCAAATTGTCCCAGCAGCCGAGCTCCCCGAAACGAGCTGTGGAGTTTCCCAGGGAAGCCCTGAATTGTTTATTTCTCACTGACATTTTTCCACGGGGCCGGGGATGGCACCGGGGGCTCACGGAACCTCCGTGCCTTTGCCTGGGGACCCTGAGGAGTCTGGCCCACCTTCATCAGAGGGATGGAGGCACCAAGCGTGGATTCCCTCCTGCCCCTGCAGAGGGACAGCCCTCTGGAAAAGGCCCTGGTTTTAGGGAAGGCTTTGTTCGAGGAGCCCAAAGGGGTGACACCCCTCAGCCGGGGCATCGACGCCCCTCGCTGCCGAGGCTTTATCGAGAGTGCACCAAGTAGGAAATAAATGATAGATAACTGTGAATCGCAAGGTTATGTAAACATGGAGGGGGCTCCAGAAGAATCCTATTAAACCATAAAAGAAAAGCGTGCATGGTTTATCACATCACTAAGACCCAAGAATGCATTAATAAATAGAAGAATAGATAACGAACCGTGGAGTACAAGGCTAAACTATCCGCTATTGTGAGGATCCTGTGACAGTAGAAACAATGAAGGGGAAGAAAAAAGCTTTGTTGGTCTGTCACCAGAACCTTGTAGTGTATCTTTTATAGCCCATTTTTAATGAATTCACAGCACCTATCAGTTATTCTCTGCCCAAATCCCTCATTTTCCTCCCTCTTGAATGCAAATTCCCATGCTGCACTCTGCCTTCACCATGACTTCCCCCGTTAAACTCGGGGGTTCTCTGGGTTTCAATGGCCTTTCAGCCACAGCCAGAACAGGTTTCTGCTTTCATATTTCCAAAGGGTTTTCAGGATGGCAACAAAAGTGGGGTTTAATGCAAAGCAGGAGTATCTCTGAGCCTTGCTGCATCCTTTGCTCCTCTGTGACAGGAGGGTGAATGCTCAGACAGGTCTGATTCAGCCCAGAGTGATGATGCCCAGACGTGCCTGCAAGGGAAAAAAGGAAAACCAACAAACCACATGAAAGCTGCTGCTCCTCTTGCTGTTTTCCAGCCCTCTGCAAATAACGCCGAGAATTGTTGGAGGGGACTTCATATTATTCCAAGAGATAGTACCCTCTTTGTAGACACTACTGAGACTCACTAACAGTTTATTTTCACCGCACTGAGGGGGTTTTATCATTAAATAAGGAGCCGGGCTACATTTACTGTAGATTACTTTTATTTTTACTACAGCATCGTTAGGCACAGAGCACTAAGGAGACAGGGCTGGCCACAACACGCTCTGCAGTAAAACTCCTTGGTCCTGCCTCTGGCAGAATCCAAAATCCTGATCGATTTCCACGTAAAAAACCCCACAGACTCCGTGCTGCTGCTCTGGCAGCTCGTGCTGTCCCTACATCTCACAGGAGCACAGCCTCGACCCGGCTGGCAGAGGCAGAGGAGGGTCTGTGTTAAAGACAGGGAGTGTGGCACAGCACGATGGATGCCCGAAATTTCAGAGTTCGTTTGGTGGCAAGCCCCACCTGCGGCAGGTGCCCGAGGAGCCTGCACTGGGCCCAGCTTGAGGCTCACACTGGGAGCTCCTCCTGCCTCCTCACTCTTCACATCCCCAGAGGATGCTGCAGGTAGGCAGGAGAAGCCAGACAGCTGCTGCCTTTCCTCACGCTGAGGAAAGGGAATTAAAGAGAGCCGAGTGAACCCCAAGCAGCAGGCAGGAACCTGGATTTGCCTTTTTCTGGTCTCTTGGTGCCTGTCCCACCAGCGCATCCCAGAGAGCTTCTGGGGGCTCCTGCAGGGCAGCCACACCACAGGGTCCCTTGTCCCCAGGGACAGGACGGGGACACCTCCCCTCTCCTTCGCTGGGTGCCAGAGGCGAGGCACAGGCAGGGAGGCGGCCGCCCGCCCTCCCTCCCTCCCTCAGCCTAGAGCCTCTCTCCTGACCACGGAGCAGCAGAGAGCAGGCGGCTGCTCTCCCAGGAACACACTTCAGGCCGGTGAGGAGTACAGCCGAGTGCTCAACAGGCTCTGGAAATAAGTGGAAGTCAAATAAGTTTGCCACTCTTTGTCCCCCTTTCAATATCTAGCTTTGATCAAAATCCTTGGATACTCAAGTGGTTGTTGACTTAATGTAGTAATGAGACATAGCCTTAAGTGAGGCCATTTCCGTGCCCATTCAGGCTCTCTGAGAGCAGGGGATGCAGGAGGAAAAGCCTCTCCTGGTCTCCGGGAGCTGCAGCAGAGCCCACAGCAGAGGCCTGGCTCTGGCTCCCGGGAGAGGCCGCAGGAAGGCCTGGTGGCCACAGCTACATGAGGCACACTGAACATCCTTTTTGTGCAGCAGAGCCTCGCTGGCAGGCGCTGGGGGACACCAGGAAATCCACTGAAAATGCCTCCTCCGAAAGCTGCAGCGGGAGGCCAGCTCCAGAGGGGCCTGGACACCAGACACCACTGCCACCACGGCCTCCTCCTTGAGACCACAGGGGGAGAGGGAGGCACCGTCCCAAGGACAGCGTCTGGATCATCTTCCAGGCCCTTCCCAACCCAGAGGGTTCTGCGATTCCCGCGGCAGGCCATCGTCCTGAGCATGGCAGGAGGGAGGGAAGAGCCCAGGAGCCCCGAGAAAAGTAAAAATTCTCCAAGTGACGGGGACCAGCTCAGCCAATTAGGATTTTAATTCCCCTCGTTATGCACAGCCAGTCAATAAATTCTGCACCAAGCAGCTGCTCTAATTCTTAAGCCCATTAAGCCCTACATCTGATAGGCGGGCGGGAGGGGCTGCCGGGGGGCACAGACGGCGCTCCTCGAGATATGAAACATTTCCTCTTGTGCATCTGGGTCACCCACCCAGCCCCACTCCGAACGGGTATTTTATGGAGGCGGCGAGTAAGAATTTATAGAAATATCCTGCCAGAGACACACACCCCACATATGGAGAGAATAAAGAGGTGGCTGGATGAGACGCGCTGAGGCAGCGCTGGTGCTGCTGGAGAGCAGGAGAGCAGAGCTGCAGGGGAGAGTCTGGGATGGAGCAACGGCATTTGGGTGTCTGACGTGGAGGGAGATGATCCCAAAGAGCTGGGCAAGCAACCAAGAGGGAAGAAAAGCAGGATCAGAGATGCGGGGAGGAAGGAAACTCGTGGAGCAGCACGGCAGGCCAGGAGAGGGCTGGCTGGCTCTGCGGCAGGAGGAGGCCAGGAGCCACAACAACAGCTCCTGGAGCGACGGGGCAGATGGCCGGAGCCGAGGTATCCCCCACGGCAGAGATGAAAGGCAGCAGAGAAAAGGGAATGCACTGCCAGTGGAAAAGCCTTTGGCAGCCAAGACGGTTTTGCTTGTTAATTGGCAACAAGCTAACACATTAATTACAAAGTTGCTGGATGGTCAGGAAAAACATTGGCAGCCGAGCGATTCGCATTCCTCCGGAGACTGAGCAGAGCCTGCTCTAGGAATGCTGCCTCTGCCCACCCACACCCAGGAGCTGAGCACCCCAGGGCCTTGGAGCCAGGCACAACAAGAACAGGGATTAAAAACCATCCCACCCTCAGCTGAGCTCATCTCCGATTAGTGTGAAAGATTAATTGCAGGACATGTGCATCCAGCCAAAATTTATTCTCTTTTCATCCCTTAGACACAAATATGAAAATAAGCCACCCAGTGCACAGCAGGAAAACATCAGGCCTACATGGGGCTGCTCTCCCTGTCAGCACCACAGGGCCCTGGATGAGAGAGCAGGGATGAGCTCTGAAGCCTTCGTCAAGGCAAGGGGCATAAATGAAAGTTTGCTCGATTCTGTGAAGGCAGCAGACAGCTGCTGGACCACCACGATCAGCAGTGCCCTCCATTGATCTCAAATGGAAGAATATTTCACTTTTCCCTGAACTTCCCAGCAGCTGGAAGATTGGTGCACTTCGCTTTGGATTCAAAGTCTTCTTTCAGGGAGGAGCTTAGGGAAGAAATTCTTCCCTGTGAGGGTGGTGAGGCAGTGGCACAGTTCTCCCAGAGAAGCTGCATGTGTTTATTGCAACTCCTGCAAACAGCACTAATAAGTTTGCTAATAGTGACACAGATCAGTGGCTGCCGCTGGTAAATTAATTAGGAACGGCATCACTGTGCTCTGATTAGTTGCCATCCTTCCACCTTGTAATTTTGTCACCAGCTCATGTTTCAAACGCCACTAGAAGCCCACTCGAGCAAGCCCATCCAGAAGGGGGAACCTGCCGTGCCAGGCACATGCTCAGAACTGAGAGAAAATGGCTTTACAACCTTCAGAGCTCGTCAAGGCCAGTTTATTCAAGGTAATTAATCTGCCGTTTTAAGAGCATTATGTATTTCCTGCACAAACCGGCTGACAACATGACACTGCTGCGGGAGCATCTCAGCGTAGCGGGCCCCAGGAACACGAGGCTCAGGGATCAGCATTTCCCCTTCTAAAGCACGGTTTCAGCTGGAAATTCATGGTTACGGGGATTGGCTTTTCCCCCTTGCCTGCTGAGGCTTCAGCTCAAGGCTCTCCGTTTCCTCACAACTGTGAGCACCAGGAGTTAAGTGAAAGTTTTCATTCTGAATGGAACACTCCAAATCCAAGGAATGCACCTCAAAGGCTGCGGTCACAGGAGCCAACGCTCCAGACCCAGAACTGCAGCCCTCACCACCTCAGCTGTGGCAGCAGCACATATGAGAGCACAGAAATCTCTCTGTCACTTCTGTTTTACCCGAGTTGATAATTTAGCAGGAAATGGGGCTCCCGGGGGACATCAGCTTTAATTATTCTGCAGTGCCCCACCCCTGAGGAAAGGCGCTGTGGCACACCCAGGGATGCACTGACTGCCTGCCTGTCCGCTGTCGGCCTGCAGCACAGAGAATTTGAACTGGCTGGAACCAAAACACCCTTCTGAGGCGCTCGGGGAACAGGCAGCAAACCCTGCTAGGACAGTTCAGACACTCGCTGCACGCGTGGTGCAATCCCCGGGCGCTGCTACATCAAATGGAGATCAAAAGCAACAATAGTCTGTAATCAAGGATATCTGCATAATAGTTTTCCTGAAGGATGTTTGTGCAGGTGAGCGAGGAGTAAAGCATTGTTTCATCAAATGGTAATTTCCTTGTATCTCAGAGAATGAATCCCATTTGCTCGCCGGGGTATAATTCAATTAAAGGGGAGCACTCTGCGCCAGGGAATGAAATCTATCGGTTTGACTGCGATGCTGCAAATCACACCAAGCAAGAAAATGGCATTTGGTCCTGACATCATGATTTATTTCCTACTCAGTAGCTTATAATTCTTACAAGATAAGCCAGGACGAGAAATTATCACGTGTGCGTGGGGGTCGAGCCTGGTCCTCTTTATTTTCCCTTCCCAACTGCAGGACTGTGTGTTTCAGCCTTATCTTTGACGAGGCCAGTAAAATTAATGGAAATATTTTACAGAAGCCAAGCAACTCCAGCTCTGCACCCACAGCCGGTATCTCCAACACCCAGCCACGTCCAGCATGGGACCAGAGAGCCCCTGTGCTTCTCTTCCAGCCCGCTCCCCGATCCCACAGCCCCTTTCCTCAGAGCGCAGAGAGGAAGGAACGCTCTGCCCCACAGAGAGCTCTCTCCTCTGTCCTGCTCAGGGAGAGTCCCCAGCGCCTGGGGAGTCACAGGGGAGGGCTGCAGCTGTCCTGCCGGGAGGAGGTCCAGCACAGAGCCCTGCCAAGGGGAGGCTCCCTGTCTGCCAGCCTGGGGACACCGCCTGTGCCCCGGCCGTGCCCAGCCCACCTCGCCCGCCCACGCTCTGCTCCCCTCCCTTGGCACCGGCCTGTAGGGCACCCGGCTCATCTCCTTGGCCACCAGCAGGAATGCCCGGGCGGGGGGACGTGCCGTGGTGCCGCTGCCCTCCTCGATGAGGGTGTCAGGAACCCTGGCCCACGGACAATCTGTGAATTCATTGTCTGCCAACACAGCTCTTGGGCTGCCCGTGCCACAGCTGGCCTCTGCACGGCAGTGGGGGAAGCTGTGGGCAGCATTGCCAGACACATTACTCGGCTTCCTTTGGAGAAACTGTTTAGCTAACTCACCCTCCTCCTCCTAATTTGCTTTCAAGTCTTAAAATCTTCCCCCTCTCACCATCAGGGGAGAATCTTTTCCTCTCCTTGCCCACACTCCAATTCCTGAGCGCAGGTAAACAGAGATTCATTCCAGCCTGTCAGCAGGCAAGGAAAGCTAATTAAAGTATTTGTACTGCTGCTGGATGGTATTGCAATCCTCTGCAACTGGATCACAAAGCTGTCTGGCCAAAAATAAGCGGTACTTGAATTTATCATATTGTTACTGTATGCAGTTTACCCCTTCACCACCACTCCCCATAACATCTCTGTCACAAAAATGTCCCCAGTCCACAGAAGTCTCTTCTCACAGGCCTTCCTGAAGGGCTGTGTGTCCACACAAATCTGACCTCTCAGTGAAGGCTGTTTTCTCCCAGGGGCCCTACCAAGTTTGCTCACCATGCCTCCAGCTGTGCTGGGGGTGGACAGCCAGGCTGGGGATGCTGCAGCAGAGCACAGGCCACCTCAGCAGCAGTCAGAGGAACAGACGGGTGACAGTCACCTTGTGCTTTGCACTTCACCTGTTACCTGCCCGTGCTTTTCCCTCTGGGAGACACGGCTGCCCAGAGTCACTCCAAGTTCTACCCCTGAACCAAAAGTTAATCTGAGTTGGAGAACAAAAGCAGTGCAGTTTGTCCTTGCACGCCAAGGATTACGACTATTGAAAGGGTTCCTCATTATCGGCTTGTCACTGTCTCTGCTTTAATCTCCTCCTCTCCTGTGCTCCCTGCCTCCCTCCCGCCGCTCCCGCCGCTCCGGGATGCTCGGCCAGGCCAGCGGGATGCTCTGGGCGAGCTCTGCTGGGCAGACCATGGCCCCTTCAGCTCCCAAATGAGATCATCACCTCCTGCCAGAGGAGAAACTCCCACCAAAACAATTCCAGTATCCAAACCCCGTTACTAACTGCTCTTTGTCACAAACGGCCTTGGCAGCCCCAGCAGATCCAGGTGCTGCGGGTTGGACGTGTTGTGCCTCCAAACACCTTTCTGCAACTCAGGTTTGCTTCCCACAGAATTTATTGCGTTCCTCTGCCAACAGAATAAGGCAAAACCCACACACGGCCATTCTTAAGGCACCCTGAGCGTTTGGGGAGCCGGGGCACTGATGTCACACCCACACTAACAGCTGGTGACAACCCAGCGCTGTCACATTAGTCAGCGCTGCAGCAGACAGCATTATTTGCCCATCAGCCCTGAAAGCCATCGCCACGACCTGGGAAAGAGACGGGAGACACGGAACACATGGCTTGGATGGAGTCACGCCGAGCATCATTATCCCAGTGAAAAAACAGCTCGTTTCTAAAGCCGGCGGTGGCAGAATTCAGCGTTATCTCCTGGCCAGCACAAGGAAATCTTGGTGCAGCCATTATCTGAGAGCAAACTGCTTCTGTAGTTTGCAAAATTAATAGTATTTAGCCCGCTAGTTTCCGTAGTAACCGGCCCGCCATCCCTCCGTGCCTGCCCGTGGCAAGGTCTCTGAAGCATTTCACATAGTACTTATCCATTTTCTTGCTCTCACCTCGCTCTCACCTTTACTTTCAGTGCAGAACGCAACACAATCCACCGCCACTAAAGACTAGGCTGAGAGTCAGATTAAAATTATCCCTGTTTGCCCTGACCTCTTTTCTCTGCAGGTGAGAGTGTCCCCATTCAGCAGCTAAATGAAGCAGAAATGATGGAGTGTTTGTTTTCCCTGACTTTTCCTCAGCTTGCCAGTAAATTTACAGCCACGAATATGAAGTGTTAATTTAATGTTCCCACTGAGCATCTCATTGTCAACAAAGGCTTCAAACCCTACGAGAGGAAAAGGTTAGCTCATGCAGAAAATGACCCTTATGGCTTGATTGCCTTCTGGTCCAGACTCGCGGCGAGCAGAAAGCGGAGGGCTTTGACTCGCAGCTTAATGCATTTGATGGCGATAAATGGGAGCTCTCTGCCTCGGCTCAGGGACGGAATCACCTGTAATGCTCACTTATTTGTCCGCGCAGACAATCTCCGCAGCCCCAAAGGGAAGCGGCCTCGGCGCGCCCCCGTCCCCCCCCAAACTAATTTGACAGAACCGAAAAGTTAAACCCTTCATTATATCCCCCAACTTCAGCGGAAGGGGCTTGCCTGCTGCAGATTACAACAGGACATTAGTGGGGGCGTGAAGCATGAAATTGCTTTCTTCACCTGGTGCTTCAAAACTTTAAGGCCTCGGCTCTGGTGACGCGCAAAAGAAAAAAAAGTTCTTCCAGGGAGGAGAAGTCATGGAAGGAAAGAAAAAAAATATTAAGGTTTGAATAATCAAAAGCCTCCATGGGCTTTTTGTGGTGAATTATACAAGCAGAAGGCTTCGCTACCAGCACATTTAATTACTTTGTCTGCAAAAGGAGCTTAATACCTGCTGTAATTAACATTTACAGAACTAACTCACGGACGGGTCGGAGCACGAGCAAGGGCCACCGTATCCTTTGTGCTACACTAACCCTGCTTGGGACCTTTGGAGAAAAAAGAAACCCTGACGGTGGTGTGGAACAACAATTCAAAAGAGACTCAAATACCAGGTTTTATTTTCCTTACAGCTGAAACTAAACCTAGAAGCAAGATGGAGATTATGACATGTGCTAACGCACACCCAATGCGACTATTCCCTGGAAAATCAAGCAATACCCTCTGTTAGCAGCCAAAACGTTAAAAAAGAAATGAACATCCCAAAGCCAGCCAGAAGCTAGTGACTCAACACCCACAAAAATGCCTTTCCACAAGCTTTTCTGAAAGCCTAGTACCAGGGGGGATTAATTTGGGTGAAACCTGTTTTTGCACTGCTGGCATTTGGACTTCCATAGCCTATTTGGAGTCGGAGGTACAGGTAGAAAGAAATGTCACCAACTGGCGCAGCAGGCCGCAGCCCATCTCTCGGTGCTTCCCAAGGCAGACAGGGATTTGAGAGGTCACACCTGAAGCGCTGGCGTTTCATCAAGGACCTAAATGACACAAATGAGTCTCTGACTCATCCTGCTGGCCATGCAGTGCTGGGAGGCAACCCCTCTCATCCCACACGGACACCACCGAAATCGCAGCCCCAGGAAGGCCAGGGAACAGGGGAAGCTGACGGGGCTCATAGGGACGCAGAAGCATTCACAAAGCAGCAGTGGGAATTGAATTCCACGGGCGCCGTTGCACTGCATTCCCTCAGCAAGAAGCAGGGCCTGGTGTGTGGGGTGTCCCCTCGAGGGGCAGGAGTGTCTGTGCAGGCGCGGCTGCTCCAGGCCCCAATGTTTTATTCAGCGTGTGCTGAGCCGCACCGGGCTGGAGCTCCGGGGCTGCTCCCAGCCTTGCCGCCTCTGGGAGCCATTTGCCGGTCACATTGTCAGTTAACAGGAGTCATTTTGAAAGCAGCAATTCAGTCTCTACAGTCCTTTCCTAACAGCATTTTCAGCCTGCAATTTGGATGATAGGAAAATTACAACCCTGCTGCACTATATTATGTGATATAAATGTTATTGCAATTAAGCCGATGAGGAGAAACCCCAGAAAACAAAGATGTGTCGTTGCTGCCTTCTCCTCGTTCTCTCCCAGAAGTCGAGCGGTTATGGAAGGGCGGTGCAGGGGAAGGAGCGTTTCTGGGAGCTGGAGGGGCTGCAGGAGCATGGGAGCAGCGCAAACGCCCGGGGACACGCTGGGATTTCGGCCAGCTCCCTGACAAGCTATTTCCCTACGGCACACACGAGGGAGAGCTGCTCTGAGGAGCAAGGCAGGGCCAAAAGCAGTCCAGGCATCCTTCTGGTGATGGAACAGGACACGTTAGAGGACTCTGGAGGGGACATCCCACCAGCTGTGCCAGTGATCTTCATCCCTCATATCCTCAGCACCCACCCATAGCTTCCTTCTCCCAGCACAAGCTCCAAATGCCTCTGGAGCATTTTGAAGACATGGAAGACATCGGCCCAGGTAGCACGGCATCACGTCCCTGCGCAGAGCAGGAAAATGGCGTTGGAGGATACACGTCCTGTGGGCGGGCCAGCCCCAGTCCCAGTGTCACCTACAGGCAGTGCTGCTGCTCGGGACAAAGCCTGTCTGGGACACCTGGCCAGCTCTGCAAGCACCTGGCACCTTCTCTCCAAACCTCAGCTGGGTGCTGGGCAGATGTTCACTGACAGGAGCGCCAGCCAGAGTAAACAACTTCGATTTTGCTGGTTCTGAAGAGATAAAAAATAAAGCAAAAAAGGAGTCCTAGCACTCATCATTTACTCCAAGGTGCTGTAACCAGGTACAAACTTGTCTTTTATATGCTGAACTGTGTCCATGAAAACACATTATCTTTAAGTGGGCACTGGAGGAACCACACTCAACATTGACTTCTTCATGCCATCGCTAACACGGGATACTTCAATCATTTGAAGGTTTAAGTGGAGATTAGCAGAGACCTCTCCTGCATCTCTCTCTGGCAGTTCAGCATGTTTTGGGCATGCTCTGCAGCAGCAAAGCTCCTGAAAGGCAAAGCCCCGAGGAAGCCCAGCAATCTGCAGAACACGGTCTCTGTCACAGCCTCCACCCTGGACAAAACCAGAGCCCAGAGAGGCACATGCCTGATCCCACTGCTCAGACGGCTCCCAAAGGGTGCCCAGCTCTTCCCCACTCAGCTGCAGATCCCGAGCCTAGCCAGAACCTCAGCAGAAATCCTGTTTCCTCTGCACTGAACAAGCTCAAATGCTTTAAGAAATATCCCGAGCAGCTCTGCCATGCAAGAGGCCTGAGAAGCAAGGCAGTCATCTCTTCCTTTTTGTTGTTCTTTTTGGGCTCCTAGGCCTGGACACTGGAGGATTCCAGAAACTGCCAACAGCACGCATCTTCTTTGAACATCCCTTTGCACATCAGAAAGCTGTGGAGAGCACTGGCTCCATTATTTTGGGTGGAAGGTCTCCAGGAGACGGAGCAAGTCCCTTGCTGGCAGGGAAGCCGGGGCACTTCCCACCCTCCGGCCCAGAGCAGGGCACACAGCTCAGGCCCGGCTGGCTGGACGCTCCCCCGCCCTCCTGTCCTGTCCCGTGCCCCGGCAGCGAGGGGCCTGGCAGCCGCACGTCCCTAATGGCCGGCTGCGATGTGCCGCCACGTCCGGCTGATTAGCCGTGGGTGATCCGAAATGTCAAACCATTATCCGCCACAGCCACCGCCACCGGCGCACGGCGCCCTCCTAATCACAGCCTTGCTGGTGGTAAGTGGGAAAGGTGATGCTCAAAACACAGAGCGGAAATCAGCCTGAATTACTGAAACAAGGCAGCAAACCCCTTTGTTCCTGCCAGCCTTTCTGAGGCGGGCCCTGCCTGGCCGGCGGAGGGCTCGTGTCCTCGCAAGGCGATTTGCAATATCCTAACTAAGGTTAAGGACATTAAAAGGCTCCTGTCCCACCCCTACACCCAGGTCCTTGCACACCTGCTCTGTAATCTCTGCTCTGTGAACGCTCCCATCCAGGGAGGATTTTCCAGGAGGAAAATCCTGCTGAGGGCAAAGGGGCCGGAGCTCTCAGAGCTCCTGCAGCCCACGCTCCCTGGAATAAAGACCCCCTGGCACAGGGCAGGACAGGGGCAATCAGCTCCTCCTCACTCCATTTGCTTCCAGAGCCCTGCTCCTTTCACATGTGCTCTCACTCCAGCACTGGGGAACGGGCAGCCTGGAAACACCCCCGGCCAGAACCAGACCCAAACAGTGCTGCACTCAGCTACTGTCATGCTTGACACTTCTTATGATTTCCTGGGAAAATATTAATTTGAAACATTTCTATACTTCATGCCGGTGCCACAGCAGGGAATAATCACCCCATTTCAAGCTCAGAGCAAGGCTCAGATATAGGGAAAAATTAAACAAGGATAAGAGCAAGAAACTGTTAAATGTCAAAAATATTTTTACTGTCGGTTCAACAACAAAGTCTGGAGGAGATAAGTCTGTGTGTGTACTAACGTTATATAAAAAAGTGATTATTCAGCCCTGGGAACAGAGCTATTGATTCCAGTAACAAAGGGCACTATATGCACTGCAGTGGGTTTGCTCTTTTTAGCCTGGGAAAATTGATTTTCTTAAACTTTCCCTTGAACCTGCGGTAGGGTTTACATCCAAACCCAAAGGAGCCTTTTAAGAACTCCCATAAATTAAAATTATATCTCTTCATTTGGCATATTTTTGGGTTCCCGCTGTTCCGGCAGAAGCACGAGAAACGCTGGAGAAAGAGGTGGGAGGAAGTGATAATGGCATTTTGTGACAGCGTCCCTGCACACGTTTGTTTCTAGACATTAGAAATAGCACGTAAACATTGAGATGTTTATTTACACAGAATAGAAACAACATGTAACAACTGAGATGTTTGTTTACACACATTGGAAATAACACAGAACCACTGGGATGTTTATTTACACACAGTAGAAATAACACAGAACCACTGACGTTTATTTACACACATTAGAAGCAACATGTAAACATTGAGAAGTTTATTTACATGCATAAGAAATAACATGAACCCATCTCTGTGTCACTGGTGAAGGTGTGAGCCCTCACTCAGCCCATCTCTGTGTCACTGATGGAGGTGTGAGCCCTCACACAGCCCATCTCTGTGTCACTGGCCCTGTGGAGGTGTGAGCCCTCACACAGCCCATCTCTGTGTCACTGTGTCCCATGGAGGTGTGAGCCCTCACTCAGCCCATCTCTGTGTCACTGGTGAAGGTGTGAGCCCTCACTCAGCCCATCTCTGTGTCACTGGGTGCCATGGAGGTGTGAGCCCTCACTCAGCCCATCTCTGTGTCACTGGTGAAGGTGTGAGCCCTCACTCAGCCCATCTCTGTGTCACTGGGTGCCATGGAGGTGTGAGCCCTCACTCAGCCCATCTCTGTGTCACTGGCCCCGTGGAGGTGTCATCCCCCAGCTCCAGCCCCTGCCCTCACGTGGTGTGCCTCAGGCTGTTTACAGCTCCCGCACACCGTCTCCTTTGTGGCCCCACTGAAAACCCGCAGTGTGTAGTGCACCACTGTACATTTACGCTGTTGTTTTCCCCCTCAGAAAGGCAGTAAATGACCTTTTATTCAAACAACAATTCCTAAAACAAAACCAAAAACCAGCCCCTGGTCAGATGTGTGCGCGGCGAGGCAGGGTTTGTTATTTAAGCAGCAGCCAGGCTGTGTGCTATGCAAACAAACCCCACGCTCTGTTCTCCCAACCTCCTGCTGACTTTGCAACTAATTTTGTTAGCGAGAAGAACACACTGCGCCGACATCAATGCAGCAAAGAGCCGGGAGACGTTTGTTCATAACTTTGTAACAAACATTGATCAATCGATTTTTGCCCGCGTGGGGAGGGAAAAGCCCACAAACAAAACAAAACACATATGGGGAGATTTTTTTTTTAATGGCACAAAGGGCAATTAGCCACCCAACCTTCCCACGAAATGAGATTCCTTACAGTCCTCTGTGCTTTTAAGTCTTCCCCTCATCCTCAATGGAAGCAAAATCTACTGTCAAGCCTCCAAAGGAGGAAAAAAATCAGCTGCAACCAAGAGATGGTTGGTGGGCCTGGTGCAGCATTTCTGAGCACAACAGAACAAAGACAGGTGAAGGCTCCTGACAAAGTGAAGGACACCCTATCCCACGTGTACGGTGCATCAGATCAACGCAGCACCAGCAAAATAGAGCAAACTCTAATTAGCTATCACAAATAACCAAGTGCTGTGTAGACAGTGCAACATGAGCATTTCCCCAGGCCCACTCTCCAGCCACCACAGCAGCGCAGAGGCACCCTGGAGCCCCTCACCTGGGCAGCCGGACAGGTGGCACAGGGATCCACGGTGGCACAGCTGATCCGACCTGCATGCCCTGTGGTTCAAACGTGCCCTGTGGTGTGTGGAACAAGCTGCTCCCCGAGCAGCCTCCCAGCCACCGGCGCTGTGGTTCTGCCCAAAGGTGGTTCCTGGGAACCTTTGATCACAGGTCTAGGCAAAACTCGATCTGAGCATGTTTCAGCCAAGCTCCAGGCCTCAGCCTGGACATTCCACCTCCACGCCCAGCGCTGCTGCCTGGCCCTGAGCAGGTCCCTGGGATCCTGCCTGTCCTTTTACCAACGTGTTCCTCAGCACTGTGGGGTCAGCAGCCTCCCACCCCTCTCCAGCACAGCGGGACTGTTCCACAGCCCCCTTGGGATGCTGCAGACACAAACCCACCTGGAAGGGGAGCTCCCACAGGAGGGATGCTGAGCCTGGAAAACCAAACAGCTCTGACACTGCAGGACCCAGAAAATGCACCCCCCGCATGCAAGAGGCCAGGGCTGCCAGCCACATCTCCAGGGAAAATAGAGTTTTGATTTCAGATACAACAGCAGCCAGTGGAGAAGAAAGGTGAAGCACAACTTTCGAAGTTTACTCCTGCAGCCTAACTAACAGCTCAGAACAATACTTCCTTGGCAAGCAGCTGTGACCTTACTTTTCCTTTGGAAACAGCCTTGAGGTTTCACTGACACAGACCTGCTCATTAGCAGGTCCCTGAGCGGGGAAATGCCACGGGGTGATTCCAGCACTGGCTGCCTGCTCCCCGTGCTCAGCACGGCTCCAGACTGTGTCCCTCCTACAGCCGGTGACATTTAGCTGGTCCCTGGGAGCTGCTGAGGCAGAGACCCCGGCTGTCAATCTGCCTGTCTGCATCCCTGGGGGCTGTGAGAGCCCCTCACAGCAGCACCCCCTGCCAGCCCTGCCCTTCTGCCTGCCTGGTTCCTCACAGACCACTGAGCCCCTTGGCTCCCACAGCAGCCCTGCAGCCACCCTGCCTGGAACTGCCCGAGAGCAGGCCGTGCCGACGGGCAGGGAGAGCAGGATTTTAAAGCTGCCCTTGAGAAAATGAGTTCTCCTAATAGTTCTGAGCATTTAGACACTTATAAATACTTAAAATTTTTATGAAACTATAAAAGCAGGCTAAGCATAGCCTAGAAGGTTTCTGGTGGTGACTGACAAGAGGAAACAGGAACATTTTCCACAGATTGACCGGACGAGTACTTGTATCCTGCCGTGCTCGCAGGCTCAGGTGCTCAGCCCAGTGAAGCAGCCTCTCCCCAGGGCTGGCAGAGGCTATGCTGGATCATACAGACTTAGGAGCCAGCCAGCAGAGCACAGAGCACCACCATCCATCGCAGCCGAGGGGTTTGGAGCCCTCTCCCCTGCGCGCAGGGCTCTGGGCATGGCTGCAGACACAGGCGGCACAGGCCGGCCGGCAGCTGGCCTGCACCCAGCAGTGCTGCGGCTGCACAGGCTGCATTCTGCACAGCCTGCGTTCCGCCCTGCCGCTATTTACTCACAGCTACAGATGTTGACACAACAAAGAGCTACAGACAGACGGACAGAAGGGCAGCAGTGTTGCGGCGCAGACACTGCGGGCTCTATTCTTCAGGAAAGCGCCTCTGACTTCCCCACCCAGCCCTGTGATTCCTTTGGAAATCATCTGGGCTGGAGAAGCTCGCTTTCCTCTCGTGGGACAAAACTGGTGTGACAGAACATCAGCTTTGCTGTTTGTCCCTGTGCTGAAGGAAACCCTTATCAACCCACAGAAAAACCCATTGTTTCAAATCAAGGGGCTGGAAGCTCAAGGACGCACTGGCAGTGTGCAGCTTCTGCTTGCCCTTCTAAAGGGCTGCACAGGGAAAATCCTGGCTTTGCACTCTTTAGAGAGACAAAATTAAAGGGATGACTTGTTCCACAGAAAAAAAACCCCACACCTAAATGCTTTTTTGGGACACACCACCTTGTGTTTCAAAGCCTCGCAAGTACACACAAAAACATTCAAACAGCAAAATGAGAACATTTTGAAAAACACAAGAGAGTGGTCAGAGGGGCAGAAGGCAGCCAGAGCTGGGTGTGGGAGATGTGCCAGCCAGGCTGTGCAGCCCTGCCCAGAGCAGCCTTGCCCAGAGCAGCAGTGCCCAGAGCAGCATTGCTCAGAGCACCCTTGCCTAACATTCTGCAGACTGTGCACCGTGCTGCTCTAAGGTGCTCATTCCTGTGCTACTCCTGGCCAGGACGGGCCATGATGTCCTGAGAGCTCTGGCAGCCTTGTGCTGCCAGTGACACAGGCACTGGCCCCCGCTCTGATCCATCTGGGAAAGCCACAGCCCCACACCAAGCTCTGCAGGTCCCGGGCAGCCCTGTGTGCCCCCCCACACCATATCCCTGCTCACACCATGTTCCCCTACACGCCATATTCCTCCTCATGCTGTGTCCCCCCACACTTCAAATTCCCGCATAGGCCATATCCCCTCACGCGCCATATCGCTCCACACGCCATGTCCCCTCACACGCCATATCCCCCCACATGCCATATCCCCTCACACACCATGTCACCTCACATGCCGTGTCCCCCCACACGCCATATCCCCTCACACACGCCATGTCCCATTGCACACCATGTCCCCTCACAAACCATATGCTCCCACAC
>VXBU01007564.1:89998-103109 GCA_013400315.1 Bombycilla garrulus | reverse complement strand
CCCACACGCCATATCCCCCCACACATGCCATATCCCCTCACACGCCATGTCCCCCCACACGCAGTGTCCCCCCACACGCCGTGTCCCCCCAGGCAGCCCGTGACCACTTGGATGCCTCAAGCACCGTGCAAGCTGGAGAAGGGATTCAAGTTTTTAAACAGTTGCTTTTTTAAGCTTCTGGTGTGAACCAAAGTTCAGATCCTTCACAACTGGTAGGAAAAGATATTATTGCCTGGAACCATGCCCAGAACAACTCAAAGCCGAGCTTCCTGCTGCCGGCGCTGGCTGCCAGCTCCAGCGCTCCGCCGTGATGCCATCTGCTGCATGCAGGCAGAACAGCCAGGCTGCTCCTGGGCAGGGTCTGGGAGCCGTTCAGGGGGATCACCAGCCCCCAGGCAATAACTCACAGCATTTGTTCTGCTGGAAGATTAACACTGCCCTTGCTCTGCCCCGGCGTGCCTGAACGCCCCAGGCCGGACTGCCAGGAGAGCAGGGGGAGCAGCCACACTCAGTTTGGCTGCTGCCTCCCCTGGATGGGGATTTGCAGTGCTGCACTGCAGATATCCCTGCTGCTGGAGAGCTGTCCTGGCACAGCACGCGGCCTCCCATCCCACAGCCACACACCAGCGGTCCTGAAGGGGCTGTAAAAGAGCCTTTCTGAAGAGCAAATAAATGAGTTGACTTCATAAAGAAAAGCAGGGAGCCAAGTATCCTCCTTCCCTCAGAGAAATGAGACTGATTATGAGGTAGGTGTGCTTTGGAGGACCTGACAGCAGCGGCTCTGTGCGGGGCGTTCCTCAGGCTGTGGCTGGTGCAGCGGGTGGCTGCTGACCAGCGGAGCCTGTGCCAGGACAGTGGCAACAGGTGAGCTGCTCTGACTGTCCCTGACACCCCCCAGGGCCCCCCAGGATCCCAGCACCTCACAGGTCCCTCCCCTGTACAGGGTGCTGCAGCAGACACAGCTGGGGACACACCGGTCCTGGGAGAACCCACAATTCCCTTTAATTTAGCCCGTTTTGCCATGTCCAAAGCAGTACAGCAGGACACAAAGTCGGCACATTTTTGGAGGAAACACTATGCAGGATGCTCTGTCCCAGCCTCCCTGGGGATCATCCAGACCTGCCACTTGATTCTCACTGGATGAAAGCAGTTTGTCCCCCTCACTGTTCACTGTAGCGGTGTACTGTTGGACAGCACAGAAATGCACTCCTTCCTTCACCTTGCTCTGCAAACATCTCCCACCACAGGCCAGGGAAAGTGGAGGAGAGGGGTGGCTGGCTCAGAAGCTGGAGAGCTCCTGCCCTGAGCAGCAGCAGTGTTGGATGCACAAAAACCAAAACAGATCCCCGGGGAGGAAAGGGGAAACACGAGGCAAGATGTTTTCCAAACAATCCACAGGGAGCATCCGAGCCCAAAGCAAACACATAAACTTACTGAGGATATCCACCAGCACGAAACAATGTAGTAGGAGGAGATGTTCACCCCTACAGATTTGTTTTTCAGTCCCGGGAAAACAAATGTACATTTTTTAAACGGAAAAGGTGCTTGAAATCCCGCCGCAGCTCCTGTGGGAGGACAAGTGTCCATCCAGCCGCCTCTCAGGGCTGAGTGAGTGATCCCTGAGAAGCGCCGGTGCACATTTCCTGGTGCACATTGCCACCTCGTGGCTTTCCTCCGGCTTCCAGGAGAGGCTGCAGCAGCCACAGCTGCAGCCAGTGCACACGGGAAGTTGTTTGGAAAGACTTCCATTTGTTCGATCACGACCTGCGGCTGCAGAATGACCAGGCTCTGAAATAACACTGCTAATGGTTATAGAGTTCAGCCTCGGCAGATTAAATTCCATAGCAGCGTTGTCCCTGGTTCCAGTTTGTATTGTCTGACATTATGGTAGGAGATAAAAATCAGGCAACTAAAGAATTTTGCATAGAAAAATTATAAATAATTAATCAAACCTCCCAGCAACTGCATCTTCATTTCTCCTGTTCCTCTGCTAATTTCTGGGGAAGTTAAACAGGTATGTTAGCTGCATAATTATTTGTTTGCAGAGGAGGTTGACACTGGTTTACAGAGTACAGACAACCATGTAATTCCTCTGTAGCTACATGGTAATTATTGCACTATTATAGAGTAATTAAACATGCAAATAAGCATTAAACCAAGGGGTCTGTATGGTTGCTGCCAACAACCGTAGGACAGAAAATCAATAGTAAATCAAATTATAGTGTGCTACCGGGGTACCAGCTATAGCAGGTAGTTAAGAGTATCATCTTTTACACTGCAAGCCATTTTTGCAGCTTTTCTGGCTGCACAAGTGTCTGGCCTAATGACCCAGGAGAGATCTAATTTTGCAGGTTCCCTTTGTGGGTTAATCATTTTGCCATCCCATTATGCCTCTCCTTTTCCTGAGGATGGGAGCAAATCCATCACTGATTCTGAGACTGGTACAAGCCCTCCAGAGAAGAGTTCTGGCTCTCTGGAAGAGAGCTGGCTTTGTTCCAGTCAGTTTCTTTAAGAGACAAATCCGAGTATGAACATATCCCTGTTCAGCTGTGAGCTCACCATCCTAAACATGAAGCTCTTTGCTGCACGTCAAAGCCAAAATGTTCAAAATATCCCTCAAGCCTGAGCTGCATCAAGACCTCAGACTGTGTGTAGGGGTACAACCTGACAAACTCAAACCTCATATTCATTTTGCCTAGAGATTCTCCCTCTGCCTTTTTCACCTTTGTGAACGTTTGAGCACAGCCTATCCCTAAAATTAGGGGGTGTGAGAATGAGAGATCACAGCACACACTGGGACAGAGAAGCTTCCTCGGGTAAACCAGCTGTATTCTTACTCCCAGTTTGCACCCGTGAGCCAAGCCGGCTCAGAAGGACCTGCACTTTAACATCCTTTCCTAGGGATGGCTCCTACAGGCACTGCAGCCCCAAGGGAAGTCACAGGGATCTCTGCTCTATCATGCTTACTGAAAGGAATATCTGCCCCAAAATAGCAGCTCCCTTAATTTAGTCAGCCACTTCCACTGCAGAAGCATCTCTGCTATGCCCTGGCTGTGAACAGTGGTGTGGCTCATGCACTCGTCCCAGATGCACAAAACCAGACTTGGAGCAAGCTGGCACGAGCTGTGGCCGTTGCATTTTCTCTAGCTACTTGACACATGTGCCACACTTTTCCAGCTGTGGCTCCTAATGTTTGACAAAGATAAACAAACACCATAAATCATTCATGGTGTCAAAATACTGGGGTCAAAATACTGCAGTTTCCATCTCCTGTCCCCTCCAGCGGGCCCTTTGCAGGGCTCAATCCCACACCTGCTGCAGCCCGGGGGAAGCTCTGCCTCCATCCCAGAGGAACCTGGATCAGTGCCCAAGGTAAAGGCAGGAATGAATGAAAGCCATTTCCCTTGCACTTGTCTGCAATGAGCTCTTCCTCACTACAGTTGCACCTCCTGATGCTGGGCTGCCATTGGCAGGGCACAGGCCCCCAGTTAAACCTCGTTCAGAAAGCCCAGCACAATTTTAGATGTTTATACATGTTCATTCCCAGTGAGCAGCTGAAACAGACACGTTTGTTTTGACCACAGACAGATTACCTTTGAGGTGCCCACTAAGGCTCTTCTGACCCTTGGTTGCCTGACTCTGTTTCCAAACACAGAAATCCTGCATGATTTAAAAGCTGGCTCTCATTACCTTTAATGCATATATTTGTTAAGGCAGCAACCATAATCACAGCCACGTTACCCTTTCCTTGCTCTGCCCCCTCACTTAGCAACCAGTCCGAGTGCTGCTAGCATTATTCTTGGCCTGCCAAGGAAACTATTTCTGTCCCCTGAATTTAATTTCTTAGCAGAGTTTAATTTATATTTTGGTGCTTTCTGGTTGTCATGAAAACCCTTCCCCTGCTAATGACAAGGTATGCTGCAGCCTCCTGCTCCCACCCTGCAGATCCCAGCTTCCTCCTCCATCCCTGGGACTGCACCCACGGCTCTCTGAGGATCTCTCACTTGTCAGCGTATGTGCCAAAATTAACATCTTTCCAGATCTCATCCTTTAGTGTCTCAAAGGAGGCTTCTCAGGAGAAAGGAGTTTTTCTGCCTCTACCCTGAGGACAAATCCATGCAGCTGGAGTTCCCTGCAGAGGGAGCAGGCTCTCCATCCCGTCCCAGCGGGGATGTGGGTGGAAATCCTGCCTTTAAGAGAAGCACATGGCATCTGTCACCAAACTCACCTGCAGCCCCCTGCCAGCTCCACCAGGGCAGCTTGCTCTTTGCATGGGAACCAAACAGAATTCTTGACTCGGGCTCCAGGTTCCCTCACTCAGCACCGCTGGCACGGGGCACACCTGCAGACAGGAAATAACTTTCCCACACTGCTAAACTTTTCTGGAATATTGGCCAAGTAGTGCTTGGAAGGAAGTAGGAAGCGAGAGCTTTGGGCCCAGGGACTTGGAGAGGCTCAAACCATCCCATTGCTCCTCCCAGGGCGCTCTGCTCCAGCTCCTTGGATTCCCAGGAGAAAGGAGGGAGCTCCTGCAGGCAGGCAGGTATTGCACTCTCACAGCCCCAGCACACGGCTCTGGGTCACGGCAGCACTGCAGGGAGCTCCTGCACCCTGTGGACACCCCTGAGGTTCACCTGTGTCCTGCTCTCCACAGCTCAGGGCAGCTCACTCCCAGGAAAAGGCCAGGCCTTGCCAGTGGCATCACCGCTGATACCAAGCAGGTGCCAAAGGGATTTATACTGCTCCAGCTGCCAAGGAGAAGGAAACACCTCTGTGAGGTGAGCCCAGCACGCGCCACACAGGAGTGCTCGTAGCCAGCAGCACCAGGGGTAGACGGGCACGTGGCAGGACCTGCTTTTACCATTTTTTTTCCTGCTTTTTACACAAAAGCAGCTCCTCCACAGGCTCCTGAGCAGCTCCTCAGGGCCTTCTCCCAGCACCCAGCCATCTCTGCTGCTCCGTGGTGCTTTAGGACCCTTAGAGCACACCACCCCCAGCCCTAGGTTTTGCCCCTCGGGCCCCTCTCTGGGTAATGAGGAATGCTGGCACAGCCAGGGCAGAGCAGGGGGAGCTGCAGCCTCTTCCTCTCAAATACAGTTTTCCCTACACCGGGTGCAGCTGGGCAGCGCTTGCGAATAATTTGTCAAACACCGAACTGGAACAGTGGATAAGAATCATGCTTTTTGTACAGAAAATTGAAAATGAAATAGTGCCTAGAACTGCAGCTATTACACAGCACATTATCTTGGAGGGCTTTGGTGTAATTTAGATAAAACACTATATCTCTGATTTCAGAAATGTCAACATCATTCTAAATGTACATGTGTTTTTCCATCCGTTTCCTGTGAAGACTTAGAACTCCACAAGCCTCTCTCTCTTGTTCTCTCCATTTTCTTTTTAAATTGGCAAATGAGTATTCCATCTTTCAAAATTTCAGGTACATTGTTATATGTGGGAAAAGTGCATGTTCAGAGATGGCCCTGAATGGCTCCATTATGGATCTCATCAGCTGTGACACACTTTCAGAAATAAAATCTATGCATTTGGATGAAAGAGAAAAAATTAATACCAGAACAAGGATGAACTGTTTCACTTCCCTCCTGCGCCCCTGGTATTCATGTCGCACTTCATCCCTAGTGCTCTGCACCTTTTCTTCAAACCTTCTTTTATGAGGAAAACACACAAGCTGTAATACAGGAAATTCCATTCAAGCATACAAATCCCCCCCTTATTTTTTGGTGGCCGAGGTTGTCCGCAGAGGCTTTGCAGGCTCCATCCTTGGACATATTCCAAAGCCAGCCAGGCACGGTCCTGAGCTCCCTGCTCTGAGTGTCCCTGTCTGAGCTGATCCCCAGAGGCACCTGCTGGCACCACCCACCGCGTGGGCTCATGTTTCATCGTAAGTTCATCGGAAAATGTGTACAATCAACACGAGTTTTATCTGCTTCTAGCCATCTCCAGCCTCTGATCAAGTTTCAGGAGTGTCTTACACCCTCCTGCTAATTGTCCTCCAAAGGCTTCCCACTGCTCTCCTGGGAGAGGGGAAAACAGGGTCGGCCCAAAAAGCCGAGGGATGTGCCTCCTGCAAATGCCAAGAACGAGGGAGGGAGGTCAGGCAAGGGGGCTTGGCTGCACTGCCAGCATGGCCAGCTTTGGCTCTGCTTGCCTTTACCCAAACCAGCAGCTGGACAAAAGCAAGGTTCGGCTCTGCTTCCCTTTACCCCAATCAGCAGCTGGACAAAAGGAACACGGCTTTTCCCCCAGCACATTTAATTCTCAGCACTCCTCCTTTTCCGACCCAGAGCCGGAGCACACAGCCCAGGCTGCGGGAAATCCCCTCGCACTGTGCAGGAGGGTCCTGGCAGCCTTTTATCCTGCTTGAAGTGCCCTGGGGGTGGATAGGTGCGGACCCCCCCATGGCTGCTTGCACTGACACCTGAGTACCCCGAGCACCTGTGGCTGCCCACCACTCTCAGCAGTGTATGGCACGAATAAATAAAGGGGTTTCTAATTAGATTAAGGCCGATCAAAAAATACATAATGAATTACCATTCGTCTTTTTTACAAAACCAAACTCTTGGGGAGACAAATGCTGTTGCCATCTAAGCCTACAGCTTAGCCTTCAGCAACTCCCCACACTAAGCCTTGCCACTTGCCACTTGCCACTTGCCACTTGCCGTGGACAGCTCTGGGCACCGAGGCCACTGCTGCCAGCTCCAGGCAGCTTCGCTCATTGCTCCTGCACACACACACAGAATCAACCCAGGGAATGTTTATAGGGATGCAAGTCTGCAGCTTCAATTTACAAGTTCATTAACAGTGTCCCTGCAAAGATCAGTTTTTTTAATTGGAGCCCTAATTAGCAATGAATTCTCATTATTTTTCATTGAAATCCCAAAGCAGCTTTGGCACATTCTCTTTGTTCTCTCGAAAACGGGGAAGTGGAGAAACGCAAGGGAGATAAAGACACAGCTGATGATATACTGGGGGGGGTGTTTTCTCCTCGAGCCATTCCTCCACTTTAGTGCATCTTGCAGCAATTTTCCTTATTATTAATGACTTGAAGAAATACCTGTTTCCATAAAGAAACACTAATGACTCTGTTGGCTGCCCCCTACCCTCCCCAGAAGGATGTGTCCCTAGGATAAGGTGCACCCTGTGGTGAGGTTGGCTCCTCGTTCTGGGCTCAGGCAAAACTTCCATCGATGTCCAGAGGCATTTCCCAAGTGCAGGGGCATGAATCCAAATGGTGGCCAGGAGAAAAGGCCTGAGAAACAGCCCAGCACCCCCCGAGTGCAGCGCAGCAGCTCTGACAGGGAAATGTTAATCAGGGGGAGAGCTCTGCCAAAGCCTTCATTAGCACCGATGAGGTCAGGGCCTGGAGCTGGCAGCTGGCACTGGCATCGCTTCCTGGCAGCTCCAGGGACCGGCTCCAGCCCGGCAGAGGTGGCTCTGGAGCTGATGGGCAACTATAAGTCTAATTTTTCCTTGGGTTTGAGCCCTTTCGTGGCCCAAACATTTTGGAAGGCAAAAGGGCTTTTTCTACGGGAGGGAAAGGATCAGCCCCAGTAAATCTGATGCCTCCTTTCTGCTGCAGCAAATAAGCAGATAATGGAACAAAGACATCAGTTTTCCCCACAGAAGAACAGTGCAGCACCTGTGGCAGCTCTCCCTCATCCAGCCTGCACTGCGTCCACTCCTGGCTGGAGTGGTGTGGCAGCACAGGGACATCTCCTCCTGGCAGGGCCCTGAGGAACAGGCACAGCAAGAAATGGGAGCTCTGTGCCCACGCTGGTGACCACCAGAGCTGGGCACTGGGGGAAAGGAGCCGGGCTCTTGGACCATGCTGGTGCCTGCTCCAAATCCAGAGGTGTTTTGGGCTCTTGGCAAATTCTGATTGTTTTTTGCCAGAGGGATGGATAATCATTGCATTGTTTCCACAGTCCTTCTACAAATTATTTTGATAATAAGGGACCTCCTGTGACATTAAGTACATTTTAATTACAACATTGTCTGTAATGCATATATCTAATTGCAAATAATTATTTTATCATATTTTGTCTGTAGGCCTGTGAGATGCATCAGATATTATCTTCTGACTCAGTGGTACAGGTTAATTAAAATTTCTCTTTTAATACCGTTTCAAAGCTAACCACATAATTTCATCTGAACACCAGCTGTGTCGGTAAAAAACTATATTTTATTATTTTTTGTCATGCTTGTCCATGGAGGAAAACCCAAGCCGTTTCTGCAGGCTGTAATTACTGCACTGCTCTCTGCAGTTGTTCATTTGCACAGGAAGAAAAGAAGGAGGAATGTGAGGAACATCAGTGGCCAGTGGTTGCTTTGTGTGTTACTGGTTCATTTTGAAGGATTTTTTGTTCTCCTTCTCATGTACAAAAAGCATTTGAGATCTTCTCTTCAGAAGGAGAATTGAAGATAACACACAGCCTGGTTTGTCAGAATAAACTGCACTCAGGGCTAAGACAATCAGAGTGGTCATTCTCGGTGTTAACAAAGCCCAGCTTAAGGGCGATCCCAGTCAGCTGCTTCCTTCTTCATTTATTTTTCCTCTGAGTGATAAAGAGCCAACACAAGATGAGAGAAAAATGAAAGTATGAACATGATGTTCAGTCAAAAAATAAAAGAGTTTGGGTTAAATGCATGACAGTATAAATCCAAGAAAGCTGAAGAGGGGACAAGAGGAAAACAAAGACTCCTTCTGCAGGTGGCAGGACCCTTCCTCTGTACCTTCAGGAGCAAGTGACCCTTATTTCACCCTCTGAGCATCATTTGCCAGGGCAGAAGCGTTCCTGTAAGCCTGCCCGTCAGCACCCCAGCGCTGCTCCAGACCGCACACACCGCGCCGGCAGGGACAGGGTTAACGGCGTCCCCAGAGCAGGGGAAGGGGGCTCTGCCTCTCGGGGCCAGAGGTGAACGCTGCCAGGAGGAAATTGCTGCTGCAGCTCCGCCGAGATCACGAGCGACCTTTCCTCTTGGAGAGGGGTGAAGTAAACAACACTTATCTCGGATTTAGTGCGGTTGAGACAAGCAGCACTTTATCTCTGCTCCGCGCCACAAGGAGCAGGGAAGCGCGGGGATGATTGTCCTCTCTGTAGTGTGTAAGCCACCTCTTAGCCCAGTCTCGAGCTGAGCTGGAACATCTCCTCATGGAAAGATCTCGGCCGGAGCAGTAGCTACGGGCTGGCACAACGTGCCAGAAATCTCTTTGTGCAGTTCAACCTTTGGCAAAGGCGCTCTGAGCTCTCCTTAGAGGGCTGATATTTTTACTCCATGAAATTTCCACATCCTCCATACCATTTCCTTCTGGAAGGTATCAGGGGACACGATCATGCAAGCCCTGTTCTTTCTATTTTTGTTTTTTTCCATCCATAGACATAAATCCTTCCCTTTCCCCCTCTACACAGTTGGTGGTTCTGGCAGAAGGAAATCTGACAGGGTTTTTTGACAGCGGATTTCTCCTGTCTATCATTTTTACTATAAGAATGACATCTGACTGCCTCACATGCTGCAATGGGTGGAAATTCTCCACCAGGTTTTTCCTAAATAAAACTCCACAGGCCAAGGGACAGTGAGAACTGTTTTTGGTGCAAAATGAGAAGGGCTGGGGGAGACCCTCAGTGAAGGTTAAATGCAGGAGGAGCCTTTGCTTCCATAAACTCAGTGAAACCCCAGGCCTTTGCAGAAGCTGATCCATGGAAAGGAGATTGCAGGGTCCAGACCTGGAGGAATCCAGGCACTTAGCAGAGGCTCAGCACTTACTGGCTGTGTGGTTTGAGGCTGAAGCTGAGCTTTGCAGGAGCAGGGGTCCCCCCCTGCATGCCCAGCAGGAACACTGCTAGGAAAATAGCCCCTCAAACCCAGAGAACACTGGAAAAGCCTTTTCCACACAGAAGGCTTAGTCACAGCGGGGCAAAGAGGGCAGAGCCTTGTTTCCCTGTGCAGCACCCGGGCACAGCACCAGAGCTCTGCCAAGGCCCTGCACCTGAGCCAGGAAGCACCCAGGGAGCCGAGTCCAGTGCAGGAACAAGCAGCTCCTTATGGATGTGCTTATCCTTAATGGACGCATTTGACCAAGGATATGCAAGAGGACACAAAACCAACTTTCTAAACACAGGCTGAAGCATTTTTTCAAAGGACAGGAAGTGAGTACCAGCATTCTGGGCTAAGGAAACCATTACCTCACCTGTAGGTTGTTCAGGAGGCAAGGCTCCCGCGTTTACTTTTCCCCTGCCTTTTTCCCTGGGCTCAGAATGAAGTGTTGTATTGACATAGCAAGCAGAGAAGTTCCGTAATTTAATCTGTGCCATTAAAATTTCAGGCTCCGCGGGAAAAGCAACCCTGCCTGTTCATCAGGTCCAGTGAAATTCAGGCGGCAGCCGGTGTCACATTTCCACAAACTCCACCAACTCTGCAGCACCAGGCTGCTTCCAGGATAGGGGGAAGGAAGGAAGGGCCAGGGCCGTGCAATTCAGGGAGAGCGTGCTGGTGCAAACGCACATTAATAATTCAGGTCATTCTATTTTGGACTGGGAATGCACTGCCCCTCACCTGTACTGCTTAAGGCAATGCCTGAAATAGAAACTCCTGCAGGAGCAGCCCCGAGGGCAGTGCCAGCAGCCTGGCAGGGCAGTGCCTGCAGCCTGGCGGGGCGGGCACTGTAGGGACAGCCTTTGCAAGGTCAGCCCTTCCCTTCGGTCAGGGAGTTACCATTGGCTGGGCTGTGACAGCCAGAACTGTCCCCAGACTGATGGATGCTGGCTGTCCTCCTGCGGGCCCAGCCAGGCAGGCAGGGTCCTGCTCGAGGAGGGATTTTCCCCAGGAATACCCAACCCCTTCCTGGCACTGCCATGCTTGTGCTGGTATTGTCACCTCCCTCAGGACACCACACGGTGCTGGGGCCTTTGACAACTCAGTTCTGCCACCAGTGATTACCGCTGTGTTGTCTCAAGTGACTGCTTTATATAGATTTTACCTCAGATCCTGAAAGCTGAATGACAAAATCTCTGTCAGGAAATTATTCTACCTTAAGCACAGGCTTTCGGAAATGCATCATCTGACTTTCTGGGAAATTGCAAATGTTATATTGTTAGAAAACACCAGTCACAGGACTCTACAAGTGGTTCTCCTTCTCCTGTACAGGCTGAAGTCACCGCTGCAGGTTTGCTGGCATTCTCTGGCTTATGCTGCCCTGTGGCAGCTCCTAAGTGAATCATTTGAAAAATTGCATTTGATGATGTTTGAACTCCAAGGGACAGCAAGGACTGTCCTAGAGCACTGGGATTCCAGGCATGGCACCTCTGTTCCCTGGAGTTTTTCAGAGGCAGAATTTCCAGCACACCTCAAACTACCGAGTGCCTAAAGCGATGCAGTTTGGTACTAAGCACCACAACGCTGCCTGCTTATCACAGAAGATATCAGACATCAGAGCTGCTGTGTCACCACAACTCCTGAGCTGCAATGGCTCTGTTTTAACAAAGCAGAATGTGACAGAAAAATGGAATAATCAGAAACTGCCAGAAGAGACAAACTGGAAGCTGTTAGTTTTGTTAATCAATTGAAATAAAAGGGAAGGAAAAAAATTAACAAGAGCAAGCCAAAACTTTAGCCATGTGCTTCCTCAGCCAGCTGCAGAAATTGATTTGTGGCAGTGGAAGGAGAGAGAGCCAGAACTGCCCAATTCACTCCTGTCAGGAAGCTGTTGATGCTGACATCGTACCATGTGACCCAAAATTTGAGCCAATTCTTGCAGAATGATAACGGTGTGTCATGGTGTGATGGGAAGGGTGCGCAACAGGAATTACCTAAAGCCTGAGCCAGCCTCCAAGGCGAGGAATGATGTGACAGCAGTGAATTTTTCTGTGGCTGACTCCACGCATTCAACCTTTCTCTGTAAGAAAAGGTTAAAAAGACCTGATTACTCTTTTTTTTTTCATTTTCAATGCTGTGCATCATCACTACCCATCTTCCTGACTTCAGCAAGTGACTTCTCACTTCTTACCACAGTGTTTGGTGCACAGCCAGCCCTTGCTCTGCCCCTTCCAGAACGCGGCTGTGCTGAGGAGGGGGAGAGCTGTGCCATGCTCACAAGCAGGGTGTGCAGGAGCACTGCCTGCAGCCCCCTCCTCCAGCCGACTTCTTTATTTCTGTGTTGTTTGTCCACTGCAGCTTGCAGCCAGAGCCTGTCCCTGCTCCCATGTGCCGGGGCCATCCCCGGCTGGAGGAGCTGGGACTGCCCTGTCCCCAGTGGGACGGGTTTTGGGCTTCTGGACCTGTTGCTCCAGTTACCTCAGGCCTCTGCAGCAGAAACCATCCCTGAGAGGGCTCAGAGGAAGTGAGATGCGGCAGTGCTGTGTTTTCTGCTTCCAACAATAGTAATTCTTGTGACATTTTATTTTCTATGCTGACTCACAGCTGAGAAATAATTTCTATGTGATGTGTAAATTGATCTGAAGTACTTTTGTTAAACACTAAGGAGTATTTACACAAGCCATTTCCCTGAAACCCCTTGTTTTCTTTTGTAGGACCACAGGCAGCTTTGAAACTTACTAGAGTTTACTTTTTCACCCAGGAGTTTTACTGAGAGCATCGGAGGGCCTTTAACTGAAACCCTGCTGGCTTCTGCTTCTGGGATGGATTGTGCTTTTGTTGGGTAACTATGAGCCTGCTCTTTTACCTTCATTGTGCCTAAAGACAGCATGTATCATTTATGTACTCATATATTTATAGATTGGTTCAAGCAGCTATTCACAACCTGAATGTAATCCCATGGAGATCTGCACCGAATATCGGGGAGAGCTTTTTCCCCCGTGAGAGTGTGAGGCCCTGGCACAGGGTGCCCAGAGCAGCTGTGGCTGCCCCTGGATCCCTGGCAGTGCCCAAGGCCAGGCTGGTCATTGGGGCTGGGAGCACCTGGGACAGTGGGAGGTGTCCCTGTCATGGCACGGGTGGCACTGGAGAGGCTTTGGGGTCCTTCCCATCCAAACCTGTGGCTCAGTGGTTCCATGACAAATCGAGAGCCCACCTAGGAGCCGGCTCCCTCCGGCGCCTCCACTCCAGTTGCCCTGCCCGGGGCATCCCCGCGGCTCTC
>VXBU01007564.1:53513-89277 GCA_013400315.1 Bombycilla garrulus | reverse complement strand
TTCCCAGGTGGTGCCGATTTGTTCCATCGCTCCGTTGATGCGAGCGGCCGTGGCCGGTGTGCCGCTCTTGTTCCGTGTGACCTGCTGCTCTCTCGGCACTGAGGACAGAACCTCGGGTGGGCTTGGCCTGGTGTCACGCGTTCGGTGACCTCTTAGTTAGGTGTTTGTGGGCGCTGGTTTCAGGTGAGGGCTGTTGCAGAGCCCGGGGCTGCCCGGGGGCCATGGCGTGTCCAGGGGCTAGGGCGCTGTGTCCGGCTACCCTGTGCTAGCACTGTCACAGCGATTCTGGGTTTGTTCCTGCCGTGTGCCCGGCTGCCCGGGGGCTGTGTCCAGCTGACCAGTGCAGGCACTGTCCGAGCAGCTCTGCGTTTGTTCCTGTGGTGTGTCCAGGTGTCCAGCTGCCCAGTGCAGGCACTGTTCGAGTGGTTCTGGGTTTGTTCCTGTGGTGTGTCCAGGTGTCCAGCTGCCCAGTGCAGGCACTGTTCGAGCGGTTCTGGGTTTGTTCCTGTGGTGTGTCCATGTGTCCAGCTGCCCGGTGCAGGCACTGTCCGAGCGGCTCTAGGTTTGTTCCTGTGGTGTGTCCAGGTGTCCAGCTGCCTGGTGCAGGCACTGTCCCAGCAGCTCTGGGTTTGTCCCCAGCATGTCTGCTCGTGGCAGCACTGGTGTAAACATTCCAGGTAGCACAGGAGTGGCTTCTGGAAGATGCTCTCTTCATGGCTGCCCTTGCCCTTGGTAGGGTGTCTACTGTGGTGCTGTTCAGCATGGTAAAAAACTCCACACATGGGAAGAACCCTTCCAGCATGTAAAGCTTTTGGTATAAAGGCTCAAAAGTAGTTGGGTTTCTTTTTTCCCTTCTCCCCAGATGTGTCTCTCCTTGCCCTGGCCAGGGGTGGGAATATGCGTGTCTGCTGCTCCAAGTGCTTCCCTGGGGCCACAGTGCCACACGTTCCCCAAATAGCTGCTCCTGCTCTCGTGTTTCCTTGGGATATGGCAGCTTCTCTTCCTTTGTTAGCTTAAATCACAGGAATTTAATTGTAAACAAAATGACAGTTGCTCTGCTGTGATCCCACTGGTGCAGGAGGATACAGATCAGAGGGAAGATGGTCATGGGGGAGGGATGAGCAAAAGGAATGTGTGTTTCCATAAATAAGGGCTTGTGTGAGCTTTGGATTGCTTCAGTGGCACCTGTGTGAGTTTGTCCAGTGCCTGGAGCGAAAGAAAAGATTCCACTCGGGTTGGTGTTGGTTATGACATCTCTCGAGCCTCCAGCGGCCTTTAGGATCTGAGTTCCTGCTCTGTGGGATGCTCTGTCCCCATGGCAGGACAAAACACTACCCAGAACAAGAACGAGGCTTCAAAGTGGGTGTTTGAGAAATGACCAGGACACTTCCCTTGTTTCTTTATTGCTATGGAGATGTACTCATGGCCAGAATTTTGTGAAGTTAGTAAAGTTCTAAATACAGTTTGTGGAAGTGCCAGTTGTGTGACCCTTTTTTATCTTTTTTTTTTTTTAAAGTAGCAGCCTGGCAGAGAGTTGTGGGGATGTACACATTTGGCTCTTCCCCCCTGGCTGGCCATAAATGAAGCCTCTGCTCTTTCCCAGAGTGGTTTCTGTGGGACTTCTGTAGCACAAAAATGGATCACTATGCCTCAGGGATTTTTTCTCTGGCTCTTCTTGGGTAAAAATATTTTTTTCATTTTGAAACATTTCTTTCAATAGTATTTTCTCCTCGGGGAAAATTGAAATACTCAGGAGTCAGGAGGGCTGCTGCTAACAGGTGTGGGATGCTGCTCTGTCCAATGCTTTGAGTCTTATCTCTGTTGAGCAGTGGGCAGATACGTGGGAGACACACAAAGTTAAGACTAAATATGAAATTTGTGATGTTACCAAGTGCCATCTGTAATTGTTGCCTTTAAAACATACCTGTTAGGAAAGCTTTCCATGGGAGTGGCTTGGTCAGAGGTGGGATAGCAGAGCAGGGTGGTGGGGGGCACTGCCTGGCCTCGTGGTTCTGTGGGGCTGCATGGAAACTTTCATTTACACACAGGCAGAAAGGGATGTGTGCAGACGTCCTGCTGCATTCAGGGCTGGGGCTGTTCCACAGAGCTCGTGAGCAGTTTGAGGTGTTAGCATTATTTTGGAAGTTGCTCCAGTTGGAGGGGTGTTTTGGTAACGGGCTGTTTCATGCTGACGTACTTTTTCTGAAGATAAGTAAAAATTGTACATTATTTCTGGGGTGAGGCTGGTCACGAAGGTTTATCATTAACCAGGGTGTGGCTGCGAAATTCTCTTCATCTCCTTTAATTTTTCAAGTACTTGAGGATTAAGAGAGCTTTGAGAAAATAGCATAAAGTGACTTTGGAAGTTCATGGAATTAAGGGATGATTTCTAACAGGTGATGACTGTGATAACATTTGGCAGCTAACAGGAAGATCAAAGGCAAGTCCTTGTGCTAAGGACAGGCTTAGTGTCCCCTCTGGGTTTTTTTTAATATGAGGAAGAGCAGCGAGAGTTTGGCAATAGACTCAGTGGTGTTAAGTGGTACCCGAGTGTTTCCCTAAATTCTGAGTTTGCTGGTAGGGCGAGTCAGCGTGGCTGACAGTTACCCAGAGAGCCAGCATGTCCTGTTTATAGAGAAGAAATAGGGTGTGACCCTGGGGAGTGTCTCTCCCTTTCCGGAGTGGAGCGCTGCTGCAGCGGCTGCTCTCAGGTGTTGGCTGAGTTGCGAGCCTGCCCTGTGTGGGACTGGGGGAATCGCTCGGGTTTGAGGTGGCTGCTGCTGCTCTCCTGAGGGGTGAGCTGGGTGCCCTGTGCAGCTGGGAGCTGCCTGTGAGTAAATATAAAAATAAACCCTAAATCCTGCCGTTCAGCCCCAAGCTTGCTGCCTCATTTCCTCGGGTGCTGCTGAACACCCCTTCAGTCAGTGCACTCCCCAAAGCCAGGGTTTTTATCCTGTTGCCCCACGTGGTGAGCGGTGCAGGAAACTTTCCCTGATGTTTTCCACGCAAGGAACAAGCTGGAATGAGCCGTGTCCTGCTGCAGGTCAGACCCCTCTGTGAGAAGGGGCTGTGGGGATGCAGCTCCCATCACACTCAGCCCTGAGTCACTGCCGAGATGCCACATTTAGGAGCAAGGAGAATTTGCTTTCTTGGTGAGGCAGTTCCTTTCTCCTCCCTTCCCAATTTAGAGGGAAAGTTTCCTTTTTGTTTAGATTTTAATGACCTCATTCCCTCATATGAAATCACTGTAAATGAAAGCCTTGTTTTCCCCTGGAGTTGTGTTTAACAGGACGCATTCATGGAGAGGAATAATTGCACTTAGCTTGCGGATTCAGGACCAGTATTTTGCAGGAAGCAAATATCATGGTAGAGTTTCCCTGCTCTAATTGTTTCCATAGTACAAGCAGCCAAGCAGAGCCTTACTGCTGGAAAGGTATTAGTTTAAATAAAAATCAAGTTGTCCAGGGTTAAAGTTATTCTTTCTTCCGTAGTCATGGGATGTTATTGAGCCTTCTTGCTGGAATCAGCTTTATTTTGGGTAATGAGTGGGTTTCTTGCAAGGTGAGGCTTCAAAGAGGAGACATGATGTTAATTTCAGCCCTTCACCCTCTTCTGGGGGAAGCCACCCAACTTTCCTTGACCAAATCAGTTGCTGTAAGATCAAAGGAAGGAAATTGACGTGTGTTTGGCAAGTGTCAGGCTTAGAAAACAGTGGGCTTTTTTCCTTGTAGAAAATAAACTTATTTCAGATTTCAGACCCGAGTTAACACTTAATGTTAAGTGCTACATGCTCGAGTTGCCATTATTGTGAGAAATGAACTGGGAATAGGCTGTTTTCTGGTTTGATCTGCTTGCCAGAAGAATGCAAGAACTGAATTTGCATCCAAAAATCTTTGCTGGTGTTTTTCTCCAGCAGTTCTGATGGTACTGAGGCTATTTGGTTACACAGCTAAGACTCACCCCATGCTGGGTTCTTTTGTGNTTTTTTTTTTTTTACAAAAAGCAAATGTACCAAAGCCCCACTGCAGAATCTCATAAATTCAGTGAAATTCATTGCAAGGATGGACCCACAGTTTAGTACAGAATACTCAATGAACTCACTAAAATAGTTTTGTATTGCATCTATTTCATTCTCTAATGCTAAATTTACAGAATGCCTGAAATTCTTGTCTTTCTGCTCTTGTGTAATTGCTCTGTTTGTTCCTCTTTTCAGATATTGTGGATGGAAGTGACCTGAAGCAGTTTTTTGACAACAATTATTCTCAAATTTATTTTATATTCTATGAAAACTTCATAACACTGGAGAACAGCTTGAAACAAAAAGGTAAGTTTTAGAGCTTTAGGTCAGTGTTCCATAGCTGTGCTGCAGAGGATTCCATTAGAGCCTGTCCACTGGCTGCCTGGTCCTCAGTTGTCTGTATTTACACTAATAGTTTCCTGCAGTACAGTGTTAGCATTAATCACTTTAATTTCATGGTAGCAGGAGAGACGAGCATGGAAAATCACTCTCTGAAAGGAGAGCAGCAGCTGATCACCTGTCTGGGTTCATTTCAGCATTTGCACAGTGTCCTCTCACCTTGCAGGGCCCTTCTGCTCGGCTGGGGCACGGCCAGAGCAGAGAGGGGCACTGCAGCCCGGGCACAGCTTGCACTTGGCACCTTTGTTTAAAATGAAAAATAAACTGAGAGGTGTCTTTGACTGCAGCTGAGCAGCAGCAGCCTCATTCTGCTGTCTTTTATCGTGTGTTTCTGGCAAGCAGTGTTGTTTTGTGTCTTGCAGGGAATAAATCACAAAGGGAGGAGCTGGACTCCATCCTCTTTCTTTTTGAAGTAAGTTTTCCATACCATGAAAACGAATTTGTGTTTTAAGTCTCGCTGTCATTCTGTGCCTGCTTGGAGCTTTGCAGTGGGGTGGGACCAGGTGTCAGCCACCTGAGTGATGAGATGCAATCAAAATGCCGGCCCTGGAAGTGCAGCAGGAGCAGCTCTGTGCTGAGGATGTGGGGCTGGCGCTCTGAAAGCGAGCTGGGGCTGTCCGTGGAATTTGGGAGCACTGCTGCAATCAGCAGGTGCATTGGCTCTGTTAGGCTAAAGCTCTCAGGGCGCGTGCTTTCTGTTGTTTCTTTTCTGTTTTAATTAGCCAGGGCTCTGCTCCTGTGCTCTGTGGAGGGCAGTCCAGAAGAGCAGCACGTTCCCCTCCTGTGTGTGCTCTGGAGTTGTGCTGGGTTTGTTTTTTATTTCGCACGTGTCACAGCAGGGCTCTGCTCCCCTCACATGGAGGCATCTGCCATGCCTGCAGTGCTGGGTCTCGCAGCTTACGGGAAATAAAAGAACAGGAGTTGTCAGCTACTGCTCATCGGTTTGATCGTAGTGTGTGGAATGATAATTTGCTAATTTGATTTTAATTTTTTTTATTCTGTATAACATCTTTCACTTCCAGAAGCGTATCCTTCCCTCCTGCCCAGCACTGGCCATCAGAGCACTGGCAGTGTCTGGGGAGGAAATGCTCCCTAGTTAATGTTTGCATAATCAAATTAGGACTGCTTTAATTTAAATGAGAATAGTCTGGGATAGATAGTTTTCTAAGGTGCCTCTTTGACTGGTGTTATTACCTAAATGTATTTGGATGTGAGAAAATATCACTGGACCGGATGAAAGCCTGACATGTAAAAATATTCTTATAATGCACACTGAAATTCTTAGCTTAAGCTCTGCCTGTCTCTAGTAAGAAAGCACTGGCACCTCTAATTATTACTGTTTTGACAGTTAATTAGTAACTAATTGGCCATATTTGTCTTAAGGTTAAACACACACATCATCTACTGATTTCTTTCTCTTTATTTCTTTCTCTTTTCTTTATTTCTTTCTCTGTTCCTCCAACTGCTAAGTTTTTACCTGAATATTGCATCATAGAAATGTCATCTTTGTTTACATTTTGGGGTTTTTTTGGTGGGAAAAAAAAACCCTTAAATTTTCAGTGGGACTCTAGGAATTGAAGCTAAAACAAAGGTTAATTGTTCTCAACTGCTCTCACTCCCTCTGAAAGACCCCCAGACCCTCAGAAGTATGTGGCTACATGGTTTTGCATTAATGAGTCGTTTGCAGTTGGAATGGTATTTACAGTGACAAGAAGAATGATGCTGTTTAGCCTAATGTATGCCTGTAGTGGGAAAAAAGGCCGTGAAAATGATGGCGTGGAATCCTGGGGTTTTGTGATCTCCAATTCTCACTTTGCTGTTTCCCTTTTCCTCTTCTCCCCCGTTCCCCCCTGTAGGAGACCTCATTTGCACAGTGAAACCCGAGTTGTGCTTTCTGCCCCTTGTGACGTGAGCAGGGTCTGATCTGGGCTTGTGCCCGAGGCAAAGAACACAAGCTCATAAATCTGCCAGGACTGCTGGGGGCAGGAGAAACTCTTCCTCCTCTTCCTGCTGCTGCTCGGTGCCCAGCAGAGGAGGTGTCACCGTGTCACTGAGCAGGGCTGTCCAGGGTAATGGCAGCTCCTTAATGTGCTGGGGCCTCCAATAAGGAATAAAATTTCTGTGCCTGGGCCTTGAATGGGAAACAGCCGGTGCTTGCTCACTCGGGTAGGGGGAATGGCTGGGCATTCCCGGGGCTTGGAAAGGGGTGGTGAATAACCACACTTAACACTCCTTAGAAACACTGGGAGAACTTGCAGGCAGAATGAGAAAAAACCCATGGTTGTGTCTGAACCAGAGACTGCTTGGGGTCCCCGTGGAGGAGAGCTGTGCAACAGCCTGTCACCCTGGGAGAGGAGATCCTGTCAGTGTTTGTGTGGGATCACCCAGAGGAGATCCTGTCAGTGTTTGTAGGATCACCCAGAGGAGATCCTATCTGTGTTTGTAGGATCACCCAGAGGAGATCCTGTCCGTGTTTGTGTGGGATCACCCAGGGAGAGGAGATCCTGTCAGTGTTTGGGATCACCCAGAGGAGATCCTGTCAGTGTTTGTGTGGGATTCAGAGCAATTCCCTCCCATGGGATCTGCTGGATGGGATGTGCAGTCCGTGGAAAGCTGAGCCTGGGTGAGAGCAGCCCGAGAGCCTCAGCTCAGGACAGGGAGTCAGAAATGCCAGTGATGAAACATTCATACTCTGAGCCATAGGAAACACTGCTAATTGATTTCTGAGCTTTCCATATTTAGTGTGATGTCAGCGGGAGCCAGGGGATGCTGTGTTTTCTGCTAATTAGCTAAATAGGTAGTTAGTTAGGATTAACAAATCCTGAGTCCCTGTGCTGAGGGTTAACAGCTTAAAAATCAATAAAAATATTTATGAGGGAATTGCCTTTGCCTTTCCTGGAGCTTTGGTGGGATCGTGCTGCTGTTGTGGAGTGACACCTAGTGTGTGCATTGGGCAACAAAGGCTTTTCCCACAAATCCTCTGGAAACTGACTTGGCTTGGTAGAAATTGATGGAAGTTCTAATTTTACACATCACTGCACAGCTTGGCCGCACAGCAACAACTTCAAACAAAGTGATGCCTTGAGAGATGTTAACCAGCAAGGAGGAATGTGAAGGGTTAACTGTTGCAATTAATATTGCAAAATGCTTGGATCTAGCTCTGTAAGGTGCTTTATCCTTGTCTGTTCCCAGGCAGGTATTTGTGATGTGGTACTGGTCTTTTTCCCTGTTTCACCTAAAAGCCAAAATTATGTGACACACAGGTTTTTTTCTTTGTTTGGTTGGGGGTTTTTTTGTGTTTGTTTTTTTTTTTTTTCTGCTGAGATGTGGCTCTCCCAATTTGCAGTGCATTTGCAGAACAGGTTGCTGTTGTTCCTTGTGTCCCTGTCCCTTTTGAGGGAGCAGCTCAAAGCTCAGGTTTGAGGGCAGCTCTGAGCTCTGTGTGTCACAGACCTCCCAGGAGATGCGCTGTATTTATGTCCATTACCTGGCTCAAAAAAACCCCACAAACTCTGGCTGTCAGAGTTTTTCTTTAGTAATAAAGTGTTTTTTCTTTCTTGCAGTATCAGGTACTGATTCCTCTGACACGGGTTCTTAATCTCTAACGAAGTAAAAGCAAATTGATCAAAGCAGTTGATCAATTTCTTCCCTTTCTCTATAGTTTTTCTTTGTTAGTTAAGAACAGCCACATCTGTCATGCTGGTGTTGTCATAAAATTCATTCCACTGATCTAACAAGTTCACTGGATGAAATGTTTTACGCTCAGAACTTTTCATATGTAAAAAAGCTTCCCCAAGTCTGTGTTTTGTGTGGAGTTTGTGGTTTCTTGAGCCTGGTGCTGATGTGAACGCTGAGTCTCAACCTCAGTAGAGTAACAAAGGGATTTTTGTTTATAACAGTAAAAGTGCTTATAGCTCTACTTTTCTACACATAGAAAATTACTTTTGGAACCACTTGCAGTTCGTTCTGCCATAATTCCAATAACATTTCTTCTATTCTTACAGCATTCTGGGGTAAATTCTATCTATATGTTTCACATATTTTTACTTCAGAGATCTTGCTGTTTCTTGCTGTGCCTGGGGCGGTGATAATTGCCCTGTGTGCTTTGGGCAGACATTTTCCCTCAACAAAAAGCTGTAAATAATTTATTAATGCAATAAATGGAGTATCCCTTCATGGAGACTGAGCTGCTGCAGGCACACTGACTCCATTGGCCTCTTGGCTCCTCCGAGTCTGTGAATAGGAGCTGGAAAACTTCTAAATTGCTGCAGATTTTGGTAGTTGAACACCCTGAAACCACCAGCAGCACTTGAGCACAGGGGCCAGGGCGGGCTCTTGTGCCTTGACTTGCCTTGAAGTAAATCCACCTGCCACTGACTCCTGGAAATTCTGAACCCATTCCTGTGGGGAAATGTGACTGCAGGCTTGCCAGGAGCACTGCCCTGGTGCTGCCTCAGGAGTGCCTTTGCTCAGCCAGGCTTTGGGGTGGCTGTCATGGATGCCAGACCAGCCAGGCTTTGGGGTGGCTGTCATGGATCCCAGACCAGCCAGGCTTTGGGGTGGCTGTCATCGATCCAGCCTGGCACCAGCAGCAGTGCCCATTGTCCCCCATGGGGCTGGGAAACATGAACTGGGATGCCCTTGGGCCCAGCCCAGCCTTCCCTGAGTGCTGCAGCAGGTGGGCACAGAGCTGCCAGGCATGGCAGGATTCAACCAGGGGGCAAAACCAGAGGGCTTTTAAAAGGAAATAGCAGTTTTGAGTAAATCGGAGTGAGTCTGTTGAAGTACGAGTCTTGGTGGTTTTTATTTTGCTTTGGTGAGAGACACAGCTTTCAAGAAACAGGATCCTGTGTAAACTAAGATTTAAACTTAACATTATTCCTAGTCATGCAGGAAGTCCAAACGAAAAAGAACTATGGATAATCAGTTAAAAGAACTGACAGATACCCTGATGTGTTGATCAGTAGTAATACCTAATTTCTATTTCAAGTGTGCTGTAATGGATTACCATATAGATGCAACAAAGCACTAAGCATTAAATAGATCTATGTGTTTTCTGAAAAAGCAATATTATTTCGCACTGTGGGGTTTCTTAAAATATTTCTTATTAGTGTAGTGTGAAACTAGGAACAAGATGTCAATAGCCAGCTCGGATTCACAGCAGTATGGCTGACAGCCTGGGCTGGAGGGGAAGGGTCTGTCATTTGTTCTATAGCAATAGCATTTGTTCTTTAGAACACCAGGGGTGGGGAGGCTGTACAAACTGCTGCTGGAAACGTGGAGTTTGCGGAGGGAACACCTGGAGCTGGTTCGTGCAGCCTCGTGTCAGCTGCAGCACCGCCTCAGTCCAGGACTGGGGGGCAGAAATCACCAGCTGGGAGTCGTGCTGCTGGGACTGGGGCTTAACCTGTAACTTTGAGAATTCACGTGTAGCGGTGTAGACTTTGCTCTGGGTGGCCTCTCTTTGCATGGCAGGAGCAGATGTGGGCTCTCCTTTGGCATCATTAGAGCAGCCCTGCTCTGCCGCGGAGCTGTGCTGTCTGCAGTGCAGGGCGGGCACCGGCTGCTTTCTGAGAGTGCCTGGCTGCTGTGGGGCAGGAGCATGCAGGTGATCAGTCACACTCCTGCCTTTTTGCAAAACACCTCTATTTACTGTTTTCCTGGTTTGGAGGTGCTGAAAAGGAGAACACAAGGGAAGTGACTAAAGTGTCTCCTTTTGTTTTCTGTGTGAAAAGACTTTGGGATATGGGAGCTTTTCTCAGACAGGAACTTCTGTCCTCTTACTGATGGTTTGGACCCTTGAATTGTTGTGATTCCTGACAAGGAATTCCTGTTCTGATTCACCTGACAAGGGTGTTGGATTCTGTGTTTTGTAAAGAGAAAAGAACAGTAAGCATGTTGTTTTCTGCCCCAACTCCCCAGTTTTGTGCCGTTAGGCTTGGTTTTCCTGCTCACTGTTGAACTGTCCAGCAGCATTTGTTTTCCTGCTTTTCTCTGGATACAGCCTAAAGTTCGCTGAGACTCAGATGTTAAAATTGTTACCAAATTCTTTTTCAAATGGGTCTTTATTTTGCACCTTTGCAGCCTATGCAGCTCACACCTCGTCACAGCTCACTTTCTGGAAGGCAACTTGGTGTTCAGATTTAGGTGAAACTGTGTAACAGACTAAAACAATATAAAAACAAAATGCATGTGGTTTTGTCTGGTTTGCCATGATGGATGTGCCGATGTGGGGAGCTTCCTCCCCGCAGTGTGCTGTGTGACACCCGAATCCAGCCCAGTTTTGGTTGCTGGGTTGCCACAGGGTTTTGTTTCCTGGAGCTTTTCCTCGCACACCCTGTGCACAGCGTGTGGGGAGCCTGGGCACAGACCCAGCTCCCATGCAGAGCTCCTGGGTTAGCTTAGGTGAGAAGTGCTCCTGGGTTAGCTTAGCACTCCTTTCTGCGCCGTGCCAGGTTCAGTAATGATTAATGCCAGAAATAGTCTGGAGGAGTGGTGGGCTGCCAGTGTTTTAATGTTTAGGTGGATAACGATAATTCTCTGTCCATGGATCCTGCAGTCTGATTGGCAGAAGCCTGGTGCTTAATTAACAGGTAAAGCCCCAGTGTGAGTCATGGCCTCATTTCTAGCCAGTCAGATCCTTCATCCCAAGCATTCCTGCTGCCCGCAGACGGGGAGCTCGACCTCTGGACCCTCTGCTCCTGGGGTCCTGCTGCCACGGTGTGCTGGGGAGGGAGCTGGGAGTGTGACACTAGAACAAAATACAGGGAACGTGGAAAGGACGTGCCTGGTTTGCATTTTTATTCTAGTTAACCTTTCAGAAATGCTCAGTACTGTGTGGGGAGCACATGCTGTGGTGAAGGTGTGGAGGAGGACCAGCCTGTCTGTGACCCGAGGTCTAGCTCCCTATGTCCATGAACTTGTCATGACTTCCATCCTCTGCTGTGGAGAAAGGAGTGTTCCATGTCCAAAAAGACTGTTCTGAGTGTTGGGTGTAATTTCTGCAGCCCTTTATTGTGGAAAGCCAGGGGTCTGTCCTGCTCCATGTCCCGAGCACACGCTCTGGCAGCGGTGCTGACTGTCACGCGGCTCGCTGGGCTGGCCCACGGTGCCAGCTGCTTTCTGGGCTGCAGTGCTTTGTTTTTTCCTGTGAGCTTTTGTGTGCACAACACCCTCAATCGGGCCACTGTTGCTTCAGTGACCCATCATCCATTTGCATCCTGCATGTGATATTGCTAAGAACTTAGAAGGGCTTTGTTGTGCGGAAATTCGTGCCAATCGTTTTGTTCAATAATTGCAAGGACCTCTGACTGCCAGTCATTCATAGCATTGTTTAATTTCATTTCCAAACGGAAGCGTTCAAAACCGGTTTCCCATTTAAATATATCTTCCTAATTTCTTATTTCAATGGCTGAAAAGTTGTGAGGTGGAGACATGTTTTGTGTGGAAGCTGTGTGAAGCCCTGTGTACTGCCAGACCTTGCGAGGCGGAGCAGCAGTAGGTGAGCTGTGCTACTGCCACACCTGTGACCAAGCCCTAGTCCATGCTGCCAGTAGTTTAAAAAGAAACTGTCAATATATTCCCATCCCATTTGTGTGTTGTGTGTCCATTTCTCTGTATCCCCTGATGAACTGGTTTTATTACAGAAAATTTGACTAGTCTTGTTTCCTGCAGAAAATATTGCAGCTACTGCCTGAGAGGATTTTTTATCGATGGCATTTTCGCAGTATAGGTAAGAAGAAATGGTTTAAAGCACAAAAATATGAAATTTTTAGTAGCTTTTTTTGATCAGTTTTCCTTTTATGAGTGATGAATGAGTCGCGTTATGAATAGATGGTATTTGTGCAAGTTTGGCCCCAGCTGTTTCTCCCAGATTATCATGAAATGGAGGATTTCCCAGCATCCTGTTAGAATGTGGCCTTGGCCACGGCAGACACAAGATGGGTGGCCAAGGCTGTTCTTTCCTCACGCTCCTGTGGTGTTGGAGCTTCTGGAAGACGGGAGGGAATGGGAGGAGCCTGGCAGAGAGCAGCCTTGGATGGCCAGGACACCTCGAAGTCCAGTGAAGTGGTTTAACTGTTTAATTTCCTCAGAATCAATTGCCTTGGATTCGTCACTGCTTTTCAAATTCTGCTTCCAAATGCCACCAGTGTGGCACCAATGGGTTTTTGTGCTGCTCGTTAAAATTTTATGGGGGGGTTCAGTTTCTTCCAAGTAGGACTTTTTTGGTTGGGGTTGGTTTTCAGCGTGGTCTGACCAGCTGTCATTTTTGTCATCAGAACAAGGCATTGCTGCTGCAGAAGAACAATGAGGGGAAGTTAAAGGTCAAGGGAAGGGCTGTTGTCACATTTCCACTCAGCACTGACAAAAACAAGAGGAGACATCTGCCTGGCCACTTCATAACGATTCAGCTGAACTAGTCCCGACCAAATTGGTTCCAGTCAGTTGCTCTGTGGCTGATATGTTCTTTATGCTTCCATTGAGTGGTCATAGCAGCAACATTTTTTATCTGTGTCCATAAAATGATGCACAAAATTTGGCAGAGCATTTATTTACACCTTTACCTTGTGATTTCCTTTTCCTCATGTGCATTAATGTGCATTTCCCATATATTTTAATAATTTCTATTTAATATTGTGAAATGATGAGATCTTGAGGGAAGGAGCCCATTTAAGGAATTTGTATCATTCACAGATCTTACTGTTAATGGAAATAATTTGAGGTATCGTCCTCTGATGAAACCCAGAGGACCTCACTGGAAAGATACATCACAGTTAATCTTGGGTGGTGGTGACTGTAACTAGATTCAGTTGGGGGTTCCCCCCCATGGTTGTCTTAAAACCCAGTGCAGAGTAAATTAATGTAGGTTTCTGTGGGATCTTTTTGAAAAAGTTATGGTGGGAAGTGTCTGATAGTGTCTACTTAATTTTCTAATCCAGGGTCAATTCTGAAGAAGCTTTTGCACACTGGAAATTCTCTCAAGGTATTGCGTTGATGTTTTCATATTTCTCTTCACTTTAATTCCTGTGAAGTATGTGACTTTGCAGCTTTCCAGTAGCAGTGTTTTCCAGATTGTAATTTTTTCATATTCATGTTTTAATCGTAAATCTTATTATTGGGATCCTTGATTATTTTAATGTGTTTTCAGTCATTTTGCTGCTCTGATGACCTCTGTGAATTTACTTGGAGAAGTAATTAATAGCTAATTTACTGAGCTTTCTCTGCCACTAGAGCTGGGATTGTATGAATAATGTGAATACCCTTGGTTTGATGGTGAGCTCTTGCAGCGCCTAGCTGGGATGGAGCGCTCACCTGCCTGTTGTGAGCTGCGTACCTGTGCCACCGTGCTGACAGACCTTTTCCCCAAACGCTCCCCGTTGCAGCTCAGGTGCGAGGGAATCCGGCTGTTCCTGCTGTGGCTGCAGGCCCTGCAGACCAACTGTGGCGAGGAGCAGGTGCTGCTGTTCGCCTGCCTGGTGCCCGGCTTCCCCCCGCTGCCGTCCGCGCGCGGGCCCTGCACACTGGAGAGCCTGCTCAGCCCGCCGCCCGCGCCCGACGGTGAGCCTCTCGGGGGGCACGGGGACTGCTGGCTGCCCCCGGGACTCAGGGAATCCTGAGCTGCCCCCGGGAACTTGGGGCTGCCCCCGGAATCCCGAGCTGCCCCAGCAATCCCAGGCTGGCCAGAGCGTGTCCGGCCGCTGGGCTGGTGCAGCTCCAGAGCTGCCCGCTGCTGTCCCTCTGAGCAGTCAGGGTTTGCTCCTTGGCTCTGGGGTGGTTTTAGTTCAGCGTTTTACTGCCCCTCGAGCAGGGCTGGAGGTTTCCCCCTCGCTGGTGTCAGCCCTTCCGAGCCGCCGGGAGTGTGGTGCTGTCCTCGCTGGGATGCGTCCCAGCAGCTGCTGGGCTTGCACATCTTGGTACTGCCCTAATGGGTATTTTCAAGTCAATCTGTTACAGAAAGTATCTTTTACTTCAGTATTTTCGTGTGTGCTATGCTTAAAATATTTGATTTTAGCCAAGATTTTTCCAGAAGAAATAACGCCGCTTCTGCCAGCTGTCTCTGGAGAGAAAATTGCAGAAGACCAGACCTGCTACTTTCTCCAGCTCCTGTTAAAATATATGGTAATTCAGGTGAGGAGGATGGATGTTTGAAACTGTTCATATTTGGAGCATGTGTTTGTGGTAGAAAATTAAGCCTACACTGCGTCTGTCTGGAGGTGGGTTACCCTTCCCCAGCACTTTTTTTATTCTTGTTTTCGAATGGAAAATCATCCCAAAGATATTTTCTTGTGCCATTTTTGGTGAAAATAAGAAATTTGTCATGCTTTTATGGTAAGAATTAATGAACGTTACCCAAACTTGCAGAATAACTGTCTGTTTTATGTGCTTGTGGTTGCATTTAGAAAATTGATGTGGGGTAGAGATTCAGTTTGTTCTCTTTGGACACATATCTAGATGAAAAGGAATCTAAAGGACCACTGGAGGAAGAGATAAAGAGAGATGGCTTCTGTGATGTTTTTTAAAAGGATGCAAGTAACATGTACATAAAATTTAATTAGAAGTAGATCAGATGAATCTGTACAGGAAATAAATTAAGATAATGTATATATTTAAAAAGTACAAATTAAGCAACATTTGAAATAAAGTGGAAGCTGTGCAGACAATGAACATTAAAGAGCCTTGTTATTAAAAAAAAAGATAAGTTATAATTAAATACTTTGAGATACACTTTCTAGTATGAAAAGGCAAGTCCAAAATAGTATTTGGAAAGGGTTTTGTCATCTTGAATAAATGCTTTATTTTAAAAAGTGGCTGTATGAAGTTATCAGCTTCCTCCACAGCACCCTTTGTTTTACATATCAGAGTCTCACAACACTTCAGTTAAAAACAAAAATGTCACTCTTCTTTTTATACTCTTGTTATCTGTGTGGGATCTAAACAAGCCTGCTTACACCACAAATCCCGCTGCACTGTGGTTCCAGTGTTTGTTTGTTTGTGTTTATCCTGATGAAGAAAATATTTATGATAAAAGTACAGCTCAAAGTGACTCTATCAAAATATAAGAGTTATCAAATTTACTGGGAGCAGAGCAGGACAAATACCCTGATTAGAGCAGCACAAACACACTGCCTTCCACTGAGCTCGCTGGCTCTGGGGGTTGCTCTGTTCTTGCCATTCTTACTGCAGTCTGTGAAGGTGCTTTTGGGGCTGTGCTGCTTTTTCTACTCGTGCTGAAGTGTAGTTGCTTGTTTTTTGTGTTCAGGGGGAAACAATTGTCAGTATAACACGTTAACTTAAAGCTTTTTGCTTGTTTCTCTCTTAACGAAGGCTGCCAGCTTGGAGTGGAAGAACAAGGAGAACCAGGACACTGGGTTTAAGTTTCTCTTTACTTTGTTCAGAAAATACTATCTCCCCCACTTGTTCCCGTCTTTCACAAAGCTAACCAACCTCTACAAACCTGTGCTGGGTAAGTAGTGGGTTTTGCCTTTGAGGCAGAAAAAGCCAGAGCCTGCTCTCGGCAGCACCTCTGTTACCTGCTGGAGTATCACTGCAGCTCTGTGGAACCAGGAGCTTTTTCTGCCTGGCTTCCTGTAAAATTCATTTACGTTGTGGCAGGGCTGCTTCTTTGGTTCAGCTTTTGCCCTTCCTTTTGCAGCCCTTCCCTCTTGCTTTCCTTTGTTTTGAGCGATACCAGTGATAACCTCAGGAAAGAGCTGTGCTGTTACGTTCTCCTGAGGAGCGATAGAGTCAGGATAGAATACAAGCATTAATAAAATAGAAGCAGTCAGTCTCAGGTGGTGTGTTCAGTACGTTTGGGCAGAGTTGGGAAGCAGTAAGATTGCAGTTTGTTTCTCTGTTCCTTTCTGTCCCCCCAGACATCCCTGATATCAGGCCGAGGCCAGTGTATGTCACGGTGACACGGAACAATGAGAGTGTCTACTGCACAAAAATCCCCTACATGGCAGCTCGGGTGGTTTTTATCAAGTGGCTCGTTACCTTCTTCCTTGAAAAGAAGTATTTGACTGCTGCTCAGAGTACAAAAAATGGAGGAGAAGTGCTCCCTAAAATTATTCAGGTGGGCTTTAAAATTTGCCTCTCTTCTTGCGTACCTGCTAACCTGGCAGGTGATCTGCACTGACAGCTGGAGCACAAAGAAACGCTACCCCATAGGGAATAAATGATGGAGCTGTTTATTTGATTTTCTTTTTCTTTGACGGAGGAAGGAATCTCCAAGCAAAACCCTTCGGTATTTCACTAAAAGTTTTTTTTCCCCTCATAACTTGTTGCATCATCAGCTACAGAAGTATTATATTTAGACTTTTGGAATTTACTCTGTAAACTGTCATACTTGGTGGTTCCATGGACCATTTCCCAGCGACATCAAAGGCTGCTTTGTTTTCCTCTCAGTTATAGCAGCTGTTTACAATGAGATATTAGAAAAATATTTTATTTATAAATTCCTTGTTGAGGCTTCTCTGGTGTTAGATACCTCACAATGAATTTTATAAATCAGTGCTTTTGAGAGACTCTCCAGCTTCCTGTTAAGAATTTAGAATAAATCTTAGCTTACATTCTATTCTTGAACCGTAGGTGAGTGTCAGCTGTGGCTCAGCAGAGAAGCAGCACAGTTTGAGGGATTGCAAAATGCACACAGTGCCTGGGCAAAACCTGGCAAAAAGGTGCTGGGCATAATAATGTGTAGTGCTCCAATCCATCTTGTCCCCAAGATAAAGGGACTTGGGGATTCCTCTCCACTGTGTCTGTGCCTTCCTTTGCACTTGTAATGTGGAGTGGACAATTCAGTCAGTTCTGGTGTGCTGTAAGGAAGTGTCCAGTTTGTGGATTAGAGACCAAAGTCCTTCTTGGATGGAGCAGGAGACTGATATTTGCTGTGCCTGACTGCTGGGCTGGCAGTGCTGTGGCAGACAGGGAATCCTGAGCTCTCCACGGGGATCGCAGGGTGCAGTGGGTGATGATGAGTGCTGTGCTGTGGCAGACAGGGAATCCTGAGCTCTCCACGGGGATCGCAGGGTGCAGTGGGTGATGATGAGTGCTGTGCTGTGGCAGAGCTCTCCATGAGGATCCTGGGGTGCAGTGGGTGCCGTGCAGTGGGTGACGGCTGTGCTGTGCCTGCAGACGGTGGCCACGGGCCAGGAGAAGGGCACGGAGCCGGAGAGCGGCACGGCGCCGGCGGGCGAGCAGGAGCGCGGGCCCGGCAGCAGCAGCAGCCCGTGGGACAGGAGGCTCAGCAGCTGCAGCCTGTGCAGCGTGGAGGAGCAGCACCGCAGCGTCTACGAGATGGTGCAGGGCATCCTGCTGTCCACGCGCGGATACGTCAACTTCGTCAACGAGGTGTTCCGCCAGGTGCTGCCAGCGCTGCCCCGCTTCTGCAGGGAGCGGGGTGGGTGGGACGCCGTGGGGGCTCTGCCGGGCACTGCTCACAGCAGCAGCCTTGGGGCCGGCCCCCTCCCAGCTCTGGTTTAACGATCGTGCAGTGTGGGTGGTGGGGTCTGTGTTTGTGTGCTCCACATCCGTGTCCCGTGTGGGGTGAAGTCAGGGAACTCTCCCTTTCAGGCGTTTTTGCTGCCGCCCTCTGACATGTCGGCGATGCGGAAGGTGGTGAAGGTGTACCAGAAGTGGATCCTGCAGGAGAAACCCGTGTTCATGGAGGAGCCAGACAAGAAGGAGGACAGCCAGGATGCTGCTGTTCCCGTGGAAGACTCCTCAGTGCAAACAGACGGTAAACATGTATGGTAACCCTGTTCCTTACTTTGTCCACTGCAACTGGGGCTTTCACCTCACTCTGTAGAGCAGCAGCAATTTCAAGTGTGTGGAGAATAGGGGTCATAAAGTGTTTTTCTTTAAGGACTCATAGTTAAAATAGTTATTGAGTAGTACTTACAGGGGAGTATTGCAGCTGGTTTGAGAAACATCATTTGTGGTTATTCCCTGCATGTGACAGCAGGAACTTCATGGAAGAAACACTGATGGGCTCTGCAGTGCTAAAATTGACTGTCTGCTGGCCTGAGGCATGGAGAATGGTTTCATTTTGGTGGTACTTGAAAATTTGACAATATGTATTAATTTGTGTATACTGGAACTGGACGCTTTAATCTAGGAAATTTAACTGTAGCCACGATTCCTGTGCTTCATCTTTAACAGCCTGTTTTGAACCACCAGTAAAAGTTCTTTGACACTCCTGACACTGTGACACTGTTTGAAGGGAAGTTTTCTAGTACTGAATAAGAGGTCTGATTTGTAAAACAGTGAGAATTGCAAGGTTTTTACTTCATTTTGTAGTGAATTTATGGTTTTGCCAGACTTAAATTCAAGTCTTACTACAATCAGTGACTACGAAAAGTGGTTTATGAAACAAAATAAACTAAAGTTTATAATTATTCAACTTTAAATCTAATATAATTTGATTCAAAATTAGTAGTAATTATTTTTAAGCTAATTACTCATTAAATTAATTTTAATTAAATTAGTAATCTAATTACAAATTAAACTGCTAATTTAATTTTAAATTAAATTTGTAATTTAATTTAAATCAAATTTAAGTTACTATTAAACTAAAACTTCTATGATCCTTTAAATTCCATGCTTGGAAATGAAGAAATAACAGCCAGGAATTGCCTGCAGACATGAGTGTATGCCACACCAGTTCCCCTGCTTTTGCTGCTGGCCTCAGGGGTGGTTTAGTTTCAGTCTGGTTGTGTTGCTCTGAGCCCTGTGGCTAACCAGGCTGTGTTTGGCAGCTCTCCTCGGAGCCCTGCGGCCACAAGCGCTCCTCCAGCTGGGGCAGGACCTACTCCTTCACCAGCGCCGTCAGCAGGGGCTGCGTGCTGGAGGACGAGGACAGGGACGTGAAGGCTGGAGCCCAGGCTGCGCTGCAGGTGAGCTGGGGTGGAGGGGAACTCGTGGGGCCCTCACCTGCCTGGCACTGCAAACTCTCTTACAGCCTCTGACATGGGGGAAAAGAACCTCCAGGACTTGGCTGGTTTTGTAAGGCACGATTTGGACTTCGTGTATCACTCTGAAACACTTAAACTAAACCATATGGCCACATCTTAAAGCCAGAGACCTCTGTTTTAACACAGAAGGGTAATTGCTTTCCTCCTGTGAGTACTAGGAATTAATCAGAGCCATGCATTTACTTTTGCTGAATTTCATTTATTGAAAATACCGGTGGCTGTTTGTTAAGCATATGATGGCAGGAAATGAGTGGCTGGAGCAATGTCCTCTTGCCTGCCCAGGCACAGGAGACACCCACAAACCCCATCCTGAGCCTGGGTGGGTCTGTGATGGCACCTGGCTCCTGGCTGGAGTGACACAGAAAAATGAAGTGATGGGTAAAACACGAAACTTCCTCTAAGGAAAGGGGAAGGTTCAGCTGATGGAGCACAAGTGTTTTGTTGTAAGTCTTGCCCATTTCCATTCCTAACCCTCTGCGAATGGACTGCCAATGCCAGGTGTTCCTGACAAACTCGGCCAACGTTTTCCTGCTGGAGCCGTGCACTGAGGTCCCTGTGCTGCTGAAGGAGCAGGTGGATGCTTGCAAGGCTGTGCTCAACATCTTCAGGCGCATGATAATGGAGCTCTCCATGAACAGAAGGACGTGGTAAGGTTAACATCTGAGAGAAAGAGTTGTTACGGCCCACAGCCAGCCAAGTTATTTTACAAATGATGTGTGAAGTCCCAAATGTGACTACATTCTCAGTAAATAAGGCTTTGCTGCAGGATTAACGGGCAGGTAGAACTAACAGAACGCCTTTTGCTTTGGAATCAGGGAGCAGATGCTGCAGATACTCCTCAGAATAACAGAAGCTGTGATGCAGAAGCCAAAGGAGAACCAGGCAAAGGACACGTTTGCTCAGAGCATGGCGGGGCTGCTGTTCCGAGTGAGTGAGTGGGGCTGGCTGGTTTGCTCTGTCATATCTGCACACAGTTTTAGTGGAGTATTCTGAAACATGCTTGCATTGCTGTGAAGGAGGGATTTCTCGTGTTTTGATAGTAATTATTTTATAAACTGTTACTAACAGAGGGAGAGTTGGGTTTGCTCTGTTCCTCAGGGCTGTGTTACAAACTGTGGTAGCACACATGGGTTATTTTCAGTGACTGTCTCTAAAGTGTAAGATTCAAGTAACAGCGTTCCTAAAAGTCCAGCTGGCAAGTCAAAACTGAGTCACACTGAGTGAGAGAGACATTTGTGCTTCCCGCTGTCCTTGCAGCCTGGATGGTGTACCTGGGTGTGTAGTGCTGCCCCAGAGCTCAGTCACTGTGGCCATTCTGTGGGTGTAGGACAGCCCTTCATGCTGTTGTTATTATACAGTGTTTTATTTCAGTTTGCCAGACAACATTTTTCTAAATTTCCTTCATCCCGAGCTTTCCCCGTTATTTCTGGGAGCACTTTTCCAGGGAAGATAGCGCTGCACATGAGTTGTGCCTCACCGAGAGCCGGTGCTGCTGTGCAGGTCGGAGCTGTGGGTTGGGCTTGCTGTGCTGAGCTCCTCTTCTCAGCTGTGCCTGAGCTGCCAGGGGTGCCTCTTCCCTCAGACCCTGATCGTGGCTTGGATCAGAGCGAACCTGAATGTTTACATCTCCCGGGAGCTGTGGGACGAGCTGCTCAGTGTGCTGTCCGCCCTCACCGACTGGGAGGAGCTCATCACCGAGTGGGCCAAGATCATGGACTCCCTGACAGCCATGCTGGCCAGGACCGTGTACGGCGTGGAGATGACCAACCTGCCCCTGGACAAGCTCAGTGAGCAGAAGGAAAAAAAGCAGAGAGGCAAAGGTTCGTTTTTGTGCTTCAGTGCTCTTTGTATCAAACCGGTTAAATATTGAAGCTTAACCTTAAAAATTAATTTAATGTTGAACACTGCTTAATCTGGTGTAAGAACCCGTTTAATCAAATGGGAAGCACGTGGGATTTGTGTGTTGTCATCCTTCACTGGGGAGGAGCGGTAGCTGGGGTCAGGCTGTTTGGCAGGCTGGGGTCTACAGTCAGGGTTTTTTGGATAGCAGGGATGAAATGTGGTTTCCTGTGCTGTTGGCTGCCACTGGAAACTCTGTAAAAATTCCTTTCTGCATGTTTTTAGTAAAGTTTCTAATTTACAGTATTTTACCTGCACTTGTATGCCACCTTGAAATCAATGCACATAGTTTGAAGTACCAGGTGGTTTTTATTAATAGTAAAAGTTAATCTGTGTTGTTTGAAGTATTAGTATTTGCTGTGTCTGAGTCCATTCATACTTCAGCAAAAATACATGCCAAAGCATCCAATGCCAGAAAATTTTGTGTTCTTTGTCCTAAGGTGGTGTTCTAGAGCCTCAGAAGACAGCTGTAGTGGGAAGATCTTTTTCATTAAGCTGGAAAAGTCACCCTGAAGTTATGGAGCCGATGAGATTCAGAAGTGCCACAACCTCTGGGGCCCCAGGAGTGGAGAAAGCAAGAAACATTGTCCGTCAGAGAGCCACAGGTCAGTCCACAGCTGAGTGCTCTGGTGCCCAGACACTCAGTACCACTCAGCTTCTGCCTCTGAGGGGTGGCTGCTGCCAAAAGCAACTCAATAATTAACTGCCCCAGCAGGGAAGTTGCACATCTATGTCTGGATGTCTCGGCCAGTGTGAATCACAAAGTATTTTGGGAAATTCTCTGTATAAGCTTTTAGCTACAGGACGTTGAATTGTGAGTTAAACCTGTGCACGTCAGGGTTTTTTCTAGAGAAGTACATTGCTATTTTTATCAGTTACTAAGAAAGCATTTATTGCTGTCAGGCAGATAACAGATATTGATGCAACTATTTCCTGGGAGCACTAGGTAAACCTGGTATGTAATAAATAATATTATCCTTTCATAGTTGCTTATGTGCTCTCTTTTTCTTGGCATGATGAGGTTTTCCTCTCGTGTTTTCTTCTGGAAAGAGGCAAGCAGGAGGGAGACTGGGGTGAGGACTCCTGGGGTAATGGCTGAGACCCCAGGCATGGAGCAGACCCTGGTTTGTTCAGGCGTTCAGCAGCCTGCACCTGGCCTTGCTTTATTCCCTGGCAGTGTGTTTCCGTGTTGCTGGGGCAGGCTCCTGTGGCAGTGCCCTGCTCTGGGCAGGAGCTGCTGGGCTGCACAGCAGCCCTGTTCCTTACCAGACAGCTGGAAGGAGGGAGCACACTCAGAGTGCTTCGTGGCTCCACGGCTGAGCCTCTGCAGCCTGGCTACAGAGCTTTGGCAGTGGAGTCACTTCAGTCTGAGTTCTGTTTCTAAATTCAGTGAGTCTGTGTTCTAGGGAAGGGTTCTCTCTGCTGCTGCTGCGTTTTCCCATTTGACACCCTGCCAGAGCAGCAGGGAGAACCTGGAAGCGTCGATCCAGGGCTTCTCTTGTTTGTGTGTGTTCCAATTAAAGGCACTTCCACACTTGCTGTGGATCAGAAATCCCTGATTATTGCCCTTTCAGTGTGAGAGTTGCACAGTATTAACTCACATCTCAGGGGAGAAACACTTGGGCTTGCTGTTGTAAAGCTTTATCCCAAAACACGGGGTTTTGTTGTGTTGTGACACTCAGAACTGCAATATTTCACTGTGCATGTATTTTAATATATGATATAATTATTGCTCTATTTTTTCCTGTAAGCTAAGCGAAGCCAGTCTATCAGCAACTGTGCCCATCTTTCTGAGGCTTTGCCAACCACTAAAAGTGTACCTCTTCTGCTTCACACTGTGAGCTCTCTCTTCCCTGGTATCTCTTACACTTCTTGCTCTCACAGACTGTCAGGTACTGTACTTTAAAGTCATCTTTGATATAAGTGTTCTTTATATTTTTAAACTGCTCTCTGTCTGTTCCCTTTCTGTCCGGTTGGTTCTTCTCAGAATGTCTGCAGCACTGCAGTTTTTGTTCATGTTGATGTTAAAGACTGCCATCAGTTGCAATTAGATCTATATTGTCCAGTAACTAAAGTAAAAATTCCCATGTTTCTGTTCCTGGGAGGGATTTGTGACTCCTGAGTCCTGCCCAGAGTCCTTACCTGCAGTAGCAAGAGAAAGGAGAGTTTTGTACGTGGTGCTTTATGGCCCTGTGGGGATTCCTGCTTGGTGAAACATCTTTAGTGTGTTTTCATCTCAAGTTATCTTGGGGGGAACGCTAAAATTGTTCCAGTTGGTGAATTGCATTGAATGTTTTATTTTATTGCTTTCTGTAAGACAGTGAAAGTCAGCTGAAGTGTGTAAGAACCAGAAATGTTAGTTCTTGTGCATGTGCCTCCTGAGATAACTTTCTGAAATACCTACAGTGGTTATTAAGTAGTAAAGCAATATTGAAACTTGCAGAGTGCTGGATGCAAACACTGGAGTGTTACTAGCTTTTTTTGTGGGTTTTTTTTTTTCCCCAAAAGCTGAGAGAAGAGCATTTCTAAAAGCGTTGTGCTCCTCTGCAATCCTGTTGCTCCTTCCCCAGCATGTCAGTTTACTTTCTCTTTGGAATTTTCACATCTCTCTCTCCTCCTTTTGTTTCCCTTTTGCAGTTACAGCCAAACCAAAAGCTGCCTGGTTGGGTTTGTCCTCACGAGCTAACCCAAGTTATCTGTAGCTCAGAGCTTTTTTACTCTGAGTTTTTGCCTTTCTTGATTCCTCCTCCCTTCCCCACTTTCTGGGGGCACTCAAGGAACTCAAACTTCTCCCCACACTGCATTTAAGAGAGTTTTGTTGCCTCTGCTCTGTTCTTTCTGTCTCCAGAATGAACAGGGGCCAGTTGGGGTCTCCAGCACTGAAACCCCAGTTTGTTCATGGGACCTCCTCCTTTTTGTTAATTCCCAAAATCACTTCTCTCCTTTCCTAGACCTTTTACACTGCTCATGCATCTCTCTAAACTTTGCAATTTTTTCTAAGGATACTTTATAGAGCTTAAATTGTAACTCGTAAATTCTACCTTGGGTATTTTAAATATTTGCAGGGGTCACATTTTCATAGAGCTTTCTTAGGGAAGGAGCTCACACACATACATGTGAGCTCCTGCAAATATTGTGTTGTGATTACATCAACAGAAGTTGAAGAATCTCAACAGCTGGAAAATTCAGAAGGAACAGAAGCTTCAGGCCCATTTTCAGACCAAGAGCAGCAGCTAACTCGAAGCAGCAGCACTTCAGATATTGCAGATCAGATTCCATCTGATTTTTTTCAAGGTAATTTTAATAAAATACACCAATACTGTGTTTTTCAAGGCAAAGTGTTGAGACTTGTTCAGCCTCAAAAATGCTGTGCTCTTACTCACCTTTGCTTCCAGCTCTCCTCTAAAATGTTTTTTATCTCTTTCTTAGTCACTGCATAGTTGGTAAGTTGTTGAAAGAACTTCTTAAAGAAACCTTAGAGACTGTGAATGCAGGATGTGACCTTTTGTAAAGCAGGGAGGCCAAAAATGAAACCTGGATTGTGTGTGCGTTTTCTATGTAACTCTTTGACTTTTTCACCTGACTTGCATTTGAATTTTGTGTATTTAAGCTGCAGTTAGAGGTCAGTTTCTTTCCTGTAAGTATGTTATGCTTCTGAAGGATTTCTCAAAGCATCTTGTATCCCATTCAAGTGTAGTATGGCCCTTAACTATAAATATGGGACACATAAACATCGCTGAAATTTACATGAGGCTTGCAGTATGTTTGGTCCTGCAAATATTTATAGTTCTTGTTTCCTTTCTGAAACTTACAGGTAAAAAGGCTGGAAATTCAACTGCAGACTCCAAGTCAGTTCAGGAAATTAAGGGATTTGCAAAGGAGCATGAAACCGAGCAAGTAAGGCAAAAACCCAAAAGTAATTTCTGATAAGATCCTAGCAGTGTTTTCTTTCTAATCACATGCCTTGTAGCATTCAGAAACTCTAGGAGGTGAAAGTGTGAAAAGCGATTAATCCCATTTCTAGCGCGGAATCTGGAAGTGAGCTGTAGCAGGTTGTTGTCCTGCTGGGTGTGACCAGTTTGTGTCTCCTGATCTCATCAGCTGCTTCTGCAGGTGTAGCTCTCTTCCAGTCTTACACAAGGCTTTGGTCCTTTTTTAAAATATTAAACATCAACAAGAAGTTTGTAACTTTTAAAAGATAAATAATTCATGGCTATTAGAGAGCTACAGTACACTGGAATAAATGTTTGATGGTTTAAAATACTGATGAAAATGCTTCTCTTCAGCACAGTTCCTATCACCAGCCGTGCATGGCAGATGCTAGTGTGAGTTGACATTAGTACAGGCAAACTTCATGCATTTTTAATGGCAACTTTTGAGTGAACAGTTGAAACAATAAATGACTCAGCCTGATCATCTCTGTGAAATATGAAGGCAGAAAGATTTTTTTTTTTTGTACCTTAACATATTATTTCAGATGTGTTTGAAAAACAGGTAGAAGATCTTGCTTGTTGGTGTGAAAACTGAGGTTGTGAAAGGAAGGATAAGGAATGAAGTGGAAAGCCTGATGTTTTTCTAAGGACACTGGCAAACACTTGGGCAGTCTGAATATTCATGAGAATGTCTTGATGGGTTGTGGTTAATTTCTAATGATGTGTGGGTGTGAAATTTGCTGGAGTGTGGTGCTCAAAGCTGTATTAAGCTGAGGAGAATTTTTTTCTCTGCAGGTGCTAATGCAGAGGAGCAGCAGTACAGCTGAGCTGGATCTGAGAGCAGACTTGCAGCAATCACACGGGTATTACAGAGAGAGAGAGAAAAGTAAGTGCCCTAGAGTGTTTGTGCCAAGTGCAGCACCTGAAATCGGTGCTGCGATTGTGTTGCAGACAACCGAGATGCTCTGTGCCACAGCCAGGGGTGTGCAGGTGTGAGCAGGGCTGTGCTGTGTGTGAGCAGGTGTGTGAGCAGGTGTGAGCAGGGCTGTGTGTGTCTGTGTGCAGGTGTGTGCAGGGCTGTGCTGTGTGTGTGCAGGTGTGAGCAGGGCTGTGTTCTGTGTGTGAGCAGGGCTGTGCTGTTTGTACAGGTGTGAGCAGGGCTGTGCTGTGTGTGTGTGCAGGTGTGAGCAGGGCTGTGCTGTTTGTGCAGGTGTGAGCAGGTCTGTGCTGTTTGTACAGGTGTGAGCAGTGCTGTGTTCTGTGTGTGCAGGTGAGAGCAGGGCTGTGTTCTGTGTGTGCAGGGCTGTACTGTGTGTGTGTGCAGGTGTGAGCAGGGCTGTGCTGTTTGTACAGGTGTGAGCAGTGCTGTGTTCTGTGTGTGCAGGTGTGAGCAGGCCTGTGCTGTTTGTGCAGGTGTGAGCAGTGCTGTGCTGTTTGTGCAGGTGTGAGCTGTGCTGTGTGTGAGCAGGGCTGTACTGTGTGTGTGCAGGTGTGAGCAGGGCTGTGCTGTTTGTGCAGGTGTGAGCAGGCCTGTGCTGTTTGTGCAGGTGTGAGCAGGGCTGTACTCTGTGTCTGCAGGTGAGAGCCTGAGCAGCGATGCGTCCCTGGGCTGTGCAGCTGACGTGGACATCGCGCTGGTGGCCTGGCAGACGGCTGAGGATGACCCCGAGGCTGGGCCGGCCGTGGGCACGGGCGGGGATCCCGCGGCACCGCGCTGGCTCCAGCTCAGCCCCTCACAGGAGCCCGCCAACCTCACAGGTACTGGGGCTCTCACAGGACCCAGGCTTCTCTCTGGAGCCCACCAGCCTCACAGGCAGCGGGAACCCTCACTGTGTGTGAGCTCACAGCTGGCCCCAGAGAGGAGCTGGTGCTCCTCGCTTGGCTCGTGTGGCACGTGGCACCAGGTCCCCCCATCGTGCTCACACAGGATGGTTTTGCACGCCCAGGGCAGAAGAGGTTTGGATCATGAGTTGATTTCCCAGTAAGTGATGATCCAGAAAGCCACCACCCACCCAGCTGAAAATAACTGGGCTTCCCACAGTGCCCAGCTGGGCTGGGGTAGCTGGGCACTTGTGGGCCTGCCCCGGTGTTGAGGTACAACACACTGATTTATGTTTCAAGTGAACAGGTTTTATTTCATAGCAGCAGGGTCTGAGGCAGTGTCTTACTGTATTTCTGACTTACAGGAAAGAAGTGATTTATTCTTTGCCGTTTGTAAAGGTACCTTCCATCTGGTGATGTGAGGCAGATATTAGGTCAGGAACCTAATGCAGTAAAGTAGGAATATCTGACAGGCTGCTTTCCTAATGGATACACAGTTTCAAGGGTACTTTTTCGTGTGGACTTCCCCTTTGAAATGTCTGTGCTTTAATGAACCAGCACACCCAGTCTGACTGCTGGTGTGAAAAAGGTAATACTGCCCGTGGTAAGGATCATCGTGTATAAGTTCGTTGTTTGTGGCTGTGGTGCTAGAATTGCTCCTTTGGGGCTACAGAAAGAAAGAACCACAAGTAGTAACCTGGCAGGTAACATGGAGTGAAAGGAGACCTGGGGTAACAGATGTGTCATTGCCCAGCAGAGCCAAAGTGTCTCCGACCACTTTCCAGCCTCTCAGCAAAGTCACAGCTCTGTTTGCTGTGGAAACCTGATGGGGTGAGGCAGAACAGCACTGACACCACCACTGAGCAGCAGAGATGCCACTTTCCTGAGCATAGGTCTGTAGGAGGTCATTCTAATAACATCTGGTTATTTAGCACTTTGGGACTTTGTAATGCTACAGCACAAAAAGGGGGGAAAATCCCCAGAGTTGTTTTTTAAATATATTCGAACATCTAAATGCCTTTTGTTTCACTAACCTTTCTCGAGTCCTCAGAGGACATGAGTTATTTCCTTGTGCCTGTGTAGAGGTTTCCTGCCACCTCCCTCAAGCCTTGGCTGCTGCAGGTACGCCTGGAGCGTGTCTGGGACAGGAGAGCAGCTCTTGTCATTAAAATGTGCACTTCAGTGTGGGTTTGTACTGCTTAAGAGTATAAATCCCATTACCCTGGCAGCCTTCTGCAAGCCCTGCTCTCTGTGCACTCTGCTCTCTCAGGAGCTGCTGTCTGAGTGGTGATGTCTGAGCACATTCCTCGAGACTCTTCAGCTGTCGTTTGTATTCCTTAGTCCAGGTGGATTGCCAGGTCTTGCTACACTGTGTGATCTTAAAAACAAAGAAAGAAAGGACTTTTATAAATAGAGAGCTATTGCCTGTAAGAGCCAGTTATTGATCGAATACATCCCTCAGGTACCTGAATGTTGCATTTGGCTGCATTTGCCTCGCTGCTGAGGAGCCCTCTGGGGTGGGGACCGAGTGGTGTGGCAGTGCTGTGCCCTGTGGCACTATCACCTCTGAGCCCCTGTGCCTAAGTCTGCTGCTGTATTTTTCTTTGACTCACAAGCAGCTCCAGCAATGAAAAAGAGATTTGGGGCAGAGAATTCTTGTTGGATGGAAGATGGTTGGGAGGACTAAGGACCAGATTTTGTTGACCAAATTCATGTTTCAGCTGCATTTCTAACTTGTGGAAATGGAACGCTTCAAATTTACAGACAGCAGTGAGTTCCTGGCTGACGACTGCAGTATAATTGCGGGTGGAAGCCTTATTGGTTGGCATCCTGATTCTACTGCTGTGCTGTGGAGGAGGATCCTGGGAATTCTTGGAGATGTGAACAACATACAGTCACCTAAAATCCATGCAAAAGTCTTTGGCTACCTTTATGAGCTGTGGTATAAACTTGCAAAGGTATGTGGTACTTAGAGCTAATGATAATGACACAGTTCTTTTGATGTGGAAATGATTATTAAACGGGATTCAGTGTTAGCACCTGGAGATAAACATGGTGTGGGAGGGCTCTGTCGTAAAGGAAGCTTTGTCTTGTTTGGTTTCCAGCAGCTAACTCCAACAGAGAATCCTGTCCAATGACAAGAAAATTTAAATGGGATGAGGAAACAGTAGCAAAGAAAAAAGAAGTGCAGACACTGGTATTTGTGTAAGGGCCCACAGTGTCACTCAAACTGGTAATGTTTGCTTTGGCCAGGGAGCAGCAGCATAGAACAAGTTTTCTTGGTGGCTTTGGCTGAAGTGGGGACAGTTCTGTGTAGCCCTGGGTGTAGTGCCTGAATGTAAATAAAGTAAAATTAAAACATAATCATGTGAATAAAAGAGCATTTAAAAAGACACTAGTTTTATTAACCAGCTGCTCTTTAAAAACCATCAGATCCGGGACAACCTGGCTATCAGCGTGGACAATCAGTCAACTCCCTCTCCTCCCGTCCTCATCCCTCCTCTCAGGATATTTGCATCATGGCTGTTCAAGGTCAGTTCTGAAATTCTCACACTGGAATATTTTCTTCTCTATCAGAGCTGAACGGGTTTGCATTTAGTTGCCTTATTTTTAACTTTATGCTGGCCAGGACAGCAAGTGCCCTGTAAAGGCTCTTTGGAACTGATCTGAGTTAACGTGTGCTTTGTGGGAGAGCTGCTGAGGACGCTCTGCACGGGCTGGCTGCTGGGAGGGCCAGGAGTGATGCAGGGTTGTTGCTGTTGCAGGCAGCCACGCTGCCCAGCGAGTACAAGGAGGGGAAGCTGCAGGCGTTCCGGCTGCTCTGCGCCATGATGAGCCGGCGCCAGGACCTGCTGCCCAACGCCGACTTCCTGGTGCACTTCTACTTCGTGCTGCGCCTGGGGCTCACCAGCGAGGACCAGGTACGAGCTGGGCTCCCTGGGCCACTGCTGCCAAAACCTGCTGCTGCTGCTGCCCTGGGGACGGGAGCTGCCCTGGGTCTGCGTGCCCTGGGGACGGGAGCTGTTCTGGGTCTGCCTGTTCTGGGTCTGCCTGTTCTGGGTCTGCCTGTTCTGGGGCGCCTCAGGAATAAAGCGTTCGGCGCGAGGCAAAGAAAAGACTGAGTTGGGCTGTTGCGTGATGGTTGTCTCACAGAAACAGCTCACTGCTTGTGGGAAGTCTAAGAAATATTCTTTAGACAAAGTAAGGACTATCTAAGAACACTTCTAGGTTTTTATAGCTGTAGGAATGAGAGCAAGAGCTTCAGCTGCTGGGAGTGGCAGCAAAGGGCACAGGGTTCCCTCAGGAGTTTCTGGGAGCTGCTGATGCTGCCTTTAGGAAACCAGACAGGTTTAGTTGTTTCTGAGATGGAAAAGAGGGAATTGTTACCAGACTCTTGCCCCTCCTGAAAAGTTAGAGCGTTTGGAAAACACTCTATTAAAATAGATAAGAATACAGAGACAGGGGTTTTCTCCTGGAAAATCCTAGAAGTCCTGCTGCAGCTGCCCATCACTCCAGGGTTCTCCAGTTATTTTGTGTCCCCCACACTGCACATCTCTCCATGGTTTCCCTGGGTATCTTGCATCCCCCCACACTGCAAACCCTCCATGTTTTTTCCCTTGGTATTTTGCAGCCCCACACTGCCCATTCCTCCATGGTTTCCCTGGGTATTTTGTGTCCCCCAAACTGCCCATCCCTCCATGGTTTTCCCTTGGATATTTTGCAGCCCCACACTACAAACGCTCTACGGTTTCCCTGGGTACTTTGCAGGCTGCTGCTGCTCTTTGTTCGTGCTCCCCGCTCTGGTGGCTGTGTTTGCCTCTTGGTGGCACACTTTGACCACAGGTTTGCTGGTGTGTGTGTCCTTCCCTGGCTGTGGAGCTGGGTGAGGTGTGAACTGGCAGTGCCTTGGAGCGAGGTGTTGGTGGGATGCAGGATCCTTATTCCTGCTCCTGTATTTCCAGGGCAGTTTGCTCCCAGGTGCTTGCTGGGTGCTCAGAGTGGGAGCCTTTTTATCAGAGAGGATGTGGAATCACAGGGCACAGGATCACTGGAACAGGGATCCTAGAGTGCTTTCCAGCATTTCAGAAATAAAATAAACTTGGGGGTGGCCTTTTTAGCACAGATTGGGTTTGTGTGCTAAGCACAAGCATAAATTTCTCTTTTGTAAGGAATGTTCACAGAAGGAAGGGTAGGAGGTGTCTCATGGATTCTGTATGGATCATTAGTGCAACTTTTAGCATTTATGTGGGAAAGACACCCCAGCTCCAGGAAATCACCCTGGCTGCTTCAGAAGAGCTTTTTAGGTGGTTACATAATTAAAAGTATTACAGTCAGAAACGTCTTTGACCTGAATGGTTTTCAATATTTTGGTTTGCGTGACAAGTGTTTTTTTGAACTGTATTTCTCTTTTCACTCCTCACTCACTTAACGATGTGGGAATAGAAAATTGCTGCTGTGTTCTGTAACTTTTGGTGCTGCCAGAAAAACAAAATAATCCAATTTTGAATGTGCTATAAACGAGTACAGTGTTATTCCCAGCTTTGCAGCCCGGTCTCGGGGGTGCACAAAAGAGCAGTGTCAGGGTGGATTTTATAGGAGGCTTCGAGCCCGGGATGGAGCAATTAGCTCAGCAGAGGAGACAGCGGGGTAATGAGCTGCAGCTAATTTGTCCATGTGGAAGTGTCTAACAACAAACATCCCTGGAGAAGTGAACAATTCTCTGCAAGGATTGCATCACCTCTCTGGGTGGGAGAAGCCCTGGTGGCCGCAGGGAGTGAGCTGCATTCAGGGAGCACAGGAAGGGGTCAGGGGCCGAGTGCCCACCTGTGGGTGCCTCCCTCCTGCCCTGCTCCAGCCCCTGGCACTGCTCTGCTGAGGGGCTGGTCTGGGTCTTTTCCTGGCTTTTTGTGAATGATGTTCACTGGGGCTCACAGCCTTCCCTCCTTGGCCTCCAGCAGGAAGGAAGGAGAGCTGAGGTGTTCACTACCACGCTGGGGTTAGGGAAGGTGCTGTGCTGTGGTTAGGGGTTTGAAAATCAGGAAACGTTCCTGGGGGTGGTTTGTAGGGATGCTGTGGGGTAGCCTGCTGCAGTTTGGGGAGCATAGCAGCCTTCTGCAGGCAGGTGAGCCTTGTGGTCAGGAAACTCCTGTTCAGCAGCTGCAGCTGGGTGTGTCTTCTGCTTTGGGTAAAAATGCAGCTTTTTTAGTCAATCTGAAATCTACCAGTGTAACGCACAGGTTTTACAAATGCCTGAGCCGGGGAAAGAAATGTGTTTTATTATTGCTGTTCTCTGGCAGTTACAGTAAGCAGCTGTAATAGTACTTTTTGCTCCATTCACCTGAAAAAGTCGATAAATGTCTCCTTCCTCCCCAGCTTCCTCCTTTCTGCTGAATAACAAAAGTATCAAAACACAGTCCCAAGAAGCTACACACACTTCTCAGAAAATCAGCTGTTAGCATAATTGGGATTCTTCAGCTCGGGTCTTTCTGACCCTTAAATAATCCTTTGAGGTTGCTGATGGTTGTCTCCTAAGAATTCTGTGGACTTTCGTGTCACCATTTCTTATTTCTGTCTAAATTTCTGCTTGTAGTCTGAGAGGAGCAGGCAGTGCAGGTGAGGTGCTTGCCTTGTAGGGACACTGTAAAAAGAGGCAGGTTTTCAATCCTTTTTCTGGTTTCAACCCTCTGCTGCTCAGTGCTGTTTTTCAGCCAGTCTCACCCTATTACCAGGTGAGCCTCAGTTGCTGTGCCTGGTGCCACCTGTCACCAATGCTGAGGTGTCACCTGGCACTCAGAGGTTACCTGCAAAGTGAGCAAGGGGGACACTTGTATTTCCGACTTTGAGAGTGAGTTTACCAAATAAATTTAATTAAAGTATGGCCATACTTCCCAGAGGGCTCTGGAGTAGGATACTTACTTTTTTAGAGAACATTATCAAAGGTAGAGACGTCAGGGGTTCCCTGTGGAAAGGACAATGGATGGCCAAGGAAGGAGACTCTGCTGGTGGCTTTTTCAGTTCAGTGATACGAGGAGCAGAACAAACTTTAAATATGGAATGAGGGGCAAATCGCCGCAGTCCAGCCGAGCTGGCAGATGTCCTGGGCGATTGAATGTCAGCACAAGCAGCAGGCCTGCCTGTGGAGCGCAGCCTGGCTCTGCAGCTTTGTTTCAGCTCGGTTCCTTTCAGCAGTGCAGGGATGCTGTGGATGAGGAGCTCTGTCAGCAGAGGGGCTGAGGTACCCATGCTATGGACCAGTTGTCCGTAAGCCTCTGTATTAGTTCCAGAGGCACTTTAGGTGGTGATGGAAGGGAAGCTGCCGCAGCTCTAAGCTTCTGCAAAAACACCCACTGGAGCTCTCTGTGTGGGAAATGGCTAATTTGTAATAGGAAGCATTTTTCAGCAGAGCTGCTACTGGAAGAGTCGTTAATTACCTGTTTGCATTAACTCTGGTCTGACATTAAAAAACCCGCAGCATTTTTGGGCTTTTGTATCTCTCTCTGCCCAGTTGTCACCCAGCAGCAGCAGCAGCCGTGTAAAGGTACAATAAATGAGAAGCTTTGCTTTTGTCCCCTGTGGAATGGGTGCTTCTTGCCTGGATTTCTGCCTGATGGTGTTGCACATGGGGGCCCCTGGTTGTACAGAAACCATCGTGCTGTTTAGGTTCTTTCCCAGACTGCCATTTAAAAGGAAATAACCTTAATGTAGTCTATTAAGGCTTAGATTCCCCTATTTTAGCTTCTCCAGACTTCTTTCCAATGGCTGTCGTGATTTCCTCCCTCTTTTAATCCACCCCTTATCTCATTTTCTGTAGAAAATTTGCCTGTGTGCTCCCATTATGTGCTTTGAGTGCTTTGAAAAAGTGTTAACAGACAGCGTGTTTCCAGTAGGGCCAAACAAAAGTCCAAATGCCAGGGTCTCACAGGAACTCTCACATCCCCTCGGCTCGCCCGGAGCAGGCGGAGTGGGAAGAGCTGGAGGATTGACTGGAAGCGAGGGGGAGCCAGGTCCTGCCAACTGCAGGAGCTGTGCCCCGGGGATGCTTTTGGTGGTCTGTTCTTTCCTGTTTCTTTTGCTTGAATTCGTTTGCCCTCCCGGGGTTGCTCCCATGCCACCCAGGCTGGGGTCAGTGCTGTCTGTCTGTCTGTCTGTCTGTCTGAGCTCGGAGCAGAGCTGCCACAGGCACTTGGGAGAGGTGGGGACACAAAGCCACCTGCACCTTCCCCGCACTGCTGTGGCCTTGTCACCCACACCCTGTCCCTGTGTCCACTGCGTGCCCAGGGAGTGCTCTGTGTGTGCACAAACCAAAATACTCACTCCAGTCCTTCATTCCAAGGCTCTCCCCACCTGTGAAAGTATCAGACGTGCTCCAAAAGGAGAAATTTAAAAAAACCCCTCTGTTGTATTCCAGCCTCAAGGGACTTGGGCTATAAAACTGTTCTGGGGTTAGGTTTTACCTGGCAGCTTGAAATGGAGCTTTCTGATAAATTAATCCTGGATCTCCTGAGGTTGTCAAAGTATTTAATAAATTAGTGTTGGAATCTAATTTCTGACACGCTATCTCTTACCTAAAATGTCATGGTCCATAGGAAAACTTGGTATAAGTACATGGAAGCATTTGTTCCTTCAGAGTAGAAAAGGAAAAGGGAAGTCTCAGGTCTTCTGTAAATTAATAATCTTTCCTGTGCCGTAGATCTCAGCTGCCAGTGAGGTGTCTGTTGGTGTCTGAGGAACAGACTGAACTTTCAGTGCAAAATCCGTGTTGTTCCTGTCGAGGGACAATTGGAAACGTGAGGAGGGCAGCTGGCAGGCTATTTGGTTACACCTGTAATCTGCAAAAGCTCGAACAAAAATTAGGTGAAGAATATTTTTGCGATTGACCTTTCAGTGAACTTGCATAAATTTATTTCACTTAGTCAGTGGATGTTTACGACCTTATAATTTGAATTACTAGATTAACGTAGGCTGAAATATGATGCCGTTTATAGGGTTAATGCATTTGAGAAGGACATGCATGCGATTGCCCCCTCCTCTCCCCTCTTCCCCAGCTTTAACACCACAGAGCATCATTCTGAATTGAAATAGTCCATAATGGTCCTTTTTTTCACTTTTCTTTAACAACGTGAACACTAAATTATAGCTGTGCAATTATGTAAACAATGGAAATGCTTCCAGAATGAATACTTCCTTTTAAATTTTCATTTTGTGTAATTGCTGAAAGGTTTGGAGCCATAATAAACCAAAATTATTTTACACATTTATCGTTCTAAAGGTCAATTATGAAAGAAGTAAAGCAACAACACTGTGCAGAATGAGTAAACCAATTTCCACAGCCATCACCATATGTTTTTCTTATGGCTTGTGTTTTCCAGTTGCTGTGTACATAGCATTCAATTAAAGTGATTCATTGACCAGGCTGGGAGCTGCTGCCCGGAGTTTACGTTTGCAGGGAGGGAAGGAAGCCCGGCTCTGTTTGAATTACCTGATTTTGCCCTATCGCTGATAGCACAGATGTCCTGGCTCCCTCGCCCTCTCACCAGCCTCTCTTTGCTGATAAGCTCCCTGAGCCCCCCAAGTGCTGTCCCAAATCGCGTGGTGCTGTCAGCTGGGTGCTTTCTGCCTGGGGAGAGGGCACACCTGGCAGGCAGGCGACCTGTCCTGGGCTGCTGCTGGCCCTGCTCGGGCAGAGCTGGGGTGGCACAGGCAGGGGACAGCCTGCCCGGGCA
>VXBU01007564.1:163-53221 GCA_013400315.1 Bombycilla garrulus | reverse complement strand
GCCCAGGCTGGGCTCAGCTCAGCGGGTTTGTGTCTGGCTCTCTCTCGGGAGATGGTTCCTGGGTGGGTGTCACTGCAGCCAGCAGTTCATGCTGGGAGTTGGAAGGGAAGCCAGGACTGCTTCAAGAGCTTTTCAGAGGAAATTTTTGAAAGGTTTCTCGCTATGGCAGATGATTTGTTTTTAACAGCACTGCATTTTGTATCCGGTGAGTAGATCCCTGCACCTTTGGGACGGTGTGTGCTGTCACAGCGTCTGTGTGGGACAGGAGCTGATCTGTGGTCCCCTTGCCCCGCTGTGGGGAGTGTTGTGTGCAGGAGGTGGCCGGGACCTGTGCCCCGGTGTGTGACAGATGGAGCTCTGGGGAGGGGACAGGAGTTAATGCAGTTGTTTGGAGCGGCTCCCTGCGCCGCTGCCTCCCCGGCCAGGTTAGCCCGGGCTCGTTTATTGTGGCACATGTCAGCAGCAGCCTGCTCCCATCTGCTGCTCTGCTCAGGCCTTACCTGGCCCTGCTGTCCAGGTGTGCTGTGCTGGCCCAGCACGGAGCGTTAATCAGCCCTTAATTATAACAAGGTAGGTCCTTTGTTCTGTGCCGACCGAGAGTTTACCCCTCGCTTTATGAGCGGCTGCATCCATCTGCTCTGCTTCTCAGTGTTTGCATTGACCCATATTGGCTCAAAATGTATCAAAGGAAGTGATTAAAACGAGTTTAAACATTAACTTGAGTGGCATTTTTAGCTTATTCAGGAAAGTGAAAGCATTATCTGCTACTATGTTAGAAACTATTACTGTTTATTTGAATATATAGCAGCTATTTCATGGGATGCTGGTGTTGAAAACACTTAGTGGAACACTCAGTAGGGGCTGTGCAGGTCTTTAGCAGGGCTTTGAGAAAATAGTGGCAATGTTAAAGCTTTTCTTCATGTAGAGAAAATTGGGTTTGTCATCTTTAGCTGCTTCTGTAGAGACTGAGCACGTGGACACATCCTGGGGGTCTCTAGTTCAGGCTGACTTTAACACATCATGAAACCAGTAAGGATGGACATGGAAAAGGGTTTTCCTTTACGACTTTTCAAAATTTTATTGAATGTAAGATCCTTATCCGCTCGGTATAGAAATAGCTTGATGTAACTCTTCTGCAAACACAGTGTCGCAGGTAAGGATTATATAGATTTTATGCCTGATTTTAAACTTGCTGAAAGCTTGCAGGGAAGAAAACTCAAATATAGGAACTTTGCTGTGGTTTGGAGAGACTGTGAAGACTTGAAATGTGGAAGGATTAAAGAGGAAATGCTTTATGTACTCTGTACCACAGGGTGGTGGTGAGCAAGGCTGGGGCTGCTGGCCTGTCCCTTCAGGGCACAGGGAGCAGGCCTGGGGGGCAGCTCGTGTTCTTGTGGATGGAATTCTGAGAGATCTGAAGAACTCACTCCTCTGGACTGCAATGCTGCAGTGCTTCATCTCAAATCCATTAAATGTTTGGATGCTTGAATCCAAAGTCTTGTTTAACAGAGTGGTTGTGCTTAGGCATGAAGAGACATGAGTGATGGTGTGGGCTATGAACAGGAATTTAGGGGTACAGATGTTACCAAAATACCAAATGCACTTTGGCTGCTCCGCACCCCTGAAGTGGAAGGTGATGATTACATGGAGGTCAGTTTGGGACTAGGGAACCCCAAACTTAAATCTCCTCAAGCCTTGAATCTTCTCCAACTCTCCGTTTTGCTTTTGGGCTCCCTGGCTTTTCTCACAGGTGCCTTCTCTTGCAGGACATCCTGAACACCGTCATAAAGCACTGCCCGCCGTGGTTCTTCTTCCTGGGGCTGCCTGGCTTCACCATGCTCATCGGGGACTTCCTGGGGGCGGCGGCACGCGTGCTGAGCACCGACACGCCGGAGGTGACACTGGGCTGGGAGCCTGGGGTGACACTGGGCTGGAAACCTGGGGTGACATTGAGCTGGGAGCCTGGGGTGACACTGGNAGGGAACCCCAAACTTAAATCTCCTCAAGCCTTGAATCTTCTCCAACTCTCCGTTTTGCTTTTGGGCTCCCTGGCTTTTCTCACAGGTGCCTTCTCTTGCAGGACATCCTGAACACCGTCATAAAGCACTGCCCGCCGTGGTTCTTCTTCCTGGGGCTGCCTGGCTTCACCATGCTCATCGGGGACTTCCTGGGGGCGGCGGCACGCGTGCTGAGCACCGACACGCCGGAGGGGACACTGGGCTGGGAGCCTGGGGTGACACTGGGCTGGGAACCTGGGGTGACATTGGGCTGGGAGCCTGGGGTGACATTGGGCTGGGAGCCTGGGGTGACATTGGGCTGGGAACCTGGGGTGACATTGGGCTGGGTACCTGGGGTGACACTGGGCTGGGAGCCTGGGGTGGGGCAGGTGCTGCAGAGCTGTTTGCTGCAGAGGCGCCGAGGGCTTTGCTCAAAGGCTCTGAGGTGTGCGCAGAGCGTGTCCCACGAGCGCCAGTGCAGCGAGCAGACACCAAGAGAGAGCTGGGGGAGCTCTCTGGGTGACGCAGCATCTCTGGCTGAATGTCAGCACTAACAGAAATGTGACTCGAAACAGTTACATTATCGAGGGATAAAGAAAATAGCAAATCAGTGAGGGGTTGCCAAAATAAAGGTAAAGGTCTGGCAGTCCTGGGAGAAGCGGGAAAGCTCTGTTGCATGTGAAACACCAGCTATGGGGAGACATTTCTGTCTGTTCTGGCCCAGGGCTTCTGCTGCTGCTCTTGACCTTTGGGTGGCTGAGCAGGTGGCCCTGCACAGGGCCACAGCCCTCTCCTGTTTCAGCAGAGCTGGAATGGTGAGCCAGCCACGCTTCTTATCAGCCCTCAAAAAGAGCTTGGTCAGCCTTGCTGTTGATCCAAAGCTTAAATGCTTAGCAGAAATGGATGCTCAGTTTTCCATGGAAAAAGCACAAACCAAAACACCTCCTTCCATTTCTCCTGCATGCATAAAACTGGGTGTGTGTTGCATTTTCAACAGGACACAGTAGCTAATGTGTTTATAGCTCGTGCTGTGGTGGTTTTGGTGGCTTTATTGGAGTAGGGATCTCTCTGCACATCAGTGTCACCTGTGCAGGGAGTGCCAGTGGGTTCTGCCCCCGCTCTGTGCCGCAGGATCTCCTCATGGCAGTGCTGGATGAGTGCTTCACCCCTCACTCAGCTGTTCTTCAGGGGGTTCTGTACTTCCTGTTGGCATCAAATGGCTGATTGCCAGATTGGGTGACGAGGGGAGCTACTATAGATGTAGGATGTGCTCAGGAGTGGGGCCAGGTGCCAGTGGAGGGGCAGCTCAGCCTCAGCAGGAGAACAGAGCAGCGCAGCAGAGAAAGCACGGGCAGGAAGGCGTGTGTCAGGTACTGCTTACAGCCAGCTCTCGCTGGGCTTCCAGAGGAAAAGCTCCTGGGATGTGTTCCCTGGGACAGCTGCATCCAGCAGGCTGAGTGGGGCAGTGCACACTGCCCTCGGAGCTGGAGCAGCTCCACGTGTGAAGGGTTTTCAGGGATTCTTCCAGTGAATATATTTTTAGTTTTCAGGGACTCTTCCAATGAATATTGTTTTAGTGACTATTTCTGCCTGCTCGCCCTTCGCCAGGCTCCCCGTGCTGAAGCTCACACCATCCTTGGTGCTCTTGTGTGCTTCCCAAACACTTACCAAGGAATCCCTCTGTTGGGACCCACCTCAGAAGCTGGTGAGAGCGTCACAGGAACTGCAGATGTGAAGGTAAAGCCACATTTACAATAAATCTTTAGGTAACCTAGCCTGGTTTCACTATGCAGTGACTTCATTCCTGCCCAAATGGTTGCCCTCGCACAAGCCTCTGTTACTTTTGATAAACTTGAGGCCCTGCAGTGATCCACTGCTCAAAATTAGGGATGGCTGGGGAGGAATCTGAGTTCCTCACATGGCCTGAGCAGGCAGAACCAGAGAGGATGCAGAAATCCCTTCACACGCTTGGCTCCTGTTCTTGCTTCTTCATCAGGCCTTGGAGAGTCACTGGAGGTGTCTTACTTCTAAAATTAAGGCAGTTTTGTGTACTAAACAATACACTAAATTTTTCATAACATGTTTTGATTAGAACCTAGAACTGCAGTTTGTAAGGAGTGACCACTGCTTGTTGTTTGTAACTGCCCCTTGACGCTGTAAATGAATTGATTTCCTCTCGCTGCCTGTGCATGAGTTGTAAACTGATTTGATTTGTCCACAAGGGGCTGTATATTTGAGTTATAATCAGCGTTTCTCCCTTGACAAAATACAATTGGCATGAGGTAAAGATGCTTTAGCAACAGACAGAGAATTAAAGTGACTTCACCTGTAACTATGTCAAAATGAAACAACTTTAAGTAGATGTATGAAGAAGATGCTTATTCTAATTTATTTTGTTATTTTAGTATTGCCTCATAAATATTTTATTGAAGAATGCTACAGAGGAGCCAAGTGAAGCTGCAAGGTAAAATACTGAGTGAAATAAATGGGAAAATATCATAAATTGGTTAGGTTGGAAAAGACCTTTAACATTATCAAGTCCAACCATTTATGGCTGGAAAAAGTCTTTCTTGCTGCTTATCTTCTGCTGCTGCCTTGTGGTTTGGTCCTGTGAAGCTGAGCCTTGCTCTGCACCACGAAGGTGCCGGCCTGTCGTGTTGGAGGGGGAAGCAGATCTCATCTTTGTGCATTTTTATTCTTTTTTTCCCCCATAAACAATGCTCTAAATCTCCTGACCAGCTCCCTTTCTCGTTCCACAAAGATGCATAGCCATCTGTGGGCTCGGCGTGTGGATCTGCGAGGAGCTCACGCAGTGCACGAGCCACCCCCACGTGAAGAAAGCCATCAATGTCATAGGTGTGACACTGAAGGTATTGCTGTGGCGGGCTCTGATCAGTGTGCTTTGGGAAAAAAGGGAATTTTCACTTTGCAAATAGTCACTGGTGATCTGAGGCACAAGCTGCTGCTGTGGTGTCCTGTGCAAGCATGCAGAGTATTTGCAAAAATAGCCTGTGTGCCTGTAGACTCCTTCCCCAGCAAACCCACACAGGAGAGCGCTCAGACAGTGTCAAACCGGCTGGTTCCTAATGCTGACAATGTGATTTCATAACACTAATGTTGTTTATTTTTTGCCAAGATGCAAAGTAATGAAATGTAGAAAGACTGGATGCAGTGTATTGCATCTGGATATTTTATTTGGCTTTTAATCACCTTTTTTCTTCCAGTTTTCCAACAGGCTGGTAGCTCAGGTAGCCTGTGATGTCCTTCAGCTGCTGGTGTCTTACTGGCAGAAGCTTCAGGAGTATGAATCCTCCCTGTGCCGGAAAATTACTGAGGTTCGTCAATCTTAAAAATGTTTGTATGGAAATTGTATGCAAAGTTGCCTTAATCCCTTCCTTGGGCTGCTGTGATTTTGTTAACTCCTCAGTTTGTTTTATTGTTAGGGATGTACTTGCTACAGTCCCTGGACCAGCGTAGGTCCCTCATTTGTAGTGACTTGTTTGCAAATGCTCAGTAAAAGGTTTTCTTCCACTTGGACATTGACTGGCACGGGCAGCTGGATGCTCCTGGGAGAACCTAGCCTGTTCCATGCCCTGTGCAGTGAAGGTGTCTCTGCAGAGGAAGAGGCTGGGTGCTTTTCTGACTCTTGGTTTGCATTGATGCAGATCCTGGTGGCCACCATCGCGTTCCTGCTGCCCGGTGCCGAGGGCTCCTCCATGGAGGCAGATAAGAAGGTGTGTCCCTGCAAAGAGCTGTCTCATTCTTTGTGCTGTTTGAAGGTGGGGGCGGGTTCAATGAGGTTGCTGCAAACCAGAGGTGAATTTTAAACTTTCCACTTCATACCCTGAAGTCTGGGTGAATTTAATAGGATGTACCTAAACACCGTGCTCCGTGTTCTTGTTCAGTTCATAGTGTCACTGCTGCTTTGCTTGCTGGACTGGTGCATGGCAGTGCCCATGAAAATGCTGCTGGAGCCCGTGTCTGCAGGTGCTGTGGAGGACCAACACGCATCCAGAGCTCCTTTGCTGGATTATATTTACAGAGTGAGTATGGCAAAGGAAGGTGATGTGCTCTGCCTGGCTGTTTAAAGATGCTTTTCACATACCCAGAAGGCACAGAAACAGCTTTGTCGAGCATTAGAAAATCATGTCATCCAGGTGAGAAGATACAAATGCAGAATGTTAAGAAGATAAGATTAGAGATGTAGAACAGACAGAGGCTGGTGAAGACAAAGGTAAAATGCTTAAAACAACGAGCCGGGGAAAATAATCTTTGCAGAAATATTTGGATTATTTGAAGTGGGCTGTTAAAAGACAAAACAAGCCCTGAAGTGAGCTGTTAAAGTACAGAATCTGTGCAGATGGAGACTGTTAATTTAGAAATGCTGAATTTGGGCACGGGTGGGTGGTGTGGTGTGTCAGAATGGGGGCCCTGCTCTCTGGCTGTGCTGGGGACTGTCCCGGGTTGGTCACTGGCTCTGTCCCCACAGGTCCTGCACTGCTGCGTCAACGGCTCCAGCACCTACTCACAGCAAAGCCACTACGTGCTGAGCCTGGCCGACCTCTCCTCCTCTGACTACGACCCCTTCCTGCCTCTGGGGAACGTCAGGAGCTCCTCGGAGCCAGCCCAGTGCCCCTCCTCCCCTGATTTGGGCAACCTGCTCACCGTGGCTGAGGGTAAGGGCATGCCCAGAGTGTCGGCCAGAGTGTGCGTGCAGCAGTGGGAAATGGTGTTCCAGGTTCCATCTCTTCCTTGGAAACTGCTTCTCCTTACTGCACATAGCAGCTGTTCCTTCAGAATTGGGCACGGCTCTCTCTGGATGAATTCCAGTTGCCTTTTTGATAGGATTGTCCGAGTTCTGAGTGCTGCTCCTCAGAACAAATTCGATTAGAAGATGTAAAGGGAAGGAGAAACACCATAAATCAAAGAGAAATAGTTTTACACTGAATATGAACGAACCTAGAAATTAGGAGGTTTCTGGCTGTAAGAGGAGTAACATTCCCATGGGAGAAGTGGAGACACAGCAGTAGCTCAGAGCACAGCCACTTTATGAAATAAAAACTGATGGCTGTGCCTGTGTGAGGGGACCACCTGAGCATCCAGGAGGTCTCTCCCTACCTCACACAAGACTTCCCCACCTGCCAGGGATGGAGGAGCTTTGCTTTGCAGTGGCATCTCTGGTTTGCCTTGGCTTTTCTGCCGTGTCACCCTCCTGCTCCGATGGCTGCGGGGATATGGTGAGATAAAAACTGTGGGATGGGTAGGATTTCTTGGAAAGCTGTTGGAAATATTTCCTTGAACAGGAAGGATCAGCAGGTCACATAGGGCAAGCTGCTGCAATGTGGCAGAAATCTGCAGGTGCTCCTTCTGTGTTGCCTCTTGCTGCTCTTACTGATCCGTTGTGTTTTCCTTGATGGTTTCAGAGAAGAGGAGGAGGAATTTGGAACTGATCCCTCTCACGGCACGGATGGTCATGACTCACCTGGTGAATCACCTGAGCCACTACCCGCTCAGCGGGGGCCCCGCCATCCTGCACAGCCTCCTGAGCGAGCACCACGACAACTCCTACGTGGAGTCCTCGGAGCTGTGCTCGGACGTGTTCCGCAGCCCCAACCTGCAGCTCTTCGTGTTCAACGACAGCACGCTCATCTCGTACCTGCAGATCCCCGCCGAGCAGGGCCCGGGCTCCGGGCCGGCCGCGGGGGTGCGGGTGATCGTCAGGGACATCTCGGGGAAGTACTCGTGGGACGGGCGGGTGCTGTACGGGCCGCTGCAGGGCTGCGTGCCGAACCNCCTCCCGCTGGGGCAGCGGCGGCTGAACGAGCCCGCGCCGCCGCCCCGCGCCATGAGCGCCGAGCAGGAGCGCGGCATCGCCGAGGCGCTGCTGCGGCAGAGCGCCCGGGAGGCGGACTTCGTGCTCCGCTGCGGCTCGGAGCGCGGCATGAGGCTGGCCCGCCAGGAGCCTCCGCCTCCCGCCGAGCCCCAGGCCTCCTTCTACTTCTGCCGGCTGCTGCTGGACGACTTGGGGATGAACTCCTGGGACAGAAGGTAGGAAGGGAGGATCCACAGCCTGCTCGGGGTGTTCTTCTCAGGTTTGACCCCCAAATGTGGACATGCTTCAGAAAGCGAGCATCATAGACCTGGGGGCAAGAGCAGAGTTTCAAACTTCACTGATTATGTGAAATAGACACCGGTAGATTGTGTATAACAGTAATTCTAAGGAATCATATTGTATTAATTCTCTTATCTATTTGGATGATGAAATACTGTGTCTGCATTGTATTGTGTTTGCCTTCAAATGTTTTTTTTATTTATTTTTAGAAAAAGCTTCCATCTGCTGAAGAAAAATTCTAAGTTGCTGCGAGAACTGAAAAATCTGGATTCCCGCCAGTGGTAGGTGATGTGTGCTGAACACACCATTGATAAGGTTCGTGTTTCCCAAGGAAGAGTGAGTCAGCAGAACCAAAACTTCATTCCTGTTGAATCCAAATATTGGTATGAAAATTGGACTCTTTGTTTCTCCAGAGTTGTGGCCTGAACGGAGAAGCTGCCTGTGCTGGTACATTCTCTGTGTACAGAGAATTCCAAATCTGTGGCAAATAATAACAGATTTTTTTTCAAGTTTGCTTTAGCTGAGAGGGGAGGGAATCAAATTGATTGTGACCTGGGTTCAGCTGACACAAAGCAGTGTTTTTTTCAGGATGATCCCTGTGTTAGGAGCAGCACTTTGAGAGGTGATCTACCCAGAACTGCTCCCCAGCCAGGAAGTGGCAGAATGGTGTTCTAATGTTATGTTTTATTTTTCATTACTTGACATAGAGCTGTTTGAAAAACATCTGCAGCATTGCAGAGTTCTGAGTTTCTTCTGTCCCAACAATTTCCACATCAAATACGCTTTGCGTTTTTTCAGAGAAGCCAATCTGTCCCTGGCAGCCTTGTGAAACTCTGCCCAGGGTCTGAAAGTCAGTAATGCTTCTTCTGCCTTGTATGTCATCACCCTGCAATTAAAATTCTGTAGGTCAAATGGTGTTCCCATTAACACCTGTGCCACCTCGCTGTCTGTGCAGTGCTGTGCAGATCTGAGTCATTAACCCTGTAATTGGAATTTGGTCACCAGTTCTGTGGCTGATGCACAGGAGGACCAGGCTTGACTCTGCTGTCAGAGCTGGTATGTCTCTGCAGTGAGGTTTTGGTGGCAAAAAAATGGGGGAAATCTGAAAGTGAGTGATGTATTTGTGTGCATAAAAGAAATGGACATACAGAGCTAGGTGTGGGCACCTGGTCATGCATTTGGAGTGCAGAGGGATCTGAGAATTAATTTTGAGGTGAAGCTTGTATAACTTTGGTTTCTTTTTCCATCCCATGGCAGTCGTGAGACCCACAAGATCGCTGTGTTCTACATCGCCGAGGGACAGGAGGACAAGTGTTCCATCCTGGCCAACGCCAGGGGAAGCCAGGCCTATGAAGATTTTGTTGCTGGGCTGGGCTGGGAGGTAACAGACACAATTTACACAAGGGACCTTGTTTCTGGTGGCACTGTGCAGTTTTTAACTCACCCAAAAAAAAGATTCACTGCACACTGATGCATGGCTGCTTTTAGCTCTTGCCATGGTCAGAGCACACACTCAGCATAGGTGCTCTTTATGACATGTGTGGGTTTAATTTGCTCTGTCAAAATGGTGTGTCCTGTTCTAAATGCCATGAACCTTTTGGTGTTTGGGAAATCCAGAGTAGCTGCATGTCACGTTTATAAGGATCCAAGTGCCACAGGGGGATGCAGCATCCTCAGGCTTGTGCTGTTGGGAAAACAAACAAGCCTTTGGACTCACGCCTGAATTCAGAGATGTTTATTCTGAATAAACTTCTGGAATAATTTATTCTAAGGTTTTTCTTTCTATACAAATCTTCAGTCTCTTCTGCAGTTTTTCTGGTTCTGTTTGTCTCTGCCTTTTGTGACACTCCTGGCAGTGGCAGCTCTGAGCCCCACAGAGCCCTTAGCCAGCAGTGTGTGGCAGAATGCTGTTGTTTCCTCGCTGCTGTTTGCTGGAGGAAGGTAAAATAGCTGGATAGAAAATGACTCAGGAGCTAATTCACAGAGATTCACTTTCAGTAAATGTCAAATACAGGCTCAGGAAAGACAAATCTAATGGAAAGATGGCAGAGCTATAGGGGAAGACTTCTTTGTGTCTGGGGTGGCTGCGGAAACCCGGGGTGGTGATTCCATTCATGTTGATGCAGAGCCAAGTGCTGCTGGTGTCAGAGTTCTCAGGAGGCTGCTGTCTGTGTCCTTGGCTCCCTCAGGTCGACCTGTCCACGCACGGCGGGTTCATGGGCGGGCTGCAGCGCAACGGCAGCACGGGGCACACCGCGCCCTACTACGCCACCTCCACCGTGGAGATCATCTTCCACGTGTCCACCAGGATGCCCTCCGACTCCGACGACTCGCTGACCAAAAAGGTAGAGGCTTTGCGGCGTGTTTCACAGCTCTGCACTCACCAAGAGCTCCATGAAATCTGAATAGAGGCAGCCTTTGCTGGCTGGCCCTGGCAGGCTGTCCCCGCGGTGCCACGTGGTGCTCTGCAGCTGGGTTAGCTGAATTAAATGGCATCTAAATTCTGGGTTCTGAAACACAATTAACATTTCCATGGTAGCCTCAAATGCCACCGTGAGTAATAATATTAGCAATGATTTCATTTGTACATTGTCTGCCTGCCAAAACTGCTGTAGGTTGGTAGAACAAAGCAACCAAATGCAGCATCATGAAACCTTCCAGACGGCTCATCCCGTGTGGAACAGCAAAGCAGAAGGGGGCTCAGGAGCCCACGCAGCCAGCTCAGAGTTCAAACCAGTAGCCAATTAGGCACAACTCTGACAAGTAGCCTGTGCTTCAGACAGCCAGAACCCAGCCCAAAATTCTCTTGGCATTGGTACTTAATGGTTTGTCTTTCCTAGCAAGGAGCGATTTCAGATTATGCTGTTTGCCAGCTGCTGCTTAGACTCAAAAGAAGATTTTTGGGGCATCCCAAATCTCTGCCTTTTCAATTAGGATCGGCAACTTGTCTGCAGAGGTTGTTAGCATGCATCAGTAATGCTGCAGCAGCCATCGAGTGCACCATGGGATGCTGCTCTGCTCTGAGCATTGTCTGTAACTCTGTCACTGGGTGGCTGTGTCTGGTGTCACAGAATGACGTGTGCTTTTCTTTGAAATATAAAGGTAGAATCTCTGATTACTGGTTCTGAAAAACTGCCTAGTGTTTTGTACTAAAGTCAGATCTTTTTTATTGTGAAACCTGTCATTCAAAAAAAAAAAGACAGGTCGGCAAAATAACATGTTTCTCTTTCTGTATGTAACTCGCTACCCTCATGGATACAAGGCTTTGGAAGAAGGTACTCTGAGTGCTTCAGGATGGAGCAGTGGGGCAGTGGTGTGTAGGACAGGGCTCCTGTAGAGTCTCTGTGACCGTACCAGGGTAGGACTGTCTGTATTTTTGTTGTTCCTGACCAGTATTTGTCCAGCTGCTACACCAAAACTCCACTGATGAATGATTTACAGTTTCCCTAGGCAACATATTCTGTATTCCTGTGCTCCACTTCTTGTACCATGAAAAAATTCTCTGGTAGTGCTGACTGTGCTTCAGTCATTCGTATCCTGTTTTACATGGATATGAGGGACAGATTACTTTGCAGTACACTTATGCATGTGAGAACTGCTGCCATGTCTTTCCCAGACTTATTTTTCCTGCACAAACTGTGGCCATTTATTTAGTCTAACCTTCCCTTGTAAGTGCTGGGTTTTGTGGAAGCCTGGCAAAGACACTGGGATGTGGTCTGGCTGTTGAGTAATTCATCACCTGGGAGAGGTGAGCACAGTGTGGCAGAGCTGCCACAAGGGGAAAAAATGGGGTTTAGTTAAAAGCAGTCCACTTACTCTCCTAATTCTCATCTATATTAGGGGTTATCACAGACACTGAGGGTCTGGTTATTCTGTTTGTCTTCCCTGTTTTTACTCTAAGAGAATTCCTTCTCTGTGAGAAACAGAAACCAAAAGCTGTTAGTAGCTGTCAGTCTCCAAGTTTTGTAGTGCCAGGAAACCAGGCCAGCTCCAGCACATGCTGTCTACAGAAAATAACTGCAAAGGAATTGCTTTGGGACCTTTTCAAGAAAACTGAGATCTGCTCTAGGAATGGAACCCTGCAGGGATCAAACTGGGAATTCCATTGGAGGACAAATCTCTGAGCAGGTTCGTGGACCCGAGGAGCTGCAAGCAGTGCCTCGGACCAGGTGACTTCCAGAGATTTTCAGTGTGTGCTCATCCGTGGTTCCACACACAACAGCTTCATTCAGTTTGTCACAGCTCTGTTGTGAGCAAACATGCAATTCTGTGCAGATCAGCATGGATTGTTGGCAGGTTTTACAGAGCTGCAGCTGAGAGTGGAGAAAAGATGCTTTTTAGAAGCACTGTACTTTCTGGAAGGTGGACAACCCTCTGGGCTTAGGTTCTTACCTCACATTGTTGGGGCAGAATGTCCAGGTTAAAAATATTATTTCGTATTTATTACTTCTTGCCATCAATGCTTTTGTTTTATGAGAGTGTGGGAGACAAAGGTGGAAGCCTGTGGCTTTCATTCAGTTCTGCTCCTGCAACTGAACCGTACCTGGTGATACAGGACAGTGGTGCTGGGAGGAGAACATTTCATCAGGATGCAATGGGGGCCACAGCTGCTTTTTTGCTGTCCTCCCTCTGGGATCTAAGATTTCTCTAATATCTGACATTTTTATGATTGCCAGGGTTTCTTCTCTGCTTGTTTTGCCTCAGACCAAGAGAGGCTTCGTCCCTGTCACCACGCTCCCAGCTGAACAGAAGGGCTGACCACCTGCTGGCCTGGGGAGCCGTAGCAAGGCCATAAATTCTGGGGGCTGGGGAATTCAGCAGATGCAGTAATTTTACTTAAATATGTTATTGTGCTTCTCTGTTTTTACTGAACACAAAGATAAATTAAGTTCTGGTATGAATTCCCCAGAGTAAGTGCTTTTCCACTGGGGATGAGCTTGGCCCCTTGTTTTTGTGCAGTAGAGCTGTCATTTGCAGTCTGCATTTTTTTATTTGAGGTATATGTTGACGTTATATTGCTAATTCAGGAGGGAAGAAAGAAAAAAAAATGGGAGGGAAAAAGAAAGAAAAACCCCTCTCCAAATAAGTCTTGGCCCTGACAGAAATCTTTTCTAGTGGAGTAAACAAAATTCAGCTGATCTGTTTTGCTGCTGTAGGGTTCAGCATCATTGGTTCCAAGCTTTATCTGCCTGTCTTGTGGCAAGAGTGAAAATCAATCCCAGGAGTGGCATCCCACCGTCCCTGTCTTGTTCTGCTCAAATTGTGCTTAACAGTTTAAAGATGTGCTGCCGAATTTCTCAGTGATTTATTCCATCTTGTCCATTGTCAGAGCAGAACTTTTTCAATTCAGAAATCTGGTTGCAACCCCATACTGAACTCTTGCTCCTTTGCTGCAGAAATTTGTTAGCTGGGGCTAGATTAGATTTTTAGCAGCTAATCTGACTGCTGTAGGGGTTTGCAGAGTGGGGACAGAGCTGTGCTATTGGATTTGTCCAATTCATTTGACTCCAGGACTATAATTGCACTTATGTCTTACAAGGCTTTTATGGCCTCGGGCTGGCGAGCAGCAGAAAAACAAATTGGCAGTGATACAGTGAGAGTGAAAGGGAATGAAAGGCACACATTATCAGTCTCCAGGCAGCCCTGCTCTGGCAGGAAGTTTCTTGGTCAATTTACAAATAAAACTTAGATTTTAGGATGGGCGCACAGTCAGGCAGACAATGGGGATGTCAGGCCCCACTGTTACTTAGCAAAAGTAGCAGCCGTGCCTCCCCAAAAGCAGGAATTCTTCAGTCAAACAGACGACTCCTCTCTGGAGCCAGCTGGCTGTGTAATGCAATTAGCAGGGAAAGGAGGTCATGCCGGAGGTGTGCACCACAGCCAGTGTCGGCCAGGGCTGCGGCCAGTGTCAGCACCATGAGCAGTGTCAGCCAGGGCTGTGACCGGTGTTAGCCTTGTGACAGTGGCAGCCAGCGCTGTGACCAGTGTCAGCACCATGAGCAGTGTCAGCCAGCACTGTGACCAATGTCAGCACTGCCTGCCGGCCCAAGCACCCATGGAGCCTGGGGCTGGGGCTGCCGGCCCTGGGCTGGGGCTGGGGCTGGAGAGCACGGCCCCAGGAAGGGACTGCGGGGCTGGGGCAGTGTCCCAGCACCCATCCCGTGAGCCAGACCAGGGCCAGTTCCTGTACCCAGGGAGGATGCACTGCCGGGGCCAGAGCTGCTTTCTCTCGGCAGTGTGTGCAGAGCCATCGCTCCACACTGCTGTTGGGCTTTGCTTTTAAAACCAGTCTGGTTTCATGGCTGCTTTGGCATTTTTTAACTAGCTTTTCTCTTTACTCCCCCCACCACTGTACTGGGTGAAGGCCACAGTCTGAAACACTGGCTCTGCACGCGTGGCTGTGGGGCTTTGGACATTTGAGCACAACTTACTGAAGTCCTTCAGGGCACCGAGTCTGCCCCACAGCTGCTGGTTTGAATAAACAACACAGGAAAATAGCAGCTGGCTTATTGTCACTGATGAGATTATTGTAACGGCTTTTTATCAATGGAGTTATCTCTCAGTAAGAAATATTTTTGATTAATGCCGTTTTTTTCTTTGTAGCATTATACCTTGTGACTGTGGTGCTTAAGGCTGTGTGGCTTCAAAACAAGGGTAGTAACTCAAGCTCTAAAACGAGTCGCTGGCACACACTGGGGATTGTGGCAGACACCCGAGCACAGCAAGTGTTGGTTCAGCTAAGTTCCCTTCTTCGCTGAATTTTGTTTTGAAGGGTGCAATGTCAGTATGAAGTGGTTCATTATTATCAGAACAGTTCCTTGGGATTTTAAAAAGGGTCCCTCAGGCAGTATTTGGACATATTTTGATGGCTGTTTTTATAGCAGTATGTGCATTTCTCACCCCAGAAGCCATAAGAGCAGGGCAGTGCAGAGCCTTTTCTTCAGAAGAGCTGAGCGGGGTTTGTGAATTGCCCTCTGCAACTGGGCAACGGCACTGCCTTATGGAATTCCGTGTCCACGTTTATTTGTTGGGCTTTCTGCAGCAGAGGTTTCTGGGTGCCACCACTGTGGGCTCTCTGTGCTGGGAAGCCAGTGCCCGAGCTGGCAGACGTGGGCACTCCCAAATACCTGTCAGGGTTCCCTGAGCTCAGCTGGGCTGAGCTGGGCCTGTCCTGGGGCGGGAGGGCCTGGCCAGGCACCCTCAGCATCTGGGGCCTGCTGTGCACAGAGTCTGCTCACCAGATGGACTTCAGGGGTGTGTAAGACTAAACTTGACATCTCTCTTCTAATCGCTTTGGAGGTGACCTGGCTGCACCTGGTCACAGAGTGAGATCAGGGTTTTGTCCTGTGTACAAGTTCCTGCTGCCCTTGGTCCCTGTCAGTTTGTGGCATTACCAGCATGAGTGTTTTCTTGTGTTGTTGCTTTGTTTTTGCTGAGCTTCTGCACAGATATCAAGGTGACCACAAGAACAGCAATTTCTACTTGTTTTGTATGTGTAAGAAGCTCTAGTAATAGTATTGTTAATGTTCCCATGTGTTTCCAAGACAAAAATGGTTCACGTTTTCTTCAAACAGAGCTAAAATTACATTTTATTCTTGTGTGTAAATAAAACACAATTATTATCTTCTGTTTATTTTAAAATATACTGAGAAACTCAGTCCTTCTGGGAACTGAACTTTACTGCATTCTGCTGGAACATGAACTGTAAGCCAAGTTCACAGTTGTAACTTTTCTTTGTTTTTCTCAATGTGTTGGTTTTGCCACGTTTCTCTCATGACTGAGGGGTCCAGTTTGCCATCAATATCTAGGAGTGAAAGTTTTTTCCTTCTAAAGGCACTGCCTGGTTCTGAATAGGGAAGTCTCATCAGCACAGTGTGGGCTGATCCAAAGCGTGTTGGGGTTAGTTGTTATTTCCCAGTGAAAATCACCACCTTCTTTTCCCTTTTTTCTCTCCCCCCACACAGAGTGAAGTAGCAGAGCTTCGTTTTGGCTTCTTTGTTCAGTCTATTGTGCACATTGTTCCAGGGGTAGCACCAAATTGGAGGGTGGGGGGTGTCTTTTAAGCTTTAAGTGGGACTTAAATTCTCTTTATGCTTGGAGCTGGCATTGTGTGTGTGGATTACATTTTAACTTTAAAGCTTACAGTTGAAACCATTGTGTGAGGCTTGTACGTGATTGCCAAATAGTTTTTGCCATCTGTTAGATCACCTCCAGCAGCACAGCAAACACACACACACAGGCTCTCGGATGCTTTCTGTGTATGTCATGTTTAAATTTTATCTGTATTTCACACAGCTCTGCTGCAAATAAAAAAGTGTAACTCCCGCAGTATTTCCCATTCTTCTGTATTTCACACCACCCAGATATTTTGCTGGTGTTTCAGGCAGGAGCCCCCTCCAGACATAGTCGGTGAGGAGATGTTTGTGGATAATAAATTCAGTTATAGTGGTTCATGACAGGCAGTTTCTTGACATTCTGAGTCAAGGCATTTCATATTTCTGTGACAGCTGCCTTATTTTAGCTGGAATATGATGCTCTGTTGGTTAATGCTTTGTTCCAGTAATTCAGTTTTCCATCTTAAATCACTGTAGGTAATGTACATTTACATATCATGCTAATGGCTAGTTTGATAATGACTTAATTAAGCCATCAGACAACAATGAGTTCTAAATTAAGCAAATTATTGAGCTGATGCTTTCATGAGCAACTGGAGAAAAACAATATTTTAACTTTTCTGTAATGAAATATTCCTGCTATCGAGCATTGTAATTCAATTTGCGAGCCATGACCCCTCGTGCAGCGTGGTTATCACTGGATTAATAGAGAGCCAATTTGCTGTTGCAGCTCCGTCACTTGGGAAATGACGAGGTGCACATCGTGTGGTCGGAGCACACCCGCAACTACCGCAGGGGCATCATCCCCACCGACTTTGGGGACGTCCTCATCGTCATCTACCCCATGAAGAACCACATGTTCTTCATCGAGATCATGAAGAAACCCGAGGTACGTGCTGGCAGCTTCACGGGCTCTGGTGTGCTGGGCAGCAGTTCTGCTGCTTTAAGCAAGGCTCAGTGGTTTAGAGTTTGGGGGTTGTTTTTTCCCCAACGAGTAGGAAATCAGTCTGTCCATCTCAGGTGAAACTGAGCAGTGAGCTGACTTCCAAACTGCAGTTATTCGTGGTGATCGGAGTGACTGCTCGTTTGTTTTATAACCGTACTTAGAAACACTTTAGAATTCTCAACCCACAGAAGGTACTGGGCAAAGAACAGTATTTAAACCATTGTGAATGTCCTCTGAGGCAGTGAAAGCCAAGCACTGCTGATCCGAGTTCCTCGTGTGGTTCTGGGTCACTGCTGTACACAAGGCACCGAGCAGAACCTCACCTGTCTGTGGGGCTGTCACTGTCACCTGGCTGGGTGCGATGATGCAGGCATTGGACATCCTGTCATCAGGCAAAGTATGGGAGATTCACAGTTGAGACTCTTTTTGGAAAAAAAATGCATTTTTTTGCGAAGTGTCAGAGGTGTGTGTATGTACATCTGTGCATGTGTGTGGAAAAGCCGCTTCAGTAAATGCTTGAATTATGGATGCAAAAATATGCATAAAGATACTTTGTGAAAGTAGTCAGTGTGATAAATACCCTTTGCCTTATACGAGGGACAGTATTTGTCCAGAGGAGTAGCCGGCTGTGGTAAATGCCTCCATCATATCCCATACTGACCAGCTGTAGACTGTTTTCTGAGTTGTGAATGATGGAGCTGTTGGATATTGACAAACAGTGCTTTGTCAGTAGACATTTCAAACTTGAAAATATTCTAGTAGTGGGTTGTTGGGTATTTTTACACTTGGTGTTGAGCTGTGCAGTTTAGTTTTTGAGCATTTTAGCTTTTAATGTACCATCAGGGAAATGAGAATTTAGCGTTAGGAACACACTTGAGACTTCTCTGGAGCGATGGAGAAAAGCTGCGTCATCTTACATATTAGTCAAAACCACCCGACGGGCAGCCAGAATAACAGCTAACTGCAAATTTAGTGTTATCCCTACATTTAAAGTACAAACCATTACAATGTAATAAAATTAATCCAGACATTTCCAGGGCAAGTGTGGCTGACCTTTTGTTCACCAGCTACTGACCCCAGGGTGAATGAACGAGCCTTGCAGAGAGAAATGTCTGTTGTTTGGCTTCAGTCCCTGGCATTTAAATTGCATTCCCTAATCGAATGAAAAGGCTGTCCTCTCTATCAGGTTACAGAATCCATGGCAACATTTGGCCTTTTATATCCATAATGTTAGCCTTTTTGTTTGCAGCCAAGTAGAGACACCTGGAGCAATGTTAACATTAACCGCTTTAGCATTAATAGCTTCATTATAGAAGAATTTCTGATCAGATAGCTGTTACTTTTGTTATGTTGCTTCAGCTTGTATTGTTTTCATTTTTGATCTCCCTGCTTGGCAACCGGGCAATGATTTGCAAATTTTTTTTGTCTTGATTAATTAAGCAATATAATTATCAGGAACCGTGCTGCAGTCTTTGCCCGACAAAGCTTCGGAGGGAAGACAATAGTAAGTCTGTTAGTGTGAATGCATTCCACGCGTCACAGATGCACGAGGATATTGGGAACAATGAGAGGAAAAGCTGCCTGCGAGAGGGGACAAAGCATGCCAGGCAGGCTCCGCGCTGCACATACCGCCAGGGACATGCTGCGGGTTCCCTGGGACACAGATGCCTCGTTAGATTGCAGCTCGTCATCAGAGATTAATTCTCAGCCATTTGGTACAATAATTTACCCATTCCCCACTCTTTTAACTAGTGCTGCTCGCTGTAGAGGGGAAGTCTTTGTGCTCGGAAGGTTTATTTAACCTTGCCTACTTTTACTGCAGGCAGCAGAAATAATGATTTTGCTGTTGGAAATTGGAACGAAGCAGGTGTTTGCAGTGGGCTGAATATTAATTTTTGCTTCACGGATAACTTGCAGCGACATTTGGCGTACTCACAGAAGGGGATCTTTCCCTCTATTTTTTTTAATTGATTCCTGTCAAAGCAGGCTGTTTGTCTGAGGTGGCCACCGAAGCGCTGTTTTCCCGGGCTGGGTGCCGGGTGCTGGGTTCGGAGCGGGGCCGAGCCCTGCGGCTGCCACTGTCCTCCCCCCCGGCCCCGCGGGGGCAGAGCCCCCGTGCAGATGGACGCTGACGAGAGGCAGCTCCAGTGACTTTAATGACCCTCGGGGAGGCCGAGGATGTGCTGGGGAATGAATAATTCCGAGCTCCGCGTGGGCTCCGGGGCCCTGGGCTCCGCTGCTGCTCTCCCTGGGTGGGACACGCTCCCTGTCCGTGGGTTACCTCTGTAAATTCTGTAGGGCAGTGCTGAGAGAGGCTGCCCCGCTCCCCAGCTCCTGGTGCCTGTGAAACCGTGAATGCAAGTGCTGTAAGCAAAACCTACTTGTGCAAAAAGCCCGGCAGGGAATTTCCCTGCCCCAGTAGCATCTGCTGATCTGACTTTACATATCTGGTATTTGTGTGGTGGTATCACTTTCATACTACTACGTACTTAACCTCCTTATGCGTACTTTTGCATTCTTTTTTCTTGCTGCCAATGCTTCTAGATAGTGCATGGGATAAAAATTTCATTTAAAAACGTTATTGCCTAAAGAGGCAAAACTTGATGCTCCATAACATTATCATTTTGGTGGCATAGGTTTTCCTCTGTCCCCTTCCCTTCCAACTGCCTGGATAGTAATGCCAGCAGTAAGTAAAAAAAAAATTGAAAAGAAGGCAAAACCACTATGGAAACATTTTAGACTTTTCTGTTTTTTTGGGGGGGTGGGTAATTATTTTAAGTAAAGGAATGACAGAATAAGTGTGTGCAAAGACAGCTGTCATTTGCAGATGTTACATTAAACCCAAATTTCTTCTGTAATTCATTGCCACTTCTAATTAGAGGAATTCCCTAGATGCAGGGGATTTATATTATTCCCTTTGTCCATTTATTGAATGACTGTCACAGTCACCCACAAGCAGTTGGAGAAGAATAATAGAGGGTATTTATTTATGTGATAAGCCTCTGTACAGATGGAAAAAATCCATAGCTTAAATATTGATAATTGCTGCTGGCTTCTGTCTAGGGCTTTAGTGGGGGGTTGGTTTTTTTGTTTTGAGTCTGTGAGAGGAAAATGAGTTTGAGTACTTTCAAGCACTGAGAGTTATGTTTTTAAACATCAAAATTTTCTGAGTTTGGCAGGCTCAGGTCCGTTTTGTGTCTGCAGTTCTGGACACAGTTTACTTTTAGAAAGCATTTGTTGTACGATGAGTGGTCTTTATGTGCAGAGCCTTAGGTCACCAGAGGACGTCACACAGAGGTTTCCTGTGGGGGTGGCCCTGAAGAGCAGCATTTGGGCGCCTTGACCTGCTGGGCTGGGCCCGTTTGTGCCTGTCCCAACCCTGTCTTGTGCCTCTGAGAGAGCCCCTGCTCTGCCATCTCCTCTGCCTTCCATACACCTCCTTGTCTTGGACCAGCTAAAGGCCTTTTTCTTTCCTGTGAAGTCCATGGAAGGAGTTTATAGAGGATTATGTGAAGTAAATAAGGTCTTTGCAAAACCTGCCAGTGTTGGAGTCAGCCAGTGAATCAGGGTCTCCTGTTGGGATCCCAGATGGAAAACAGCTCTTAATATCCACTGCCAAAGGCATATTGATTGCAAATTCATAGATGGCCTCAGTTTCCAAGTGCACCAAGCTCGTGCTTAGCCAGCAGAATGTTCTGGGACGTGCGTGCGTCTGTGTAGCGTGCTGAGGGAGTCATGGGGGATTTACACTCACCAGCCTGGGGGCTGAATGTCACGCTGCAAGTTTCAGTGTGGGAAACAATGTGGTCATGCTGTTTCGTGGCAGAATGTGTGCCAGTCTCTGCAGTGGTTCTGAAGCCTGCTTTTCTGTTTTGGGGTGCCCAGGTGCCGTTTTTCGGCCCCCTCTTCAATGGTGCCATCGTGACTGCGAAGCTGCTGCCGAGCCTGATCTGCGCCACGTGCATCAACGCCAGCAGAGCCGTCAAGTCCCTCATCCCACTCTACCAGAGCTTGTATCCTTTCTCCACGGGGCAAGGCTCCCCTTGGTGGGGTTCTCGCTTGGAGCATCGTCCTGCAGAGAGGTAGGCTGGGATGGAAATCCTTCCTGTTTGGTTCCGTTGGCAAAGGACAGGGCTTTCTTGGCGCCCAGCTCGGAGTTGTCGTGGTTCACACCCAGCTGCCATCCGGTGTTTCCAAAAGGCAATGGTAACATTGGTGAGGAGTCTCTCACCAGCAGCTTCCATCTCGCTGCTCCTGGGCTTGGGCTTAGCCCTGGTGCTTGGGTCTGTGAGAAATGCTAACTCCCAGCTTTCTTTCACACCAATACAAGTTGTGGACTGTGTATGTCAGGCTGGTAGCCAGAGCTCAACCGTGCTCTTATCCTATCCAATTAACTTTACTTGGTCTCATGACATTAATAAGAGATGGGATTTGTCCTCAGATACAGATATTTGAGGTCCCAGGTTCCAGTTTCATTCCAGCCACGCCTGTGTTTGGGCGTTTTCAGAGCCTGTTTCCCACCAGTGTCTGGAAGGTAGCTGGAGGATGTGCTTCTTAGGGACAGGAGTTGTGACAGACCGTGGTTCATGGGTGCCACGCAGACCCACAGCGGTCTGCACCCATGCTGGGTCTTCTCATAATGCCATCATACATTTCATAGCTTGTTTTACTAATCACATCACTTACCTCGAGACAAACACTCACTGCACTTTGCTTTCTCTGGGGAGCGTTTGATTTGAGTATTTTTCTATTCACATGACTTTGAGAAAGAGTTTGTGAAATGTTTTGATCTTTGAAGGAACATTGAGGAATTAGTTTGAGATGCACAGTTTTAAAACACAGAATATCCTCAAAGTACTTGGTAGGATTTTTTCAAAGGCTGAATTTTATCCAGTATACTTTGCAAAAGTCATCAGAAATTAAAAGTAGCATTGTGGTTAAATAGATTTGTGTTAATAACTAATTGTTTATTCATTTTAAAACAAATGGTGGTGGCTGTGCAAACTGTGGCAATGCCTGACAGGTGAGTCAAGGCTCGTGTTTTCTTGTTTCTTGAGGGAAATCTAACTAATTCCTGACCCTGTGCTGTGCAGAATTCAGCTTAATCTGTCTGTTTCTCAGTATCTAATGCTAAGGTGACAGTGTGGTAAAATGGACAGAGTAGCAGCAGTTGTAAGAACGAAGCTGTCCCAGCCCCTCACTCCCAGCCGGAGTGCTCCCATGTTTTGGTGTCAGCATTTTGTGAGGGAGCAGCACTCCCCAGCTGGCCGTGCTCCTGCTGTCCTGGGGTCCCTGAGGGTCCCTGAGTGTCCCTGGGGAGGCAGAGCTGCACAGACACCGCAGCACTGCTCTGCGCAGCTCTGAGCCAGCAGCTGTCCCCACATTCTTTTCCGCCTTCTTTTGCGTCGGCTTTTGCAGCAGTGCTGTCTGTAGTGAATCAACTGCCACTTGTCTGTCTGATAAATGAAAGTGGGTTGAGAACCTCCTGAAACGGGACAAAGGGGATGTGGTGGGCAGATCCCATCGGGGCGATACTGGAGCAGGAGAGAAAGCTATCTGTGATTCAGGCTGCAGATAATGCAGACTGAGATGCACTGAAGGCAGCAGGTGGAGTGTGAGTGTGTGGATGTGTAAAGGTGATGTTTGGGCCTGTCCAGTGCAGCTCCCAAAGGGTGAGTGACTCAGCTCTGGTGTTTGCTGTGCCAGCTGCTGCAGGCAGGACAGGAGGCAAGCAGACCCAGCAGTGCAAACAGTAAATGAAAGTGCCTTTATCAGACTGGAGATGGAAATAACTCAGAAAATGTCAGCGGGCGGGAGAAACAGAAAGCAATGTTCCTGGCAGACTGAGGGATGATGGTGGCACGCACCAGTCGTAACTGCAGTTGGGATGAGGGCTGCAGGCTGGTGTCAGGCAGAGCTGAGGAAGAGCTGCAGCTTCGCTTTGGCACGTGGGTCGTGTTGAAAGGCAGCATCCCTGCTAAGGGTCAGTAGCTGAAGACGTTTGGAGTCCGGCGTGGTTAAAAACGGATCCAACTCTTGTTCTGGTGTCAGTGGCTCACTGGGGATGAGGTGCTGGGTCCGTGGTGCCCGTGCTGGAGCAGTGGCTGGGTGTGAGGTACCTGCAGGACTCATCCCTGTTCTGCCCTGCGTGGTGCTGAGGAGCCGGGGCAGCATCCTGCCAGCAGTGACAGCTGAAGTCACTTGTTGGAAAGTCTGTAAACTCCGGCTACAGCTGCACTTGTCAGGGGCTGTAAGGGAAGTGTAATCAGCCACAGAGATTAATTTGCATCTCAATTAGGAAAGAGTCAGGAGGAAGCTGTAGGGTCTGTTGCTGGAAGGTTGTGGAAGAAATCTCATCAGGCACAAAAGGCTCCCGACTTGGTGCTCCGGGGAGCGGAGGACAATATCCGAGTCCGGTTTCCATGGGGACGGGCCCGAGAGCCGCGGGAGCATCTCGCTGCCCGCAGCCGCCTGCTCCCGATGACACACATTCCACTGCCGGGCCCAAACACACATTGCTCTTGGAAATCTCTTGGAAAATGAAGAAGGTAACTACGACAGACCACACCAGACTTTTTTTAATCTCTTTCCTTTCCATTTATGTAACGCTTTTGGTTTTAAGGAATTCATTAGGGCAAGAGATTAGTTAAAAGTTTAAACTATATTTAAACTTCAGTTTAGAGACGTTCTGGCTACAGGTTCTTTGTGTCCATTGAAGGGCACAGGATGGCACTGCACAGCTCAGCTGTCTTTGGAACAGTGCTGTCCCTGCCATTGCTGCAGTGCTGCCATGGGCGGGGAGGATTGTACATCACTTCATGTTCCAAATTCCCATTTTATTCCTCCTTGGTGCCATGGAGCACTGAGGCTGAGCGGCTGCAGCCCCTGCTAATTGGGACTCTTGCCATCCTTGAGTAACTGCTGAGCGTGAGGCAATGTGCTCCAGCAGCCTCTCCAGGCTGCTTTTTCAGGCAGTATCTGACTTTAAATGTGACTGGGACTTACAGAAATCATAAGTATTACAGTGACTTAAATTTTACAAGAACACAAAATAATATTTAAGCTTACTATGATTGTTGTATTGAAAGGAATATATTTATGCAGTTTTTTGAGCACAACCAAGCCTCCTTTGTATGTGCTGGGCAAAGGAAGGAACAACCTCTCTTGCTGAATTTTTAAAAAACTGGTGAGTGGAGCTGTAGAAGTGCATCTCTGAACGCTCTTTCAGCTTCTGTGAAACGAGCTGTGTGCTGGGAAGGATTTCTGAACACTTCTGATCTGGAGTGCCATGGCACTAAGCTGCAGCAGAGCTCCTCTCTGGGAGCTGCTCTTGTCTGAGGATAAATACTGGGGGAAACCAGGGTTTGGATTGAAGTATTACAGGTCCGATTGGCAGCTGCTGTCTAAGCTGACAGTTCCTAAGCTCAGGTGCTAGTCAACCTTCAGACATGAAAATGTAGCTAGTTTGGCAGGTGTCAGGCACCTTGGTTGGCCCATAATTCAATCCTGGTCTCCAAAAAGACTAGGGATTTGGGGACAGTGATATCTGAGAAAAAAGGTCCTCTTAGAATCCCCAGAGAAATGCAATTCTCACTGCCTGAGTTGTCTTTCCAAATGGAGCCGTTTCATTTCTCCTTGGGTTGAATTGGCTTAATTTCAAAATAGTTTGTATTTCTAGTATCTTACCACTTTGGGTTTTTTTTTCTCCACCGTTGCAAATAACTCTTGTACTCCCGGTCCTTCCTGACTGGGATGCTAACTGAATTTAGAGGAAAGCGGGAAAGATCCCAACATGTCTGAAACGTTACCTCAGCTTTGACCAGCTCTTTGTAATCTGCCTTGGGAAGGGTGGAACGTCTCCCATGTGCCAGCACCAGTGGACTTCCTCCCTGTGTTTTTCAGTGATTTCTGGAAGTCTTTAAATTATGTTCTTAGCAATTCAAGCTACTACGTGTACTTCCTGTGGATGAGTAAATAGGGAGCTAGTTTTTCTTGGGGTTTATTAACACACTGATTATAAAATTATCTCTGTGCCCAGTCTGTCTTCTGGAATGAGTTGATTTGTTCTTGTGGGCAGCAGAGGGTTTGATCTCAATCTGCCTGTTGACTCCTGCACTCCACTTTGCTCTGACATTGGGTGCTGGGGGTGTCTGTGGGCACAGACGAGCATGGTGGGGATGAGAACTCCTCATGTAATATCTGAGCACTGGATGTCACCATTTCCCAGCTCACAGGTTGCAGTGATTTTTGTGAGCCTGAAGAAAGCACAGCCGTGACGCTGGAGAAGTAATTTGATACATGAGTAACTCTCTCTCTTGTTTGCTCCACTGGAATGACAGTGGTGTGCCTGCTGACCTGTGCCAGCCAGCAGCTCCGCGGGGTAAAACCAGAACTCCATCTAAGCACATCACAAAAAAGACATCCATAACTTTAATTCATTACATCTCATCCAGATATTGACATACTACTATATCCTAGATGTGTTAATATCTGGAACCAAGAAGATTAAGCAAAGAACATCAGCTTCAAATTCTGAATTAAATCCCTTTCTTGGCTTAAGCCAATTTCTGATTAACCTAATAGAGAGTGCCTGATCTGCTTACCTGCTTTATCTGTGAAAGAAAGGTATTTGCTATGATGGGCTTAATTGTGTGAATGGCTGTCAGATGTTCTGGAGGCTCATGTGGTGTCGGACACGTTTTGTGTCCCTCTCAGTGTGTGTTTTGTGGCACTGGCATTTGGAGCTCTGCTGTGGGTATGAGGCGGTGTTTGATCACGCCGGGGAAATGAGATGGAAAGCCTGTTACTCCTTTCAGAGAGGGTTCACAGTTTGTCCCCTTTATTCCATCCCAAGAAGCGGTGCCCTCCAGCTATATTGATGCTGATAGGAATGGCTATGAAATTCTACAGCACGTGTCACAGGAGCTGTGACAATTTTTGTGACATGGCACCTGACGGCTCTCTGCCGAGCGGCTGGCAAGGGTGCCTGCCAGTGGCCAGTGTGTGTGGGCAGCAGCAGGTCCTGCCCACCGCCCCTGGCCGGGGTGCCCAGACCCGAGGGGGCCGGGGCTGGCCGGGCGGACACCCCTCCCTCCCTCCGTCCCTGTGCGCGGCCCCCGCCGCGGCCGATCGATGGCCAGGCTGTCTGTCTGCTCTGCCTTCCCTCCTCACAGCCAGAACCTTCTCCAGGCAGCGATCGATGCCTCTAATCTGCTCCAGCCTGTAATAAGTCATGCGAGGCAAAGCTTTTAGGTGGCATTACATGGGATTGTGGAGGCGGCTCCTCAGCTCTCATTCATAGAGCTCTTCATGGACTTGCAGAGAATCCACTGCGTCCCGCCGGTGCATATCTAAAGAGTATAAAATGCTTCTGCAGGTCTAAACTCCACATGCTGCTGCACTGTGTGGACACAATGGGATCACATTTCTCTATTTTCTCTTTCCTGTCCATCCCTGAACCTGCTGGCGGGCCCTTGTTAGACACACAGCTTGTACCCGCATTGCTGGGGTGGCAGGGAGCAGCCAGGGAGGCTGCACAGCAGCAGTGCCGTTTGTTTTGTCACTGTAACATGAGGCACCACTAGCCGGGGTCCCCCGTGGCTGGAGCTGCCAAGTTCGCTGAGGGTTGTTGAGAAAGTCCCAGGCTGGTTCTGACACAGAGTTTTAAATTGCTGATCTCTGGGCAACATCTGCGCTCTTCAGTAGCACTAAATAAACCCAGCAGTAGTAGAGGCTCTTTGCTGGCTGATAAAATGGAGAGTTCCAAAAACAAACCTGAAGTTAAGTGACATGGAGAATATAATGCGTTTTAAAATGAAAAGTGAGTTTGCTGTGTGATGTGTCAGGAAAAAAGACCCAACAAAACAAACTTGTTCTTGGATTTCTAAATGACATGAGTGCTAGGACGTGTACTGCTTGCAAACAAGGGTCCTAAAACATCCAGCCACACCTCTGTAAGCCCTGCCAGAGACTGGGACGTTCTGATCTTGCTGGAAATAGTGTGGTTTGGGTGGTGCAATCGTGCCCTGCCGGGAGCCCGGGGCGGGGGCTGCCTCGTAGGCAGCTTGCAGGGACACACCATGCGGCACAGGGCTTTGTTTATCAGCAGTAAGCATCCCTTTCACGGGAAGGTGCGAGGTGCACAGAGGTGCAAACACCTGTCCCGCCGTGCTTAATGCTTTCTCTGGGGTTATACAAAGAGCCTCTTATTCGTGTTTATGAGAGCACTCGCTCGTTCTTTGACAGAAGCAAAATTGGTATATTCGGGTTACCAACACATACTTCATCCCATGGTGTGGTGGTTCTTGCTGGTTTGCGAGGGGTTCACATTCTGTGTCTTGTCAAAGTAAATGTTGATAATTTTGCTGTTTCCTGCTGTGAACTGTGAAGGCATGGATGTAGCTAAAGCTCCGTTGTGTCTTTCTGAAACTTTACTGTGAATTCCCTCTCCCACTCGGGGCTTCTGGGGGTTGTTTTTTGTTTGGGTTTTGTCACAAAACAGGTCCGTGAAAAGCAAAGCGAGTTGGGTTTCTGTGGCTGGGCTGTGAGTGAGGGGGGCTGGCAGTGCCGCTTGAGGTGCAGTGCCCCGGTGGAACAGTGCCACAGCGGTACGGTGCCACCGGCGGAGCGGAGCTGGCCGTGCCGCTTGAGGTGTGGTGCCCGTGGCGGTTGCGGTGCCCGTGGCGGTTGCGGTGCCCTTGGCGGTTGCGGTGCCCGTGGCGGTTGCGGTGCCCGTGGCGGTGCGGTGNCGAGCCCTCGCACGGCTCCCGCGGGCCCCGGGGTCGCTCCCCCGGGCGCGGGGCTTTGTGCGGCCCGGCCGCCTCATTAGCATGCGGGCCGGGCGAGCGGGGCTCTGCTGGCTTACCAGCTGTTCCTGCTGCTCCCGACAATGTCCGGCGGGCCGGGCCGGCCGCGCTGCGCGGAGCCGCCGCGCTCCGACAGCCTTTCCGCTGGGGATGCCCACGTGGCACCGCAGCGCCGGCCGGCCCCGCATGGCATATGGTGTCTGGATTCATACAAGATGCAAAACTATTCTGCCGCTAATGCACAATGACTCATAGCATTGCTAATTTTTCCAACAAAAGCCCACTTCCACACCCACACTTTTAACCCCTCAGGCTAAAAAGCCTCTTCTTTAGTTTCAAAGCCATGGAAATGTAAGGAGGTGGCTTCTGGATCAATATCTGAAACCCTATATTTATTTAAAGCATATGCACGCTCTAACGCTTGTTTTAAATCTCAGTGAAAGCCGGTTTGCAAATCGCCGCTCTAACGTGCGGCAGATTTTTTTGTTCCGAAGTGGATTCGTTGTCAAATGCTGTCATTTTTAAATTTTTCGGTAGTTAACGTATTAAAAAAATTATCAGAGGTCGCCACCAGAGCTAATAAAAAGTTATTTTCATTTAAGAGGAGTGCATCCAAGCATCGTAGCCGGCGTATCTGCAAGGATTGTGTATTCCAGCGCGAGTTCCCAAGCCGGTCGGTGTAAGCAGCTTGTAGTATTTGGGCATCTTTGCTATTTACTGGCTCTTCAGGGACAATAATAATGCACTTTCCAACTAGAGGGAGCTGCTCGTATCCCTGATGCTGATTCTTAACCTTCCAGTCTAATTCCTTTGTGCGGAACGTACGGCGATCGTTCCGACGTTTTAATAAAATCAAGTTAAATTACCTTGAGTCATTTAGATTAAAAGGATGCGTCTCAGTTCTTGCAGCGTAATCGTCAAATTAAACTGCGAAATTCGGGGAAAACTGAAGCAGATCGCGGTTGCGTTCTGCGGGATTATGTAGGTCATGAAAAGGCTGGTTCGGAGGGAGTGAGAGCCGGCGCTGGCGCAGCGTGTTCCGAGACAAAAAGCGTGCGGGGGAAGGAGCGCGGGGCAGCGCCCGCTCCGCTCCCTGCGGCGCAACAAAGGAACAAAGGGACCTGTGGCCAGGCACGGGGGTGGCCGGGCTGGGCTCCCCAGGAGCCACTTGTTACGGGACCCCTGCGGGCAGCGCTGCGGCAGGTGAAGGCTCCTGCTCGCAGGGATTTAGGAACAGTCTTTCCTCGGGGATGCACTGGGGGCTCCTGGGACGCACCGGGTCTTGACCGAGGCCAAAGCCCCGTGCAGGCCTTGGCAAGGCCGTTTCCATCCAGCAGGGCTGTTCCCCCGTCCCACAAACAGCGGTGGGAAGGCACAAAGGCTGCAGGAGAGCAAATCCACGTGTGGGCATTTCCATGGGTACTTCCCCAGTGCTCCAGGCACTGGTGGTAACACAAACATGCAATTGCCACTACAGGTTTAGGTCATTTTTCAAACTTCTCTTTTTAAAGAGACCCTGACTTGAGTGTGTGGTTTCCATGAGTCATACATGCTGAATTTGCTTAATCAAAAGTTAAGGAGTAACTTTCTAAACAGGAAAATAAAAACGTTTTTAGGCTTAGATTTTGATTTTCTTTATGACTTTGTTTCTCTGTTATTGGAAATGAGTGGCTGAGTTGAGTGCTGGCCATGCTCTGAGGAGGCGAGACAGATCTGAGTCCCCTGCAGCCTGACGAACTCTTTGCAGCTGATACCAAAAGGAGGGAGGCACAGAAGTTTTTGTGCCTCTTATGTAAAAGATACTTTCATGGGCAGCACCATAATCCCACATTAGAGACGAAAGGCATCCCCTCTACCTGCATTTAAAAACCTTTGAAAGCCATCGTGTTACTGGGGACATGAACATGGTGACATCAGGTGAGAGGAACGGGAGACAGCTACTTTTTGTAGCAGGTTTTCTGGCTGGCATATTGAACTTGTGGGTTTTTTCCCTCAGCATTGTAGTTCTGTGTGTATTTCCCAGTGATTTTAACTGTCAGGGTTCTGGTGTACAAACAGGAGCAGATGGCTTTTGATGATTTCTTAAACCTAATGTTTAGTAGCAATCTAGTGCACGTACAGTATTTCCTGTTAAACAAAGTTTCAGGTAATTTTCTGGGTTTTAATACTTCTCTGAATTGGCCTGGGCCAGTTTTTTTGGAGAACTGTAACTTGTGCTGAGCAGCTGGATTTGTGGCAGCTCTCTAGAGTCATCCTCCTGGCTGATTTTCACCCGTGAGACAGTGTGGATTATCTAACACCTTGCTGGCCTATGGTTTGTGGCTTCCTGAAGTAAAACAGCCTCCCACCCTGTGCACCTTCTAGCTAACAACCTCTGGGCTTGTTCGGGGAGCAGTTATTTCACTGAAATCTTAGAGTACCTGTAACAAACCCGGGGTTAGCTCAGCATCTCAGTACTGCAAAACCTCTACAGCAAAAATGTGCCGTGACACTGAATCCACTACAGCTCAGGGAGAGAGCTCAAGCTCCCCAGCCCTTGGCTTTTCTGTGTTTCTGAAAGCTCTTTCCTGAACTTGTGCCATCCTTGTGACCCTGACTGGCTTCCTGGAGGCTTGTGAGGGCCGTATTTGCCAGACTGGCACCCTGCAGGCAGTGTGGCAGTGCAGGCAGAGGCACAGAGCACTTCGGAGAACAAGTCCTGAATCTGATGCTCGACACTCCTCAGATCATAAATGAACAGGGCTCTGCGCTTTGAATTTCTGTGTCCAGCCCACCGCCAGCCTCTCCCAACGTTGGGAAACTGGAGGCTCTGAAAGCACCACTTCCCACAGGCAGCTCCGGTGGGAAGAAATGGAAGACTTTTCTGTCCTTAACTGTTAAATACAAGTCTGTGTTATCTGAAGGTTTCGGGTGGTAGGAATAGCAGTTACACCCACATGTGCCAGGCTGAGTAATCCCCTGCCCTGCACCTTGGAGGGCTGGTCCAGCCCTCATCCCTGAGCCTGGCAGGAGAGAGGGATTGTTCCAGTCCAGGAGAACTGCTTGGGTTCAGAAACCTTTGCTTTCTAGGCTTTTGCAGAACCTGTTGGGTTTTGTGCTCCCATGTTTTATGACTTGTTGCCATGATAATTCAGCTCATCTTACAGGTTTCTCTAATTGTGATTGATGTGTAATCATTCATTTTACTGAACCTCATTAAGGTCTGTGAACCTCTGTCCCAACTTACAGTAATTAGAGCCCAGATAGCCATTCCATCTGTTCCCAAGCACTGGTTAATTAATGAACTTTTAACGTGTTCTTTGCCTTGTAAAAGCCCTCAGTATTCTCAAGTTGCTGAATAGGATTTGCATGCCAGCATTTCCGTTTGTTTTAAATGCCACAGCAACGTGCAGCTTGGAATCCCAAAAGTCAACACACAAAGTCCCAGGATCTCAGAAAGCAAAGTGGAGAGATTTTACTTTCTGTTCCCACTTTGTGCATCAATTACAGTATCTGTGAAACTGGGGTTTGCAAACAAACGCCTCACAGAGTCTCCAGTGTTCCTTACTGCCCAAACCAATGGGTTTGAATCTTCCCTTGCGTTGCTAAAGGAAATAAACAGAGATCAGTAAACCAAATACTTCATTTTTCATGTAAGTGCTTACTGGAAGAACATTAGAAACATGATACTGCAGACACGTATTTTCCTGCCCTCATATTTCATCCTTTTATTACATTTTGAGCATGAGGCCTGCAACAGCTTTGTTTGTTTTATGCAGCATTCACTACAAGGAGATTTTTAGGATGGAGCAGAATCCGCTGCTGCTGCTGGAGTTGTCAGAGAGACTGTTGTGGTCCAGGACTGAGAGAAATCAGCAGGACCCAAGCCCCTGAGAGTTTCTCTGCTTCTCCTCTGTGCATTCTGACTGTGCAGTAACATGCTGAGTCAGTGATCTGTGTGCAGGGAATAAATCATTGCAATTTTTAAAATTCATTCAATTTCTGTTTGCTGAGCAGACAGGAGAGGCGGCATTTCCAGTGGCAGGAGTTTAAGGAAAATGTTGGGGTTTTTTGCATTGTTGCATCCGTGATCTGCTGCTGGTTTTTACACAGTGGTGTAGGGCTGTAGCTGTGCTGTCCCTCATTTGGATTGATCCCTGTTTACCTTCAATATTCAGGACAAGAATTAAGTCATACTACTCAACTCCCTCAAAATCCCTTTCAGCATCCAAAGGCCGACCATCTGTCCGGCCCAGCCATTCTTTCCTCCCCCAGTATGTGTTTGAGCCAGTGCTTTGAGCAAGGCTGTATCCCGGAGAAGCAAAATATGAAGGCAAATAAAGGTCTTGGGCCTGGGGCCATGTTTAGCAACGCAGACCCTGTAAATTGCAGATGGTTTTTGTGAAACAAGTGCAGGCAGCCCCTGGTTCTGTGGTATGTCAGTGTGCTGCTCTGTGGCACGGTGGGTGTCCAAGACACAGGCAGGCTTCTCTGTGGAGAGATTTCCAAGACAACTACTTTTAATTCCTTTTCCAGTATTTCTATGTGCCACCTCGTCGTCTCACCACTGATCCCACATTTCAAACAGTCCACTTGGCAAATCCATGTGTGCTCTCCTGCTCCTTTTTGGGACTGAAACGTTTTAAGTTACTGGCAGATCTGCAAGAAAAATGGACTTTTTTCTCAAGCTTTTTGGGAAGTGCAGGTGTTTTGTCTGAGAAGGTGCTGCTTTGTGTGCAGTGCCAGGTGTGTGGGGCTCAGCCATGGTGCCGCCTCTTCTCCATTGCTGATGTTCTGCAAGTCCAAGGCTGGGATCTTGTAGAAGTTCTTCCAAGATGTTGCTCCACGGGCTGAGACTGAGTTAGAAACAAATCCATTCAGCATGTGCATTTACTAAGGTGTGTTTGTAAATCATACCACTCAGTTACAGCTGATATTTAGGGGATGCAGTTCTGCTTACAAGAAGAAAACTGGGATGTTTTTCCTGGGCAGTCTCTCTCCTGCTCTCCACAAGCATTTGCACTTTGTTAGGCACATTTGCACTTGAAAAAATGTGCATACAGTCTTGGTGAGGCTTGAGCAGCAAACAGGGCATCCCGGTGAAGGAATGAGAGGAGGGACCCCTGGCCCCTCTCTGGTGGGACCGTGCTGTTGCCTGTGCTCTGGAGATGTCCCCAGGGTTTGCCGCTTGGGGCTGATGGACCCGAGTCCTCCCAGTGCGAAGAGACCTACAGGCACAAATCTCTGCCTTAATGCAACAGGATGAGTTTAGATGCTGCATACATATTCTAGCAATATTTTCTTTTCAATCTGTAAGCATTCCACCCTTAGTTAGCCAAATGGAAGTGCTAATTAAGGAATTACACTTAAGGCTGTTCTCTATCAGGTAACTGATTTTATACCATAGGCATTTACATTAAGATTTTAATATTGCCTGTATTTTGTTTAATACTAACTTTTTTTTTCAGATTAAAATATTTTTAGCAGCCTTTCTGTATTTTGCCTGTAAAATGTTTGATGTTATTTGGGTTTATTAAAAGAGATAAAAGGGATGTTGTTCTATCAGCTGTTAAATATTATTGCATGTTAATCCATATTTTAAAAGTTCAAAGTCTATGCTAGCTCGTGTTTCTCTGTTCTTGTTGCTGTTGGTACAGACATGCTCCTATCGAGCGTTCCCATTTGTGTGAAAAATAGAATTCAGCTCAGGCCATGCATAGATTGTCAGAAAGATTAAAGTGTGCATCGTGCAATTTTTCCTCTTTCAGAAAGGGGCCTTTGATGTGCTAATGTTCACTTTCTCTCTTTTCATGGCGAAGTGCTGGGCATTGTTTCGGGCTGCAGAGCAGTGTCTGCTTCAGAGGCAGATCCTAACGCCCCAGCCCAACCTTGCAGCAAGGTAGCAGCATCTGCAGATACTGCTGGCATTGTCCAGGGGATCAGATAGCAGTGTGCCTGCACAGATAAACACCAGGACAGGCAATGAGGAGAGGTTTTGCCACAAAAGCCAAATATTTAATATCCAGTATCCCATGTCTGTGTGCCAGTGTTCCTGTAGTAACACTGAGTCACACGCCATGGGTCCAAACTGGAGAGCTTGGCAGTGCAAGAGCACTCGCTATAGGCTCTGAAATCACACCTAAAGACAAGGCTGTCACGTATTTCCAAAGTTACTTGGCAAGTGAAATTATTCAGGTGGGCTCATCTTGCATTGCAGTGGGCATTTTCTAACTAATGGGTAAAATTTTGGAGGATGCTCACAGGACCAGCTCGAGCTGACATAGCAGGAGCCTGATGTGGGTGGTGACAGTCACAGTGACAAAGGTGTGTGGAGAATGAGCAGCTATGAACAGCCTTTTTATGCCAAAAGACACCGATTCTCCTTTTGTGATTGACTGGGAAGAAATGGTTTCCTGAGTTCCTCAGAATATAAGTATGGGAAGAGACAGTGTGTAACTGGGCAGGAGCGAGTGCAGCGCTGGTTGTGTTCTGTAGAAGACGGATTCATTGGTAATTGAATGATAAAAGCCTTCCTTTTCAAATTCGGTGAAATTTGACACAGTAAGTTAAACAAAACCTGGAAAAAAAACTCGAGTGCCGGAAAACCTGACCACAGCACGCAGTGGCCCTGCTGTGTAGCTTCTTCCCCGGGTCGCTGTCCCTGTGTATTTCCCCTTCTCCTCTTCAGACAACTTTGATGCTTCATCAAAAATTCATCCTGTGCTCTGTGCCTTGTCTTTGGGATCCTCAGGATCTCCTTTTATACCAGCCATAACTCAGCAGTTCAGGATGTCAAAGAGCTTCAGAAGTTTGGCTGAAAGGGCACTGGCTGGAAGCAGCAGTGAGAACACCGAGGAAGCGATGTGCTTCGGGGCTCGCGCTCAGGCTGGGTGTGAGGGAGGCTGTGCCCTGGGACCCAGGACCGAGCTCCCGGGCACACAGGCTCCCTTGGGGTCCCCTCTGGGCTCTGTGGGGCTGCAGACGGCGCTCGCAGGCGCGTGCCGGGCAGGGCCGGCCTGTGCGGTGATTTGCGGTCAGCTCACAAAGGAGCGGCTCTGAGCTGGCTGCAGAATGAGACGTGTCACGGGGGCCTGGCAGGAAGCAGATGGAGGGGCTGTGCGGAGCAGAGCGGCGCGGGGCTGTCGCCGGGGGCTCCGGGGCAGGTTTTCCGTAGCCCTGCAGAAACGCTTGTCACCAGTTGCCATCCACCTCTCCTGCCTGCGCCGGCTCACAGGGACCGGGGACTCTCCTGCAGGATTCCCCCCTCCCATCACAGCTGTCTCTGCAGCAGCCCCGGCTCGCTCGTTTGCCATCTCAAATCAGATTAATTGTCCGTTTTAACAAAGTGCTGCCGCTCTGCGAGTCGGCCGTAATCTCATCGCGGTGGAAGTGGGTGCTCCATAACCCAGACACCTCGGGGATGCAGGAGCGCACAGCCCCGCTGCTTGCACAGCACAGTTGCTCACTGATGCTCTTCCCTGGTGTGTCTGTGTGAGCCAGTCTTGTGAGCACCCGGGGGTGTCATGGGGGCACAGGTCACTGTGCCTCCCGCCTGGTGACGTGCAGCTTCCCGGGCCCAGCCCCGGCCTGCTCTGCTCCTGCACCGCTCTTCAGTGGCTTTTAACCGGAACTCACAGAATGCCCCCACCTGGGAAGGGCTCCAGCAGCACCTCAGCTGTTCTTTGGGACCACCTTGTGGTTTGTCACTCCCTGTTTCTGTCATATTTATTCCATGGGCAGGAGTTTTTCTGTTGCACTGTTCTGGGGTTCAGCACTTCGGTTTCCATTGCCCTGTGTGTTAATAGCTGTATACAATATGTGCCTGTGTACAATAGCCTGGTTTCTGGTCTCATTCTCACTCCTTTTCTGAGCTGGTTTGAACCTGGCCGGTCCTGGGTGCTGAAGCAGGCTGCCAGCTCGGGTGTGCAGCCAGCCAAGCAGCCCTCCCCACTGCTCTCTCCCCGCTTCCACCATCGTTTCTCTTGTGCTTGCACTTAGAACTCAGTTGTTTAATAGTGTATTGTACCACTCACTCAGGAACTTGTCCTGTAACTGATTGTAATGATAAGACTTCATGGCCACCCTGAGCTACTTGAAACTTATGGGGAATTTTTTTCAGAAACAGTAGAACATTAAGGAGAAGTTAACAGAGTGAAACCAATGCATTGACTTGCCTTTTTGTGAAGGAGTCACTTATATTTTCAGTTTTGCTTGCTCTCCACTCACACATCCCACCTCCTAAGTTAAAAGAAGCAGATTTCATAAATATGCACCAGAATTTTAATTTACTCTTCTGGGAAAATGGGGAGCCATCACAGGGTGCACACTGGCTGAGCTGTGCTGTGGAAGTGGAATCCAGTTCCCCTACTGGGAGGTCACTTTCAGGGGAAAAAAAAACTGTTTTAAATGCTGACTTAATTATCTGCTTTTGGGGATGCCATTTGGCCGAGGCAGCGAGCGGTGAGCGCGCGCTGCGCTACCTGTTGCTGGCTGTCTGTTGAAAGGGTGTGTTCATTTAATGGATTTTAAGCAACATTATGCAAAGATCAACAAAAGGCATTCTGTGTTATATGAATAAAAGATGTCCCCGTGCTCCTTGTTAACCCTACAATGCCAGCCAGTGTCGTTGAAGTGCAGCCACCTGGCAGGGAGGCCTGGTCTCAGCTGCTGCAGGGCCCGGCCGGAGGCAGCGCCAGGTGTTGCTGTGCGGTGCTGGCCACTGGTCAGCGTGGCCAGGGTGGCCAGAGGGACCCGCTCGGGGCACAGGTACAGCATGGAAAGGGACACGGAGAAATGGGGCCTCTGCCGAGCCCCTGCAGCCTCTGGCACTCGGTCAGACTCGGGAGCTGTCTGTCCCTGTGTGCCACCCACCGCCCCGTGCCAGCCCACACTCAGCCCCTGCTTTGGAATATCCACAAATGTGTCAGGTGATCATTAAACCTCCCTCCTCCTTATATTGGTTTTAATTTAAAGCTGGGACATTCCTGCTGGTTTCTTGCTGGGCTTTCTCTTATTTGTTCTTCCTTCCTACCCTCTAACATGGAGCCATTTCCCAGCCTGTCTCACCGCAGCAACAAGTCTGTTCCGTGTTAAGCGTCTTGCAAATGGTGTCGCTCATCATGGATGTGATAATAAGCCCCAGTTACCTGTCGGTGATTGTAATAAATGTAAATTGCCAACTATAATAGACCTGAAACTGAGCCATTTAGCAATAGACCCAGAAAGAATGAAGTAATAAACTAGAAGGGGCAAAACTACTTTGTGTAATTATATTTTGTTCTGCTTTAGCTGCCAGATGATCATATTCTTATGGAACTGACAGGGTTTGATAACATTTAGTAGGTGAGAAAATATATTTGTAAATTGAAAAGACTTGTTTCTTAATGAGTGAGTTTGACAGTCCAGTCCATTGGTTATAACAGAGGTGCCCCTTTCTGAGATGTCATTCCACTGGTTGTGATTCAGTTAGAACTAAATTAATTGAGCTTCTTTTTAAGAGCAAATTTATTTGGCGTGTGCATTTAAATTCCATATAATTCCAGGAATCCCTCTGTCTGTCTGCTGCTCAGCAGCAGCTCAGTGAAGCTGGTCTCCTGAGCAAACAAAGCCACCTTGGTGTCGCTGCCGTTGTTCCATGGGGTGGGAACCACACCCCATGAATGGCAGCACAAATAATATTTTTCTAGACTGTATGTAAACAATTTTGTGGCACATCCTCATTAAAAAGAGCCTGGCAGTTTAGGTTCAGAACTGAGAAATGCAGAGGCTGACACCTTCAGGTTCTGAATGGTTTGGAGTATGGCATTATCCTGGGAGATTCCCAGCTGTACCTTCACCTGGGTACTGCTGTGATGGAGCTTGACTTGTTCTGTGTCTCCAGGTGCACTGTGGAGCAGATCTCGTGTGGCACGTGAACTCTTTTGGTGACGTTTCTGGCTTTAGACTATCCTTGTGTTTGGGGAGAGGAGTGGCACCAAGTGTAGGACTGTTAAATGTACATGGCTGTTAAATGGAGACACCAGAAGCCTTTGTATTGTGTACGTGCAATGACCAAAGCATAACAGTGCCAGTTTAAAAACCTTTATAACCCTCTGGCTTTTGCTTTTCTGGGTTTTTTTTTTTGTTTGTTTTTGGTGGGGTTTTTTTTTTTTTTTTTGGGGTTTTTTTGTTTTTTTAATTAAAAAAATTTTAGATGTAGGTGAATACCAGCAGCTTTTTGCCATCAACTGTTAATTCATAAAATAAACTCACAAATCTTGCAGGCAAGTCTGTGCCTTTCCTACGCGTCTGGGTGCAGGATAGGAAGGTGTAGCTGGCTCAGCATCCCCCTGCCAGCAGCTCCTCTTCATTTATGGTGGGAGAATCTCATTGCCTGGCTGTCCTGGCTGCACCACCTTGGGATCTGGAGTTTGGCTGCATCCCTGTGAGCTCCACCTGGAATTTCACAGTGGAGGTTAGTGCAGTTCCCAGCCAAGTGGCTCCTTATGGTCCCAGCATGGATTCTTGCTCTCCCCAGTGGCCTCAGGAGAGTGGAGTTCAACATCACTGTTCTGGGGCACTGGGAAGGTGGCTTTCAGTTATACCTGGGCAGCTTCTGTCCCTTTATCTCTCAGGATTGAGTTGGGAACTGTATGGCTACTTCCAGAGAAAGTGTATTTGGGGGAAATCATGTCCCACTAATTTGCTGGTGAAAACCTTGTGCCCAGGTGTCACAATACAGAACTCTTTCATAAGCAGCCTCTTGGTGGTTAGATCTCAGTGTGCCCTGTGGAATATGAATTACCAGTCAGGGCTCCTGTGGCTCTGAGCTGGTAACAGGCCATTATGTCATCATTGTAATTGAAATATGTGGTAAGCATGGAATGCAGGGGCCAACTGGACCTTGGATGGGCAGAGGGCTGGTTGCACCATGCAAAATGTACAGTACCATGTTTTAGGCATAGTTGTGTGTGGTTTGTCACCTCTGTAGCACATGAGGAACACGCTTAATGGGAACAAAGTTAATAAAGGGGATGAGGCGCAGGCCCAGCATTTTTTTCAGCAGAGCAGGTCTGCGTACAAACAGGACTGGCTGGGAGGAGAGCAGTGCAGGGACTCTGGTAGAATTCCAAAGCTTTGGGTAGGGATGAGCTGGAGTGGTGTGGGGCAGGGGGGTGACCCAGTGTCCTTTGCTCCTGCTGCGTAGCGGTCAGTCTGTAATGGTACGCGTGTCTGCTCCCGGGGGCTTCCTGCCGCAGGAGCACTCGGAAATTAAGATGAAAGCTTGTTTTCTGCCTTATTCATAATAAATGCAAGATTCTCCCCTGAAGCACTTGGCATGACTAATGTGCCACATATTCTTGCTATCCCAGAGCGGCAGGCGAGTGCTTCTGCCAGACGAGTGCTCGCAGCACACCTTGGGCCACGCGCTGCCCAGCAGCGTCGGGAGCCAGGCGCCGGTGCGGGGCTCTGCACAGATGAGCGTGAGCCCGAGCCTTTTGCCTCAGGGCACCTTCAGTATGGCTTTGCTGTTACACTGCTTGATTTCCACAGAGATGCTTTGAAACCGTGTGAAACGTGTTTCTGTTGTTGTTTTGCTGCACTTCCCCCTTTAAAGCAATTACTGGCGATGTCTGCGCGGGAGCAGCCGCACCGCACCGTGCGTGCTGGGAATGCCGTGGCAGCATGCCTGTGACTCGGAGCACTCACAGCTTCTCGGGGACCTGAGGCCCATCTCCATCAGTCAGCACCGAGGTTCTTCTGTGATCCTGCGAGGGCCCAGGCCCCACTGCGGGGAGAGAGATGGCAGAGCTCCAGGTGCGGTGCTGAGGCGCTGGGCAAACGCTCCACAAACGAGGAGTCCCTCTGCAGATCTCTCCGTACCTGTCGGTCTCAGGGAGAGCCATGTCTCTTCCACACCAGGGTGTTCTGGGCTCCAGCCATCCCCCCCCAAACACAGAGGGCTGCCTGTCAGAGCGATTGGTGGCACGGCAGCAGAAAATTATGCCACAGGGAGGATGAGCTCTTGGTTTTGGCAGCAGAGGATTATCTGCCTGTTTTGGATAAGGAGGAGGAACAGCAGCCCTGGCATGGATCGGCCCTGCTCCGCCAAGGGAGCCCTGGCTCCCCCAGCTGCAGCATGGACAGATGGCCGTGCTGAGGGCTGGCCATGGGGAGAGGGGCCCACAGACCCCGTCGGCCGCACAGCCTCGGCTCACGCACATCTCACGAGTCACATGGACCCATTTAAGGCAGGCCCCACTGGAAAGTTTCCATCTCAGATGCTTTGGTTTATAAAAAGCACATCAGTCTCTGGTGGCTGACAGGTACAGTTTAATTGCACCTGTTTAGTGAAGGATATATGTTACTAAAATTCCCCCAAAAGTTCTCGGTGAAATTCATGCTGTGGTGGAGGTCACTAGACCGTAAACAATGGTGAGCCCAATCAAGCAGATTGAGTTTCATACCAAAACTGCCTAACACCACATTTTAAAAGCACAGTAACTCCATCCTCTGCAGAGCTGGGGAGGACAATTAGGTGCAGAAAGGTCATCAGCCGACACATCTCTGCTAACCTCAGTTTTATTGTCCTGGCTTTATTCTGCTTTGGTAAGTCCCAAATATTTATGTTCTTGTTTGTTTTCCAAACTGCTGTTGCAGTGTCAGGAGCAAACCTTTTTTTTGTGAACCATCTTTGGGCCCTGTGATACAATCAGGAGGAAACTGCAATAGATGTTTCTTGTACTGAACGGTAAATTCAAAGATTTTCTATCCTAATTGGGTAGAGGAATTGCCATGTGGACGTGTAGCCAGCCCTGATGTCCGATGGGCTGGAAAGAGCTGTCTCCCTCTATCCTCTGAGCTTCTCCACTGGCCTGCTGCCCCAAAAGCCTTCTGCGGGTGGGCTGCACATCGCAGATGGGAGCTGCAGCAGGGCCACGCCAGCAGGCCGCATTAGGGTCCCTCTGGAGCCGCAGGAACAGGCGTTGTAGCGAGGGCTCTCTGTGGACCCTGGCAATGTCCTGGGTGCCAGTCGTGGCACTGGTGCCCTGTGGTGTTGGCACGACCCCTGGGCTGTGGAGAGCAGCCAGGCACTTCTCCCCAGCCTGCCACAAACCCACAAACACTGCTGTCTTTCATTTGCTCGTTGCGTTGACAGAGCGCACTGTTCTTTCCATGTGTTGGTGACAGTATATAATGCTGCCAAGACGTTTTTATCTTGGGGCTGGCCGTTACCATCAGCAGGACTGATCAGAGTTTTGCTTGAGGTCAACATGGACTAAAGGTTAATAAGCAAATGTTCTGTGTTTTCAGGATCTGCTTGAGTCATCATGTTCTATATTCCCTTGTTTCTCAACAGGGCAGTTTGGTATGGTTTAGTGTTGCGTGTGTGTGCAGGGAGGGAAACACTGGGCCGACCCTGGCCATGGGATGGCTCAGGTCACCTGCAGAACTCCAATTATGAGGACTTTGAAGGGTTTTCCAGGTCATTATGTTTTAAACTGTGTGTCTGAAACTGCCTCTGTGTTGAAGAGGTTAAACGTAAAAGTGATGCTGGTGGGTGAGAGCTGAGTGCTGGCTGCTGCTGAGTGCTGGTACCCGCTGCTCTGGTGAATTTTCAAAGCTTCTGCCTTTTGTCCTCTTTTGCATCCTCCATCTGGAAGGATGTCCTGTGTATTCTACTTTGCAGGTCATCCTGCTGCTGCAATAAGATGTTGTGGTTTATTGCAAATAGCTGATGCTCACATTTTAATGTTGGGGTTTTTTTTTAAACTGCCTTCATTGTGTGGTTGAAATGTTAAAATAATTGGTATGCTGATAAAACACTACTTAGAAGCTTATAATATTCAGATATTGAGATTTGATTGCTGTATTCAAATAGGGCTCAAATTCCTGCCCTCCCACAGTTTTATATATAGTCATGATCAATAATTCACAACTTGTCATGTCTCTCAATGTTATTATTTCATATGAAATGAAAAAAAAAAACCCAAACCTGTTTGTGTCTCTCTAAAACCTTTTGCTCTGGAGTTTTGGCTTGGCAGAAGCAAAATGTAAAATAATGCAGCTGTGGAGGAGTGGGTCAAATTGCCATACATATTAAAAGAGCAGCTTTTGATCAGCTCCTTCGAGGGTCTGGTGTAACTCCATTTATCTGCAGATCTCAGGGGACGCCCCAAGCCCCCAGATAACTGGGGGCTTAGTTAATCAGGGCAGCCAGCTGTCCAGCTTTCCGCTGGGGTAGGGTTCAAGCTCACAGCCCATCCTGTGCAGCCAGGCCGGCTGCAGCAGTGGATTTGTGTGCTCCCTGCAGCGCTCCAACCCTGAGGCTGCTCTAGGAAAGCCAGCCAGGCACTCAGGGCTCCCTCCCAGCCCTGCTCAGAGCTAGAGGGTTGCTGATCCATCGTCACATTTTTAAACCAATTGTTTATGTGGCACTTGGTCTAAATACTGCTTTGGTGTTGGGGGCACCTTGGTGTCAGGTGGGCTCTGCCCAAAGCTCGCAGGAGAGCCGTGGCACAAACATCAGGTTAAAGAGCTTCAGTGTGAGGTTCTTATGTTTGTAATGCAGTGATGTTTCGTGGTTGGCTCTTAGGCTGAAGGCACAGCAGTTTCCGTGGGGCAGCTCTAACAGAAGTATTGCTACAGGGATTTTTGGGGCATACACGTTCCTACAGGGTGATAAATAGGAAACCCTGTGATCCTTTATTTAAAGGACGGAGGTGCTTCTCAGAGGGTTTTTTTATAGCTTATTCATGATGCCTTCACATTCAAATTCCTAAACTTCAGCAAAATTTTAGTTGGCTTTTTCTTTTTTTAATGAATCCCAACTGTTCTCCCAAATGTGCGTATGTACTGAGACAGAGATAGCAGGGAGTTTAATTTCACTTTGCTGCAGTCACTTAATTCTTTTTTGATTAAGCTGTGAGTACCAGTGAGCACAGGCACCCTGCTCTCTGCCCATGTGGCAGGAGCTGCTGTGCTTCTGCTGCTCGGGGAGGGCACGGAGAGCACCAAGCCAAGGTGGCTCTGGGGTGTGCAGCACCGGGCCCCAGTGCACTGGGGGCATCTGCACCCTCTGCTTTTGGCTTTTTAGCGTGCAGGAGAGGTGCCGAGCTGGGCTCTTCCTCGCGTGCCTCCAAAGCGCTGGTGGATCTGCAGGGCTCTCCAGATTTGGAGTGTTCTTCCTCAGCTGCCTCTCCTGTAGCTGCTCAGCTGCTTGTCCGGGCGGTTTTTCCCAGTCTTTTGTGTGGTGAGCAGCATCCTCCAGCTCGTCAATAGGGTTTTACCAGGTGCAAGCAAACCTGGGCGGCGTTTCCGTGCAGCATTTATCCGAAGCGGTGCTCGGGTGTGCCGCTGTGTGCGGAGCCGTTCGGGACCCAGCAGGGCGTTATCGGGCGGAGCATGAGGAGCCTTTTCTCGTCCCCGCCACGAGCAGCCCCGGCCGGGGCCGGGCTGTGACTCGAGCGCTGCCGGCCGGCCCGCAGGCTCAGGTGGTCGGCAGCCCCGGTGCCGCGGAGCCCTTTGAGCGATTTGTCACGGCCGGGCCGCTCCCGCTGCGGCAGCACGTGCCAGCTCCGTGTCCCGGCGCTGCTGCCAGACGGGCGCAGCCCCCGCCGCCCCCGAACGGCGCTCCCCGGCAGCGCGATCCGCTCCGCTCCGAGCGCACGGCCCTGGCAACAGCCGAGCGCCGAGGAATCGCCATCTCCATAATGAGGAGTGAATGGCATCCGTCAGTCCCTTTAGAATTGGGCCCAGGCGTGTGCCTCCTCTCCGAGGAAGTTTGGCAGCCTATTCATTAACAAGAGTCATCAGGAGTTCAGCCCAGCGACGGGAGGCAGCCCCGCACGCCGCGGGCTGGCGCTGGCAGGAATGCGTTCTCCCGGGCTTCGGGCAGGCAGGAAAACTGAGCAAATAACGCTGTCAGCAGGTGCAAACGCTGAAATGCTGGCTATTGATTTTCTTTCTTCAGGCTTCCACGGGAAGTTTATAAGAAGATTTATCACGTATCAATCGTCCTCTGCGAACGTTAAACGCAAAATTCTTCCTTCCTTTCTCTTCCCTTTGTTGCCACCACGCCTGCAGGAACTCGCATGTAGTGAAAATGTGCTTTGCTTATTCCCTTCGAGATTGACACTAGACCATCATCTCCTGGCTTTAAGCACTGCTTTTCTCTGATTTTTTTTTTTTAATAGTGTTTCAGGGTGGTTTTGTTAATGTACTGCAAGTCACAAATGGCACTTCAATATTAATTAGTAATGCCTTTCAATTCTAAATACCCTCACCTGCATTCTGTTGTCACTGGTGTTATTCTCCTGCTCCTAATTTCTAAATTCAGCTTGGCCTTTGCTCCCACCGAACAGCCTTGCAGAGCTCGAGTGCATTTCCCCATAACAGAAACACAATGAGGCGCTGAAAACTTTTGTTTTCACTGAGGAAATGGAGAATGAGATGTCATCCTGGCTCCTTCGAGCCCTAATTCATAAAGTCATACGTGAGGCTCTCCAGCCCATTGTAGGTTTGTCCCAGGCGTTATCCTGTTATTGGAAGTGTATGATTCACCTTCTGAGCAGACAGAAGCTGCACACAAAAGGGGAAGATTTGCTTTCTCCGCTGTGAAAGGCTGCCGCAAGCAGGGGTCCTATTAAGACAGCTGGAAAGTTGCTTCAGCTTGTTACGCTTGTAAGTTTTATTGGTGACTGGTTTTTGATTACACATTTGAATGCTGTGTGTTCCAGGTTGCCGAGTTTTAATTAAAAGGCAATAGTCTCGATGTTAGCTCGCTTTGTTGTCTGCATTATTCAGGGCATAATGCATGCAAGTTGTGGGCTGGGTTTGTCCACTGTACATCATTTATTTGGGATACATAAGGTTGCACCTTCTAGCACCTGCCCTAAATATAGCCGTCATGCTTTTGGAATTGGTTTATTGTGCTTAATTTCTTCTAATAAGTCCAGTGATCAAATTAATTGGGGGGGGGGGAGGGGGTTGTATCCCTCTGTCCTGTAGCTTTTTTTCTCCAATCTAGTTACTTTTCTGGTCATTGGAACAGGAATATTGTGTGCCAGGAGCTTCCCATAGTGCCACAGCCTGTCTGTGACAGCATGTTTTGATCTGGGACTTTGTTCCTGTGCTCAGCAGTTCCCAGGTCACAGCCTGGCAGTCGGGAGGCTCCAAAGGTGTGACCCTGAATGTATCCTCTCCTTGTTGCTCCCATTCAGAACCGTTGGGCAGTTCTGGTCCAGCTCCCTGCCCGTTCCAGGCCAGTCAGTGTGGATGTGGGGCTGGAGGCTGCTGCTGGGGGATGCCGTGGGACAGCCTTGAGCTCTGCACACACCTTTCCTTAACAAGATGTCTCAGCTACGAGGAGAGAGCTCTGTACCTCGAAGCCATCATCCAGAACCACAAAGAAGTGATGACGTTCGAGGATTTTGCTGCTCAGGTCTTCTCTCCCTCTCCCAGCTACTCCCTCGGTGGAACTGGTGAGTCTCTGCACATTATTCTTCTCTGTAGTCCCAAGAAGCACTTGAGCAGCAGATGTACACCTGTTTTTTGTAGATAAATGCTTGCAAATTTCAGAAGACTATTCTTCCCCGGAATCAACTAATGAATATCAAAAGGAATGATGACATTCATTTTAATTTGTTTTGCATCAGAGCTATTCACACTGCTCCTTTCTTCAGCTATCCTGTTAACCCCCAACTCCGGCGAGGTTAATGAACTTTCTCGCAGTGATGGGCTCGGGCTCATTCAGGACTCCGGGTTCTTGCTGAGCTGAGAATATGTTGTTCAAAAGCGAGGCCTGAATCGGGGCTCACTTATCAGAAATAGTTCCTCACAGGGGAAGCTGCTGCTAATGCTAAATGGGGATTATGCTGTTGAGCTGCCAGGGTCAGGGATTAATGCACAAGAAACGCAGGAACGGGGTGCTGTTAGGGAATCGCAGCAGCGTGCGGGATGCGGGCGAGTGCACTGCAGGCTGCCCTGCAGCACCTGGCCTGGAGCCTCCGCAGGGCTTGTGATGGGTGTGGGGTGTGTGTGTGTGTGTGTGTGTGTGTGTATGTGTGTGTGTGTGTGTGTGCGCACACATCAGTGCTCGTCAGTCATCAGCCTGCTGAGAGGTGACAGCATTGTGCCGAACTCTGGGAATTTATTCCTCATGTGCCTTGTGGAGGCTGTGTTAGTGTGCAGTCACAATCAGGAATTTATTCCTCGTGTACCTTGTGGAGGGCTGGGTTAGTGTGCAGTCACAATCGCTGCCCAGCTGGTTTGATTGAGTTTAAGTGAACCTCTCTTGAAAGGGAGCTTTGGCTCTGAAATGCACATTTCTAGTGCCTTCAAAATGTGTTTTTCTCCAGCATACAGAAAGTATCTGGTTGCCGTGTGCTGGACTCTCTAACAAAGATTCCTTAATCTGTCGTTGACACTCCTAGGGTGACACTGTCACTTTCTAATCATCCCCTTCTTCTCTTTTGGATTGTTGAATAGATTATTTCCAACCTGTATAAACGTTGCAGGACATCTGCTCTGTTTCTCTTTAGCCCGACTTGTTAGCAGATATCTTCCATCTAAACTGAAACACTGAAGGAAGAAATTAAATTTGCTCACATAAATCACTTAGGAATAAAACCAGCCGTGCAGCATTGTCTGGCGTTGCTGGCTCCGATCCTGGCGTGCTCGGAGCTTTGTGAGGAGATAAGAGGCCTGTGCTGGCCGGGCAGTGGTGGCCAGGAGCAGCAGGCAGAAGGCTTTGGAGATAAGCTCTGGCAGGAGGGGGGAGGAAGCCGGGGCCATTTACATAATCGCGCCTCTGCGTCCTGGAGAGGCGTCAGGGAACACGGGATGGGTCTATTGATCTCTGCTGAACTGGAATACTAAACAACGCTAGGAAAGCTTATAACTTAAAGCTTTGATTAATGTTTCCTACATTAAAAAGTAGAACAGCTGTGCATTAAATTCTTTTATACACTCTGCCAACAGTCTGAGACAAAAACATCGCCCATTTCAATAGGAGTGCGGCGCGTGCCCAGGGCTGGTTGTTAGCACTTGAATTGTTTATCTGTCGACATATCAGCAAATAGAAATGTAGATATAGTGATCTGTTTTTAACGTTTTCTCTGTGCATGGTTGTGTTTCACTTTCATGTTGTTCTTAGCACACGCTGCTTCGTCAGATGTGGTTTGACAGGGCAGACCCCTCCGCAGCCCCACCTTCTGAAGGATAAGCTGTGTATGCCAAACATATTTAAAGTGTTTCCCAGTAGCTGAGGATTTCAGAACACCCTTAAATCAGGAGTACCCAGGTACCATTTCATTATTTTAATTGCTTACAAGTGCAAAGCCTCCCCCAGTCAGGTCCCGATTTTCAGACTTCTGAGCCTCAGAATTAATTTCCTGCTCATGAACTGGAGGCCAGCCATGACTTCTGGTGTCAGAATCTCCGCTTCAGAGAGTCTCCTCATGTTACCTGCTGATTCCCCTGCATATTTAGTGAGTGATGAGCAGGGGCAGTGTCAGCTGTGGCCACGAGGATGTGTTTTCCATCAGATGCCCTCAGCAGTCAGCAGGGAGGCTGGGTGCAGCCCTGGCAGCTCCACTGTTCCCCAGCCAGGCCTGCTCCAGGCACAGATCCCACCTGTCCTGCACCTGCAGGAATCACGTGTCTGCCACTTAGGAATACAGGGGGCATTTTTCTGTTCTGAAACAGAAAAAAGGAGTCAGGGAGCAGTAAATAAAAAGAAGCACTTTTCCGTGAAGGAGTGGTCAGGCTCCAGATCAGGTTGCCCAGGGAGGCACTGGGTTCCCCATATCTGGAAGTGTTCAGGAGGCGTCAGGACATGATTCTGGGGTGATGGCAGTGGTGCCACTGGACTTGTTGATCTCTTCCAGCCTTGATGATTCTGTGGGATGCATGGAGCTTGCACAGGTGGCAGTACAAGCTAGCTGGTACTGCTGACTGCTGAGCATAAACTACTCAGGTGAATTTAGGATTAATTCTCATCTGATCTGATTCTTATAATGCCCCTCAGGTGTGATCCTGTCAATGCTGCGAATGCACGTGTGCAGCAGAGAGGGTCAGGGAGTAAGGATGCTGCTTATCACAGTGCAGTGTGTTCTCAGGAGTTCCCACAGCCTAGGGAGAAATCAAACACAGCTCTCAGTGACATGTTACTGGCGTATTGCTGACTATGAGAGAATTATTGGAACTGGATGTTTTTGTGTTTTCTGATGCTGCCCCTGGGGATGCATCCCGAGGCTCACGTGGGATGTGGTTTTCCTGCCCTGGCTTAGTCTCCCTGTCACCAGTCTTGCAGGTGCTGCGTTTTCTGTAGGAAAATTGTCCAGTTGATCTCCTTTGCTGTTTTGAGGAGCAGAGCCTTAAGCTCCCTGTATGGATCACAGATAGCCCCGGTATCTTCAGCGTTGAAAGTGCAGCCTAGTAAGCAGAATGGCCATCCCCAAACTCATTTAGGGGATGTGCAGATTAGGAACAAAAGGTGGGAATACGGCCCTTTGTTGTTAAACTGGTGCATTACATGCTGTATTTTAATTAGGCAGGGTTTAAGAGGCAGCCCAGGAAATCCTCCATAATCCAACACTATTGAATTATTCTCGTTCTTTCCCTCTGCAGATTTCTCTCCTTTTACTGAACAGGCTTTAAGCTGTTGTTCTTGCTCCCTCAGCCAAAACCTGAAATAGTTATTCAACAGAATACTTGTGTGTTCTTTAAAAAATTGGTAAAGCTGAAGTGGGCAGAGCAGTGCCCCAACTTCAGCTGCCTCTGTGGCTCATGAGGGTTCCTTGGGGCTTTGGGCTGTTTTTCTGTAAGATCAGCAGGCAGAAGCAGGGTGTTAAACCTTGGGAAGTGGAAGGGGCCGCTGGATATTCCAGAACTCTCCAGTCATAGCTTTCCCACCAGAAGCATTCTGTCCGAGGGGTTTGTGCTCGCCACGGCAGGTTCCTGTTTTCCGGGGAAGCCCCTAGCCGAGCGCTGCCACTGGCGCCTCAGGGGTTAATGGGAACGGGCACACTTGACTGCTGAGAGGACTGATCTAATCACTGCCATATCCAAGTGCATCTGTTCACCATGAGGTCATTCTTGTGCATGCTAATGACTTGGAAAATAAAGCACAATGCTCAGCGTTATCAGGGAGGATATAGTGTAAATCTTGGCTTTTTTAGTTGCTAATGGGTAGTGTGGAAGGGGCAGAGAAAGCACCTCGGATTCTTGCGTTCCAGCTTAATGTTTTTAAAGCATCCTTTTCAGTAGAGCGTCAGAAAAAACTGTGCTGGAAAACTTGGACATGTGGTATCTGTTGATAAATGGATTCTTTAATGAATATTATAGCATTGCCCAGGAGCAACACTTGAGTCGAGGAACTATTGAGGTTTTCAGCATTCCCTGGTTTTAAAGCCTCGGGAGCTGTGCCTGCTGATTTACATAAAACCGAGATTTTGCAGCCTTTTTGTTGCAAAGGTGACACATGCTTTTCTTTTGTCTCTGGACTTTTACATGCATAAAGTTCTTGTAGAAAATACTTGAATGTATAGTTAACAAGATCTGGTTTATTTTAAACCACTTTTTGTTCAGTGATGAGCTTTATCTTTCCCAGTTTAAAGCAAAAGGATTATTTAAATTGGACATGCAGATTTAAAATATATTTTTGGCAGAAACCAAACCAAACCCAGAGTAATTCTTGTTTTAAACAGGACTGATGCTTTTTGTAACAGTAATTGAGCCAAGGGTTCCTTTTGCTTTGGTTTGGTTTTTCTGGGTTTTTTTTATACAACTTTGGAGGTTTTGTCCTTTTGTCTTTTTCTTTAAAGCTCTTTAGGGTGTTTTGTCAGATCTGTGTCCAGGTTCTGTGTGTGTGTATATATATATGGACACAGAGAGAGAGTATTTTTGCCTGTTTTCCTGGGAATATTAAAAACATACATATCTGAAACTGAGTAGCTGTGCCACAGTATTTGGGGCACGTGCAGTATGTGCCAAATGTTGGGTTTGATCCCTGCGTCAGTGTTGCCTGAAACTGAACAATGTTTCTAACATATGGGATTTAGGAAACTCCTGACTGTCCTGGTTACTCTCTAGACAGGGAATTGTCTAGCATGGAGCTTGTGTGAGGCCTGCTGGGTGTGGTGCTCAGCAGCTGAGGTGGGTCGCTGTGCAGCCGTTGGGGCTGCCATGGTGGTGCAGGTTGTCTGGGCAGCAAAGAAAGAGGAAAAGCTGAGGGAAGTGCAGCAGAGGAGCCAGGACAATTACCACAGGAGGCAGGACTCAAGGGCTTTCTCTTCTCCCTGCTTCCCTGTTCTCTTGAGTGTTCCCTTGAGGGTCAGGAATGGTCTGGCATTAAGCAGGGCAGGGTCACAAGTACCACAAAGTGTTGGGGACAGCAGCTTTGTCCCCTTCCAGTTCCTGTGGCTGAACAGGCTGATACAGGTGTATGCTCAGGAGCCGAGGCCTGGCTCCAGAGGGTCCAGATCCCTGCAGAGCCCTAAGTGGCTGCCTGTGCAGTGTGCTGGTGCTGTCCCTTGTGCCACCACTGAGGGTGGACAGTCCAAACTTGTCCCCCGAGGCTGGGCAGGTGTTGGGACTGCTTCCCCCTCAAGCCTGTTGTTCCCCTCGAGATCTCCACAGTGAGGGGGGTGAGAGCCACATCAGGGCTCTCAGCCTGGCCCCCTGCCTTTTCCATGTAACTGATTGGCTCAGAGGGTGCTCCCCCAGCTATGCTCTCCAGGAGAGGAGGTGGTGAGGGAGGGCTTATCCCAGTAATCATGCTGGCCTGGGTGAGAATATGAGCTTGACGGGCTGTCTCTTCTGCCGGGTGACAGCTCCAGCTGCTCGAGCTGTCAGCTTGGAGAAGGCTCCAGGCAAAGTGGCCCCTTCACATTTTCCCTCTGCACTGATGCGCTGGCAGAGACCTGGAGCAGAGGCAGAGCAGAACAGGGGCAGAGCTGTCCTGCATGCCAAGGGCTCGGGCTGCCCTACCTGTGACACCCGCATAACCCCCAGCACTTGGTGGGGTCCCCCTGCCTGAGGCTGAGCCTTGCAGAACTAATCAGCAGCTGCTCCAACTTGTGAGTAATTAAACGTCAATGTGTACATTTCAGGCTTATTTCCGAGGCCCTCAAACCATGGAGCCCTGCAGTGGTGCTGCACACTCCCAGCTGAGCTGGGAGCTGTGGGTGCTGTTTTAGGGTTGGTTCTGCCCTGGTTAACTTGTAGTGTCAGATTCTCTTTACTGTGTCACAGCTTTCCAGGGCGCTGCAGGAATTGTGTGGCTTTGATTACCCCAGCTTCAGTTATCCATGGCCTCTTCCACGCAGGCTCAGGATGCTGCTTACACTGTACCTGGAGCCTGTCTTTGGCAGTTGGAAGCAGGAACACTATGCAGATTTATTACAATTATTCCCTCTGAAATTTTATTACCTTTGTGTTTACTAGGAAGGAAAACAAAGATTTCCAGACTTGTCCTGGCTGAAAGGTTAATGAGGGGCTGGAACAAGTCACAGCCATGTGAAAACTTCATGGTTTTTCTCAAGTACCAGGATCCTTACAGGTCATGGTCTTACCCACCCTTGCTTTCAGCTGCTTCATTAGCAGTGGCTAAAAGGCCATTCCTACAGCACGTGTTCTGGGGAAGAAACCAGGGTTTTTTTTTCTGTGGACTGGATTTAAGGTACAATACACCATCACTCTCTGTCTTCCTGCAAGGTAACCCTGCATTTAAAGTGCTTTCATTTATATTTTAGTTCTGTTTTTAATCCCTCCTGCAAGGACTATGTTTTAAAAACTTAATGCTCTCTAAGCAGCCTCACCTGTGAGAGGCCCTCCAGTGTGTGTGTGTGTGTGTGTGTGTGTGTGTCTCATCTAAGTGCAGGTGTGTGACTGCTCATGAACAGGTTTTATGCACTCAAGGACTTCCTTCTCTGAGAAATTGATGTAGCACCAGGATCACTACGCTGCTCACTTCCTGGAGTTTTAACCACACAGAGTGTTGCAGAGGTATAGGTCTCCGTGAAGCCTCAAATTTTAGCTGGTTTTAAATGGTGTGACAAGCAACAGTGCTGGACATGGAGCAGCTGCATGCCACCCCCCCCGCAGCAGCAGGTTTGGCAGAAGATGAAGTGCAATGAATATTAATTCCAGTTTTTGCCAACAATCCCTCCCTTGGTCGCTTCAGTCCTCATACCCCAGGAGGAAGCACATGGGTCTGTGCTTCTGCAGCATTGTGGGGCAACCTCACCTTCCCACCTTTAGTGAGGTGTGCTGTGTGGGGTTGGTGCGAGTGCATCAATCACAGGGTGCTGGTACTGCACTGACATGGTTCTGTTCTCTCTCTTTAGATTAGAGTGTGTATGCTCTCGGTACGATAACGGCTGCAGGTAAGAGCGATGCTTCCCCCAGGCCCCTCTGCTGCTGCTGCAGTTCATCACTAACAGCTCTCCTTCCCCTCCTCTTCCCTTGCATCCTCTGCTCCATGTTCAGCTCTACCTCCTGTGCTCCATGTTCACTTTATGCCTCCTCTGCTCTGTGTGTAGCTCTGCCTCTCACGCTCTGTGTGTGCCTCCTGCACACCACAGGTGATTCTGCCTCCTGCAAACACTGCAGTAAAGCCTAATGCATGCCACGTACATTAATGCCTCACATGCATGGTATCGACCCCCCCACAATCTGCAAATAGTAATGCTCCCTGTACATAGTAACAAGGCACATGATCTGCGTATGATAATGCCTCCCGTACACAGAAATAATGATTCCTGCGATCCGCGAAAGGTAATATGCAAACATGCACCACCAATTCTCGAGATCCGCGTACGGTAATAGGCAAAGACACGGTAAATATTGGCGCGATCCGCATACGGTAATACGCAAAGACGTGGTAACTATTCCCGCGATCCGCGTACAGTAATACGCAAAAAAACAGCGGTAAGTATTCCCGCGATCCGCATACGGTAATACGCAAAGACGCGGTTGTGCGATCCGCGTACGGTAATGCGCAAAGACGCATCTGCGATTCCCGCGATCCGCGTACGGCAATACGCAAAGACGCGGTTGCGCGATCCGCGCACGATAATACGCAAAGACGCATCTGCGATTCCCGCGATCCGCGTACGGTAAT
>VXBU01007563.1:18122-31013 GCA_013400315.1 Bombycilla garrulus | reverse complement strand
ATATTCAGACTTTATACAACCAAGCTTTTTTTTTTTTTTTTTCACTTACCTTCAAGAAAACCAAATTGAAGGCCAAACAACTCAATTGCCAATGTTATCATGCCCTCCAGATCACTCTGGATGCTTCTGCTTCTCCATCAAATTACAATTAAGAAATTCTCCCAGTAAAATGTGAGTTCTACAATGCACTTCTACAACAGCAGAGAGCTCATTTCCCCTATTTCTTACAATATATAAGTTAGTAAATGGAGACATTAGTAGCCTCTGTGTCACTTGTGAAATTACTTAGGGTACAGGTCTCATATTATCAAGACCCTGCTGTACAGCTAGATGAAATTCTTATAACTTTCTTCCATTTTTTTCAATATGTTTTTCCAGAGAAAGTTGTGCTGATGGAAATATTGCTAGATGCAAGTATTTAGATAATACATATTTTGTTTTTGAAAGAATTTCACTCACCAAAGTCTCTGATAAAATATGTATCTAAAGGCTACAGAGTTTTGTAGACTGTTTGAAGATGGCTCTGTGAAGATGTACTTTGTCAATAAGAAATAAGAAATATCAGGCTGGTGAAACTGGAGCAGCTCTGTTAATACTTCAGTTGTGTATTTCCTAGTTACAGATGATGAGAGATGGGGTTAATCTCAGTGATGCTGGCAGCCTTCTGGCCCTGCAGAAGATAAAAATGGAGGTTGTGGGAAGGGTTGGGAATGTGAAATACAGCGGAAATGGCTCATGATTAGAATGGATAGCCTGTCTAAGAGGGGACAAAATTTTCAGTGAGAAAGCAGTCTTTTAACCACTCCCTCTGTCTCTTAAGTTTGTACTATTCTTTAGAACAGCAGAACCTGTAAACAGAATAGAGACATGCTGCAGTAACAGAGTATACAAAAATTATACTAGGATAAAATTGTTCCTTAGTTGATTGTTTGTATAGGAGAGGTGTGGCCCAGTAACCTTGGAGATCCTTACAGTGTTCTTCAACCTATCAAAGAGCACATCCATAATGTGAAGGATTTCCTTCTCTCTGGTGATTACCAAAATATCTGTGTAACATATTTGATAATGTCACTTAAAATTGGAGGATTTATTCACTTTGCAGTCACTCATTACTTAAAAAAGTTGTAGCCTCTTCCATAAAAGATATAAAAGTTTCTTTCCTTTACAATGCAAACAAGGTTATTGAAGTCATTAGTGAAATATTTAAGCAGACAACCATTTAAATCTTTTTACTGACATAAAGCATCCAGAGAGTCTTTCCTGCCACACCTGAAAAATTATTAATCTCATCTTGCTCCTCTTTCTTCTTTCACCCATTTAAAATCTGGAAATTATAATTATCAGAGATCATCAATGCAATGTAGGAAGGAAAATAGGAGCAACAGATATTATACTAATAAGAGCAGATACAAAACATATCACAGATATGAAAACATATTTCCCTCAGTATTTCTCCTCCTCCTTTAACCTAAAAGTCAATGCTTGAAAACAAAACAGAAAAAGCACCTGTCTGTGAAGTTGAGGGAGAGGAAGGCACTCCTACTTTTTGCTGACAAACAGCTGAGCAGCTGTTCTATTTCTTGATCCCACAAACATGGGAAGTGCCAGCGCTAAACCCTACATGGAAGGGGACTGCTCTGTTTGACAACTAAAAACCCAAACGCTGACTCACCGTGAGCATAATAAGCAAGCTATCAAAGTCAAATATAATTCATATTAGTCCTGAAGTGATTGATAAATACATGTTATCTGCCCAAAAGTGATGCCTGTGAGAGGCTGACCAGGAGCAGAGGCTAGACAATTTTAAAAGAATAAAGTATGTATTTATTTAAAGACCTTTAAAGGATACACCCTGGGCAGTACAAGAGCCTGTCTATGGCTCTACCCAAGATGGACCCAAGATGGATGACTGCTCTTGAGTTTTTGCTCTTTTATAGGTTTTGGTCTATTTACACACTGGGGTCAATTGTCCAACCATAGCTTCAGGTCATGAAGNCATGAAGTCCCATCCTACCGGATTGTTTTCTTCAATTCACTGTTTACACATTTTGGGACAGAAGATGCAACAGTGTCCTTGGTTCTCAGGCTAGGAAAGGACTGACTTGTCCAGCCAAACTGTGCAGAGAGCCCACCAACACTTTACATTGAGTTCGGAGTCACAAATCAATGCAGCACAGAATCTAAAAAATATGAAAGGTAAAACTTAAGCCATTAATAGTGTGAGGAAGTTTTTTAACCAGTTTAAGAATGATGTAAGAAAAGTGTTGCAAAAAAAAAAAGATTGCATTTATGTTAACATCTCTAGAGCAGTAAAGCCAATTTGGTTTGACTTGAGCTCTTTGGAGGTCTTTTTGGCAATCAATTAATTCCCTTTCATTAAAAAAAAAATAAATTAAAAATGGGGATTTAATTACTTCTAAATCCTGAGTTCCTAAGAAATACCTCGAGACCTGTTCTTCTTTTAGTGTTTTTCCCTTGTAATTTCTCGATAAGCAAAAGTGTCTGGTCACATAGGAGCAATATCATAAAAACAAACAGAGTAGCCTGCTAAAATCTCTTATTAAATTTCATGAAAGTTTTGGTCTCCTACATGTTTTCTTGGAAAAGTTACACAACACAGTGAGATATCATTGTAGCTCACAGATACCACCTCCATCTTTTTATAAATTAAGTGTTATCTCATGCTGCTTTAAAACCACCGATTAAATAACTTAAAAAAAATTGGAACAATTACTAATCTATGCTATCCAGCAACACTTGGAACTTTGCCCTTTATATTGAGAAAAAAAAAGTCATGTGAGGTACACAAATAATTTACAAGATTTTCAAGGTTGTTCTTTGATGCAAATCATGGCACCTGAGAATACAGGTTTGAGACTTAAAAATTCAGAGTAGGCTTATTTAGAAGGGAAGCAGTCTACAAAATTATAAGAATCAATCCAAAGGATATGCTCCTCATTAGAGTTTTAAGAGATTGCAGTTTCAAAGTTTTTCATGCTCAGTTGCTTCAAATCACCCATGTTTACAGACCTCTAAAATATTCATGATCTGTGGATCTCCGACGGGATAGTACACATTAGGAATCTGACATAAACATCAGTGTGTGAATTTTATATATTTAGGTAGTTGAAAAAATATGGTTCAATATTCTCTAAAGTGTGTCTCTGTGAATTAATACTGTCAGAAATGATAACATCCATATTGGAATGACTAAGAAATACATATCCTTGTTACAGTACACAGTAGCAAGCAAGCCAATCGAGTTAATTTATACCATGTGGTATAACTAGAAATACATTTCAGTAATTTCTGGTCTATAGTTTGTAGAAGTAAAAATAATATCTACCAGTTTAGAAAAGACTGGGCTTTTACAGCTAGTCTACACACCATGAATATAAAAAAGAGTAGGTCATTCAGCAGTTATTTACAGACTCACTTCATAGAGTTTATGGTGATTTATATGGGTAGAAAATCTTCTCTGCAATCCTACTTTGAAAAAAAAAAAGCTTTAGTGTAATAGTAATGTGATAATATTATGTAGAAGCTATATCAAAAGCTGTATTAATTAATTCTAGCACTAGTCACTCATAATTAGTTCATGCACTGTAGTAATCAGTTCCAGAATCAACAAATCCTACTTTCTCAGTTATTTTCCCTGTTTTTAAAGGAGAGTCATTCCTAAGAATCTTTTAATAAAACGAAAATTAATCCCTTAGAAAATTAATTAGAAAATTTAAATTAGGAAATTTAAATTAGAATTAGAAAATTTAAATCAATATACATTTTATTAAAAAAGGCTTGGAGAAAAACTATGTTCTTATTATGTTCTTACCAGAGTCTGGCACAAGTTTATTATATCTCATATTCCTGGCTTTATTCTGTAGTTTCCTCAACTGGATGAGAGTGCATCCATGTCCTTTATAGAGTTTTTGCATTTCAGGTATCTTTTTACTTCATAGTAAATTTAGATCAGCATTCCAAATTATTTATTACATAACTTTTAAGTTTCATCATGCCTGGCCATAAATAACATCATAAATGATAGAGTATCTAATAGAAACATCTTACAATGGTGTGTTACTTAAAATATCACTGGAAAGTTGTGCCATGCAAATATTTTCACTTTTGTTTAAAAACATATAAATTACTTATATTATTTGCTCAAAATACTTGATGGGATGAGATCATATCCTATGAAATAATACATATTGGTGTAGAAAATACCAGCTAGAGAAGCAGGCATGCATAGTTTGTCTTTAGTAAGAATCTAAGAATCTTCATTTTTAAAAAGTCTGGTTAAAGATAGAGAAGACTGTGCTAGCTTCAGACCAAGTAAGAGTTTAAGAAAGCTGCAAGAATCAAGCAGCAACCAAGAGAATATTCAACTGGAAATAAAAGGAATATCAACATTTTGTAGAATTTATAGCCATAGATAAAATTTCAAAATTCCCAAACACTTCAGTGTTTAGGACAAAACCCTTCCAGGAGTAAATCAATGTAGTTTCAGTGAATTAATTTGAGCTATACTGAAATTGTTTTTAAAGAAAATTTAAAGGATTTAAATTTAAAATTTAACTATTTAAAGCAAATACTTCTGTCTCCCCATAGCCTTCCAATATTATCATCCCCTCTATTCCCTTATCATATCTATCTATTAACACTCTATAGGTGTTCCTTTAGCTAATCTTCATGCATATTTAAATAAACTGTGTTTATAAGTTATATTGAAAAGCAACCAAGTCCAAGCCAAATCTTTTGGGCTTTTATCTTGCCATTATGTAATTCCTGCTTGAAGAATTCAAATTACTTTTCTGTATTTACAGTATACACAGATTAAAAAATAAACAAATATGTCCATGTACATTTCAGGGGACAAAAAGACCAATCTAAGGTCTCTCATAATAATGAAGTTTCAAGGCACGTAACTACCTGTATCTGGTCTTTTACAAAGTCTTTGATTCTCACAGAAGTGAGATGTATCAGCTACACAGAACTGCCATTACTGAGGATGGCACACCATCTGGAGATCATCTAGTCAAGCCTTGGGTCAGAGAAAGGCCACCGACCCTAAATTGTATTGAACAGTGTTTGTGTTTTAAATATGCCCACTGATGGAGACTCCACTATCTCTGTGGGCAAACTCCACCAGTGCTCAAACAGCCCCAGAAGAAAAAAATTTTCATATTTAAGTGCAATTACTTATATTTCAATATTTATCTAATGGCTCTAATCCTTAACTCCTGAGGAAAGACTGGCACCACCTTATATAGGCCCATCCTTCAGGTACTTAGACAAATGTGTAAGTTCTCTCTCTGAGCCTTCTTTTCTCCAAGGTGAACAGTCCCAGACTTCTCAGCCTAAGTTCATAACAGATGATATGTTCCCTTCATCATGTTTGTGGCTGCTGTATTGATTTCAATATGTTCATGTCTCTTGTACTGGGAAGCCCGGAACTGGACACAGCACTCCAGGAGTTGCCTCACCAGTGCTGGACAGAGGGGAAGGATGATGTTTACCTGCTTGTAGTGGTGGCCCAGGAGGTTATTTGCTGTCTTTCCTGCAAGGGCACCTTACTTTCTCATGTTCATCTTCCTGCCCTCAAAAGAAACCTCAGGTCCTTTTCTGAAGAATTTCTTTCTGTCAAACTGGCCTTCAACACTTTCCTGTGCATTGGTCTTTCTTTCATTACTAATGTACCCACAGAAGCCTACCTTGCTGCCTTTTATATTCCTCACCCAATCTAAATTGGATGAAGTTTATCTTTCTTATGTATCTCTCTGCATCTTTGAGCAATACCTATATTTCTCCTGGGTCATCTTACTCTGCTTCTCAATCTCATATAACTCATTTTTTGTCTGAATTTTGTCAGCAGATTCTTGATCATGCAAACAGGTCCCCTGCTGCCTTTTTTAGTCTCCTGAATTTTCCTTTTCAAGCTCAAGAATACAGTCAATCCATATTGAACTTGGAGGACATGATCATTGGAATTCAAGCAATTTCTCCAGAACCACTCCACTTAACATATGCTTCCTATTGGATTGCTCTAAGTGGCTTCCTGCCTACATCTGGTCCTCTGCAGCCTGGGATTGTGATCTTGCTTTTTGCCCTGCTTCCTTCTTTCAGAAAGTTGTACTCCACCTCCTCATGGTCACTACAGCTGAAGGATTCCCTTGTAGTGTAATTAGTCCACATGCTCAGTTTTTCTCTTCTTTTGATTTGGTGAGTTTCTTGGGCTTTGCATCACAATCTCTCCTTGTTAGAATTACCTTTTACTCAGTCAGACACTGCAACTGTATTGTTTCAACACAGTTAATGAGTTGTCTTTCCTTGTGGACTGTAAATTCTGTATTCTTTGTGTCTATTCCTCTTACCATGTTTGTCATCCTCCCCCCAGGTCTGACATAATATCTGGACAATAGTAGCACTTCTTTTTTATCTCAAGGTCCTGCTGTAGGATGTTATTTTTCAGGCATCCATGGAGGCATATTTGGGGTGGGGGAGGAGGAGGGCTTCAGTGGTCAGTTGTCACAGATGCTATGTCTACCTTCAGTTGGGATGATCATTGATCAGTGATATGCCTATGAGCAGTTTCTTCTCTACACAGTATACCAGAATGGGAATTATTGTCTGGATGTATTACCCAGGATGTATCAACCAGGTCTCACTTCTGCCAGGACTGGAGTTAGCACCATCCTTCTGTGCTTATTTCATGGCAGAGCCATGCTATTGCTTTAGCAGTGCTTGAGACAGGCAACCGTGCTCTTTAAATCCTTACACCCCATCGGGGAAGACTAAGTCCTGAGAAGTGGGTGTGTTTTCTACTTGTATGAAGAGAGCTTCACCTACTTCTTGATTAGGAGGTCATGGCAGACACTTAACAACATCAATCACATTTGTCTGCCTTCTTAGCCCTGAGCCATGCGTCCTCAGCTGCCTCCTGTCCCATTACCAGCTCATCTAAAAGATCCCAACACAGGGCACAGAAACTGCTGCATAAAGTCCTGTTCCTCCCGGCTCCCTCTGCTACCTGTGCTTCCAATTTTTATACAAATAAAGATGGAAACTTCAGCAACACAGACACTTAAGGATACAAATATATTCTGAGAAGCACAAGAATATCTCCAGGTAAGAGCCTGGAGATAACTACCCATTTTCATGAAAAGAAAAAAAAACAAAGAAAAGAAAAGGAAAAGAAAAAAGAAAAAGAAAAAGAAAAAGAAAAAGAAAAGAAAAGAAAAGAAAAGAAAAGAAAAGAAAAGAAAAGAAAAGAAAAGANCACAAATTAAATAATTCATTTGGAAAATACTAGTGAAATTCTTTCACAGATAATTTGGGAAAAAATAGTGTCAATGAATTATTTTTTTGATGATTTTTCTGATGAATCTATTGATGGAATATTCTCAGGACGAACTAATTTCTTCAAGCTCAGGTTAGCCCCTGAGTGACTAATTTGATTACCGTTTATTAGTTATTCTTTTATTGAAAATTTAGTTTTTCCATATATAATATTTTTCACATATGAAATTTTAATATTTAGTAATAATTTTGAGATAAAATTTTCACAGCAGGCTCACACATAGAATATGCCCAAATGTAGTTGAAAAAGCTTCCTAATGTAAAGTTTGAATGGTTTTAAAGCTATTGATTAGATAAAGACACCAATTAAATGCCCAGAAGTTACAGGCTGCAGATAGTTGTTGATGCTATATAGACTGGTAAGGTTTAGAGATAAGGAGAAAAAATGTGAAGAAACAAAAAGGGAAAAGAAGAGCTTACATTTTGTATTGCTCTATTTGTTTATAAGTCAAAAATTACTATTCCTAACATAAAGTTGAGAGGGTCATAGGAGAAGGAAAGCAAATATGACACATTTTTAATCTAATATTATTTCTGTCTTGAGACAAAATAAATAAGCAATAACTCTTTCTATGTTGCAATGCAGCAACCTATTACATTGGGGAAAGATTGTGGTACCTTTGTTCTACAAGCAGGAACCATTAAATAGTTGCTCCAGTGAAAAAGAAACAGAAGTTGATGCTTATTTCTGATTTGAATTAGGCAGCAATTGAAAAATCAATTCTGTTTTCTACTCTCTTAATTAGGAAGAAATCCATCAGAACCAAATAGTGTAGACATCTTATGAAAACTTTAGCCCTTAAATCCAGGTTTGCATTTGGGGTTTATGCTGTGAGTTGTTTCGAGATGAAAAAAATAAGGGAAAATTTCCCTATCTTTTATATTCCTTAGTCACAGTAATGGCAAAAAATGTAACATAATCTTTACCTTAATTTAACTATATGACAAGGAAAAGTAATTTTTTTCCTTATTCTGTTACATCTGTATTATTGGTCATGAGTCTTTGTACCATAAATATAATGTCTGCTGTAAAATAAAAACCACTCATGGATGGTCCATATACTCGTGAGTATTTCTTCTTTTTTTTTTTTCTTTTTTTCTTTTTATGAAAACATTTCCTTATTTTGCAACAGCATACAACTTTTTTTGTCGTGTCTTTCACTCTTGTATTACCTCAGACACAACAATGGACTATCCATTTAGTTTACTACTAAATTGGGACCTTATTTCCAATTACTGTGTGTGCTACCACTGTTGCTGTTATTGATTTAGGAAAAGTAACATTTCCTAAAAGTTCCTTTCTTTTAAAGGAGAAACTGTTTAATTTGGTAAGACTGGAGTGCAAAGTCACTTTATGTGAAAAATTAATTCTTTCAACATGACCAAAATTTCTCAATTTGGTCAATTTTCCTTAAGTAGTAAGAATAAAGATATAATAGTCAAAAATCTTCTATTATCTGAGAGAATAGACAGATTGGTGCCAAAATGGTCCAATCGTAAAGGATTGATGCAATTTTATACAAAAGCAAATTGATAAGTTCTCAGAGATTAACTGAAGTTTGCTGAAGTTCTGCTTGAAAAGCATTCTTAATTTTCCCATTCAACCAAACTTTCCTCACTTGTAATTATCTAAAAATTCAAAAAATCAAGATTTCACAGATAAAAGGTCTGAGACCCTTAACTACTACAGTGCATCATGACCAAAGGAATAGTTTGAAGAGGGACACAATTTGAAGACATATTTTTCATTGTTAGGGCAGACACAACCCAGACGCTGTTTCATGTCCAGAAGAACCCCACTAAAAACCTGCTTTCTGAAAAAAACATCTGAAACCAAAGAGACAGAAATTTAAGAATGTGTTTTTTCTAGTTCATAGGAAACAAACAGAAGCAGAGAAAAATTATACTCCTCACTACTTTAAAAAACAGAGGGAGCCTCTGATAGGTATGGAGGTGGGAACTTTGCATCCTGAAACAACTTGACAAGGTTTGTTCTGCAAATGCAGCTGACTAGAGAGCTGTATCTAGTTTGCCCAGTAGGCTTGGAATTGCTAGGTAAAGGTAGGAGTTCTGAGTGCATACCCTCAAACCACAGGCTAGTAAAGACATGATCAAACATCAAGAACAAAGGAATAGAGCCAAAACCACAGATCCTTAAACTACATGTTTCCATCTCTTTTCCCCCCTGGAAGACAGTAGAAACGGCATGGATAGGGTTTTGTCACTTTTGTTTTTTTCGCTGTACCTTGCAAAGAATTACAAAAGAGAATGAAAATACAGAATATAGCACTATCCATTTCCTTTTTGTTAAAAGTATGATAGAGATATCCTTTCTAACAGAGCAACACTTATTGAAAGAAACAAGTTGACACTTGTTCATGTGAGCTTCTCTAATGCCCTCCAGAAGATAAACAACTCCTGAACTTAACAATTAAAATCTTGTTTTAAAATAAATTTTTAGCTAAGAAATTTCCAAAGGTAACTTCATTTGTTGTATTCTGAATTAAATTGTCCAGAAGATAAATTAAACTAAGACCATAATTTAAAAAATTATTTCAAATAGTATTTGTATCTAAATTTTATTTATAGGACCTCAAATTATCATGCTTCTGTGATTGTTTGATACAGAGATGGTATCAAAGACATATCAAAGTAAAAGACTTACTTACCAGTCTAGTCTGGTGTAAGCAGCTGTCAAATACAGTGCTGTGAGTATATTTTTGCAGAAAAACTGTGGGTTATTTGGGTGTTTTTGCTGTTGTTATTTTCTTTCCATGAATCACGTATTTCCCACAAAAATTATTGCAGCCTCAAACAATTTGAAACTTTAGTTCCAAATCTGTATATATAGATATTCCTCTGCAACACAGTTGAATGGTAACAATAAAATATTGATATTTCTGCTTGTTTAGGTACTTCCTAATCTTCCTACCATTCCCACAAAAGAGCAGGGGAGAAAAAACCCTGTATATTAAGGACATTCATACAACAGAAGAAGATGGAGGCTGAAAATCTTCAGGCTTTTTAAAAATGTAGGTAGTTCTAGTAAGGTATAATAATGCTTACAGAATGCATATGATAAACAGTCAAGATGCTCCATCACTGCCATCAAATAATTTCCAAGCAGTTCATAACCTCCAGGAGTTCCCTGACTGCAGAAATTATTAAAACTGAGGCACAATCACAGGAACAGGATTATTGTCCTCTTCTGAAGCATGGATCAGAAATAAGAAAACTTCAGAAGAAACCCAAATTTGCTATTTCTACAGTCCCTTTCTTCCTCCTTTCCAGTTTTCTCAATGTCTACAATTATTTCTTTGAAACATGCCTGATACATTTTTTCTTTCCTTATAGATTCTAATTTTGCTAATTTAAACCTTGAATTATTGTCTGTAATAGAACTGCCCTTGTAATTTCTGTCTTGATCAGAAATCCATGTTAATTTCTCCTTCTATAACACTGTTGCTTGTTTCTGTAGTTTGCCATATTGCTGTGTTGTTGGTCCAATCACTAATCAACATTGTTTTAAGTTGCATATCTTGTAGCCCTCTTTGCTATATATTATACCTTGTAATTTTTCATGCTGTTATCTTGCTAGCACAGCCACAATTCAGTCAATTCACTTTATAAACATGGCAAAACATAGTTAAGAAACCTAAATGGAAAAAACCTTTTACAATCCCTTGTCAGTTAACAGCTTTAAGAATTTTAGCACCAATTTTTTCTATAAGCCAATTATTCTTTCCTTTGCCAGTATTCATTCTTCATGTGTGAAACTTCCTCATCAAAAACATACTTCAATAGCAATCAATGACCCACTTCATAGATTATAAAATAATAATTTCACTTTCACTATCTGATCCTGAGTATCTTCTTCACAGTGCCCATTATTGTTTTCAGTAAAGTGAAGTTCCAGTAAGTCATATCAGAATTTCTGTATCATATTATTTGTAAAAGAAAACATCTTACTCAATGTTCTGTGAAAGATATCACAATGTCTTTCTATTTACTTCTAAGACATTGACACTAAATAAGCAGCCACAGAAGAATAGTAGAAACACAATCTTGTAATTAAACGGTCTTTGTCTTCCACAAGGCTACTTCCAGGGAATCTAATAACTTAAAGACAGTTACAAGAATTCAGTATTTTTTCTCCTGTATACACATTGTCATTTCTGACTCTGTTTATGTTTACTTCTAAATGATTCCTACATCACCATTCATGAGTATTTGCATCAAACAACATATAGTATTTGTTTTCTTGAATCAGATTCCCTGTGAATTTGTTGAAAAGAAAATTTCTTGGAAGATAATCCTTGCTTTTGGCTGCTTGGCTCTACTGCTCTCCAGGATACAGTTTGCCCTCTTGGGTGCCTGGGCACACTGCTGACTCACAGGGAGCCTGCTGCTGACCCGCAACCCAAGATTCTGTTCTGCAGGCCTGAGCTCCAGCCACTCCTCTCCCAGTTCATATTAGTGTCCAGTTATCTCTTCCTAGGCGCATAATCTGGAATTTTATCTTGTTAAATTTCATCCTGCTGATGATTGCCCAATGCTCCAGTCTACACAGATCTCACTGCAAGACCTCTCATATCTCAAGAGTCAACATCACCTCCCAGTTTTCTGTTATCAGCAAAACTTTAATGGTGTGTACAATTGCTGCATCCAAATAATTTATGAAAATATTGGCTAGAACAGGTCCTTAAATTGAGCTCTGAGGAACATTGCTGGTTTCTGTTAACTGACCAGACACAGCTCTTTTCTGGATCATTTCAGGACAGAGACAATTTTTGCAGTAGACTCGAGGAGCTGGAATCTGGTACCATGCGGGAATGTCTAGATTGTTATTCTATACCATTTCATGTCAGCTGCTAGGGGGCAAGGGTAAGGGAGTCTCTGTCTTTAGAGAAGGACATGGACTGCTGTCCAATGTGTGGCAGGGTAGGGAACCTGTCTGTCATAGTTCATTGTCACCCAGCATCCATGGTAAGCATTCTGGAGTGTGAATCACTCTCTCTGCTTTGCAAAGGACCAGCCTTAAGAGTCACACCATCTGCTTCTAGAGCTCTGTCAGGCTTGGTGTTGTGACCACTTCTCTGATGAACCTGTTCCACTGCCCAACCACCCTCTGAATAAAGATTATTTTTCTAATATCCAACACAACCTCCCATGAAAACAACTTCAGACTATTCCCTTGGGTCCTGTCATTGTGTCATGGGTTTATCTACCAAATTTTGATTTCCCAGTCAGGGAACCAAGAATGTCATGGTTTGATACAGCCAAAGGCTAGTGTACCAATGAAAATATATTTTTCTCAATTTCTGCTGTGAGATAGGACTAAAAAAGGAGCACTACCACCCAAACTTAAAGTATAGAAAAGAAACTTTATTAACTGACACTAAAAAGGAAGAAAAAACAGAAACCAGGATGAAACTTTGAAAACATCCATCCTCCCCCCACTCACTGTTCACTTTCCTACTGACAACATGAAAAGACAAAACCAAGGATTTTCAGTCAATCCACCCCTCAAACAAT
>VXBU01007563.1:0-13325 GCA_013400315.1 Bombycilla garrulus | reverse complement strand
GGGAAACAGAACAGTGAGTGGGGGGAGGATGGATGGTTTTAAAGTTTCATACTAATTTTATTTTTCTTTCCTTTTTAATATTTATTAATACCATTTCTTTTCTATACTTTAAGTTTAAATAATTGTGGTCCTTTTTTAGTCCTATCTCACAGCAGAAATTAAAAAAAAATATTTTCATGGGTGCACTAGCCCTTGGCCAGTATCAAACCATGATATGCTGTCATACATATTTTTTCCAGTATTGGTGACTAGGAAAAGGCACTACTATATTAATTCTGCCTATAACCAATGAAAATTTATATGAGAAGTTAAAAAGTTCTGGAAAACACTGAAAGTTTCAGTTACACTCTGCCAATAAAATTATTGCAGTGCGTCTTGCTTTTTGCTGTATGAGAGGTACGGATTGAGTTATTCCCTCTGTCCTTTGGTCATTATCACTTGCTAAACATTAATTAACAGATTCCTAAAGGGCGTGAACAGGGAAGATATATATAATATATGAGAGGACAGACTGATTGCTTCATTGGGCTTCAAAGACAAAGGACATTCAGTGAGTGGTATACAGTACAAAATTGCAGCTATAGAGAAGATAAATGAAATGACTGACAAAGTAATGAGTTGTGGTTAACAAATAATTTTCTAAGGAAAAATTTATTGAGAAAAGGTGGGAGACTGCAAAAGAAATTGTCTTCTGTCAGTAAGAAAACAAGGCCAAACTCTCTGACAGAAGACACCTGGCCAAAAGGGCGAACCCCACCACTGTAGCTGTTTTCATGGAAACCTGACAACAAGACAGTCACTATAAAGAAATCAGAAAAGATTAATGAACATAGATTTAAATCAAACAGTATTAAATAGCCCAATTAATCTTTCTATAAGAATAAGTTAACAAGTTTCTCTTTCCCTGTGCTCCCTTGGAAGGTCCTTAGTAGTGCCCATATGCGCCCATAACATGCTTTCTCATTTCTCATTTTCCAAGCCTTTTTTTTTTAATCTCCTGCTCTCCCCTGCCTTTTCCTTCATGCCTGAAAAAAAAAGTGAATTCTGTTAAGAATGACTTGAAAAATAAGTCTCACATGATGTTACCTTTCTCCTGCTTTTATCTGCTTTTGAATGTAAGGTCAGGACCTCTGGAATGGGAGAAGTACCCTGGTGATAGAATGAATGCTTGTACTAGAGGTTAGCTTTCTCTAGCTGCATGAATAATATGTTGCAATAAACCATGGCAACAGAGTGTCACATTTCTTATTATTTATTCATTACATTATTATAGAAAAAATGTTCCACAGGTTGTCAGCAAAGATTCAGCCTTCTACATCATCCACCTCCCATTGGGTCTGTTTAATCTACCTCAGGAACAGGTTTTAAAGTCAAAACAAATCACTTATTATATTTCTAGGCAAACCACTAGTCTTCTTATATAAAGTTTTGATAGAGGAACCAAAAATATCCTTCTCTTATCTTAGCTTTTTTATTGCAAAGGACAGAATAAATAAAGAGTTTAAGAAGGAACATATAAAGTAGGTCTGGGAGAAAAATAAAAGGCCAAGACTTTGTAAGGCTTAATTATAATATGTTCCAGTAATAGTTTTCTCTCCCAGGAGTAGAAATCTTTCTCTGTGAAAGCTCTTCCTCTTGAGTGTTAAATATTTAAGTGGACTGAATATGTCCCCACTTATGTTGGTGTTGAGTGGTGTTCCTCAGAGGTCCATACTGGGACAAATCTGTTTAATGACCTCTCAGTGGTGTAGACAGTGGGATTGAGTGCAACCTAAGCAAATTTGCAGACAAAACAAAGCTGTGTGATGCAGTTGACACTCCTGAAGGATGAGATGCCATCCAGAGTGACCTCAACAACTTCAAGGAGTGGGTCCATGGAAACCTTACAAGTTGCAACACAGCCAAGTGCAAGATACTGCATCTGGATTGAAGCAACTACTGATATGGACACAGGGGGATGAATGGATTGAGAGCAAAGAATGACTTGTGAGTACTGGTGGATGAGGGGCTGGACATGACCCACCAATATGCTCTTGCAGCCCAAAAAGCCAACTGAATCCTAGGCTGCATCAAAAGAAGCATGGTCAGCAGGTCCAGGGAGGTGGTTCTGCTCCTCTACGCCACCTCTTCATGAGGAAAGTCTGAGAAAGTGGGGCTTGTTCTGCTTAGTGAAGAGAAGGCTCTGGGGAGACCTTAATGTGGCTTTCTGATATTTTAAAGGGGCTCATAAGCAAGATTGGAACAAACATTTTATCAGGGACTGCTGTGATAGGATAAAGGTTTTAAACTGAAGGAGGGTCAATTTTGATAAGATATAAGGGATATTTGTTTTAAACCATGATGGTGGTCAGGCAGGTTTTCCAGAGAAGCTGTGGTTGCCCTATCGCTAGAATTGTTCAAGGTCAGATTGGGCCACCACAAAAGCCTCGAGCAAGGAAAGCTTATGGTTGGTGAAGAGCCGATTAGGGAATACTGAAACAAACTGGACATTTGTAAATTCTGATGCAGCCATGACTAATTTCAAGCCTATTCTCAATAAACTTTGATCATAGAAATTTGGAGAACTGGGGCAAAGCAAATGTCACTCTTGGCTTCTAGAAGGGCAGGACCAGGGCAATACCTAAGGATGTGCAGCTTCACCTCTATTTGTGGCAAGGTTAGGATTCAGCTAATTCCTGAAACCATTTCTATGCACATGAAGGACAAGAAGATGGTCAGCAGTGGTCAGCATGGCTTCACCAAGGATATGTAATACTCAGCCAACCTGATAATCTCTTGCAATGAGATGACTGTCTTGATATCTGAGAAGAGAATATGATACATTGACTTTCAGCACCATCTCTGGTACTAGCTTAAAAAACCTTTTTACTGTGAGGTTGACTGAGCACAGCAACAGTTTTCCCAGAAATTTTTTGAAGTCTGTATCACTAAAGATAATAAAAAAAATTACTATACACGGTCCTGGTGACATGATCTAGGTGATCCTGCTTGAGCAGGGTGCTTGGACAAGATGACTTCCAGAGATCCCTTCCAACCTCAGCTATTCAGCAAACCTGTAACACTTGCAGAAACACTTGAGAATGAAGGAGTCTCCTTAAATCTGAGAATGTGATAAGTAGTTTTCAGAATCCAGATCCAAATGAGAGAAATCTTATGTTAATGGAAAGAGAGCAAAACAAAAGGCCAATATCTTGCAATTATTTTATCCCTAGAACTCACTGGGGTGGTGCACTTCCCACAGACTCTGCCCTCATCCTCATGTCTTATTTCCAAAAGGTCCTACTAAGCCTTGACCAAACCATCTGAGCAGTGAAGCCTCCTGCAACGATACCAGTCAATCCACAAGGCACTTCAGAATCACTCCTGGTGTAATTGCTACCCAATCAAGGAAGGATACAAGAGATTAGCAGTTATCAGCTACAGCCTTACTAAAACATTCACCCGAATTTGCAGCCTAAGTAGAGTGGTACAAACTGTGAATTGTAGCCCTAGTGGAATGTTTGTTAGCACACTTTGGGAAGAAAGCCTGGTAGCTACTGACTTGGGTTACGGGACAGAATGGATCAAGTCAATAATTTTGCAACCCTATGAACTGCAGTCCCAAGGGAATCCCTTTGAACTCTCCTGAACTCCAGCAGGCTGGGCCAGCACCTCCATATGAAAGGAATGCTTCTCAGATCTCACAGACCCTCAAGTCTCTGGTACTTGAAGAATCATTGCAGATTATTAGGTTGATATTCCAACACTCACACCCACACAGATCTCCATGCTTCTCAGGGTGCGATCCTTGTCTACTTGGTAACACAAAATGTGATGTGACTATTTCACTTAACCTGGGGGGAATTTTTGATAGAGACTTTTATGCAAATAAAGGAAAAGGAAAAGTGCACACATAATTTTAGTTCTGTGCCTGTGAATTGATTATGCTATGAATAATACTATCTCAAATCTATAGGTAATTCATTGGTATAATTGTAGTAAATCCTGTCAAATTGCTTTGTAAGTGTTAAAGTACTCAGTGATTAAGTACTGCTAAGCTATTTTGCACCCTTATCTTTGCATTTATATCCTTTGCACCCTTAGCCCCTTTTTCATTCCCAGCTTAGCCATAAAACATTCCAAATTGCTTCTAATTTGAAGCAATTTTGCATGTTTTAACTTGTGTAATACGTAACAGTGTGAACCTTGCCATCAAACTCTGTTACATCGTATTTTCACAAATTCATACCAAAACCTGCTTTTACCAAATCTCTGATGGGTTTTTTTTAAGAAGCCAAACCCCTCATTCACCACACTTCCAGAAAGCAAATATATCAACGCTCAAAAGCATGAACAAAGTTTTCTATTGAAAAACTAAAATTTTTAGTAGCAACAACAGTGAGGGAACAGAACAAGCACAAAGTATTAAGTTCTATTTGATATTGAACCTGGTGGGTGAACGGAAAGAATCACGGAACACCAAATATGACCACATGAACAGGGTCCACTGTCATTTTAGATGGAATATCAAGTCTCATTGAGATGACCATTTACACAGTTTTATATTTTGTGTGAGAAGCCAATTCAGTTTTGTTATGCCCCAACAATGGTTGTCAGAGGCACATGTGGGAGGGGTTGCACATGTGCCATGTCCAGGAGACAGGCAGAAGAAGATGGAGCAAAGCCTGGTATCTGGGGAGACTTTGCCTGGCCACCAGTTCATGTTTCACATGGAATAGGCAGCCAGCAGGGGAACACTGAAGACACTTTACCCCAGAAACACTCTGCAATCAGATGGCAAAAGGTCTCTACCAATGGACTGCACTGGGACATTGGACTGGGCCAGTGGTCTCCTGTCAGCAGGCAGACTTGGGGAGGACCCGGGGCGTAAAAAGTAACTGCACTTCAAGCTCTGGGGGCTGTTCTGTCCTTTGCCTTTTGACTCTTTTGGGGACTTTTCAAAGTTGCTTTTGGAGTCCTGCCTTTTGGCTCTCCTGCCCATGCTGGCTCCTGCTCACCCTTGCGTCTGTCCCGCCTCCCTGTGCCCTGCGTGCTTCATCTCTGAATCCCTGCCTGAGCCACCTGTGATCCAGCCATACCAAGCCAGCCCATCACCCACCCTAATCGCAACCTGTCCTGGCTCCCAGGCCTCCTGCCTGGTCCCCCTCACCTCATGTTCAGACACCTGTCTCTCTCTCTCTCTCTCTCTCTCTTTCTTTCNAGCAGGCAGACTTGGGGAGGACCCGGGGCGTAAAAAGTAACTGCACTTCAAGCTCTGGGGGCTGTTCTGTCCTTTGCCTTTTGACTCTTTTGGGGACTTTTCAAAGTTGCTTTTGGAGTCCTGCCTTTTGGCTCTCCTGCCCATGCTGGCTCCTGCTCACCCTTGCGTCTGTCCCGCCTCCCTGTGCCCTGCGTGCTTCATCTCTGAATCCCTGCCTGAGCCACCTGTGATCCAGCCATACCAAGCCAGCCCATCACCCACCCTAATCGCAACCTGTCCTGGCTCCCAGGCCTCCTGCCTGGTCCCCCTCACCTCATGTTCAGACACCTGTCTCTCTCTCTCTCTCTCTCTCTCTTTCTTTCTCTCTCTCTCTCTCCCCCTCTCCTTCCCATTTTTCTTCCTCTTGCTCCATCCTGTCTGCCCCTCTTTTGTAGAATAAATCCTTTTTATTTTGTCCTTTCATTACCAGTAAACAGTTCTCAGATACAATGTTTGCCTCATTTGGCTTAATTTCATACCCAACCATCTATTTTTATAAAAGCTCCTCAGAGCTCCCCACAGTAGAACATGACATTTTGGATGACAGATTTATTATTTGTCCATATGTGTTTATTTTAAAGGGCAGCTGTTCTACTTTGCCAACAAGCTTTAAGAATTATCTATTTTTTTTTTCAGAGCTGAGACAAAGAAAGCAACAGAATCTAATATTGTTAAATTATTTAAATTAAAATTCATAGCATTTGATAATATTTGTCAGTTAAAATTAAAGCCTAAAAATCTAAAAGGTTAATTAATGATCCTTCACATTTATTTAAAAATATCCTTTTCTTATGATGATAAATGTAAAATTACTCCATTCATCAGATGCAAAAGCTGATTTTTTAAAAGTCATCCCTGTGAGAGCAAAATTTTAGTTGCTACATAATCTTAAAAATGTGCAGGCTATCCAGAGTTTTCAGTATATCTTCTAATGTTATTGTTATGTCCTCTCCCATGCATTTGGAAAATCTGGTTGTGATGGAGAACTCCAGCCTGCATTTTACAAATAAGGTCTGGTTCTCCCACTTCAGCTTGAACACCCCTGCCTCTCCTCTCCTGGCACTACTCAAAATATCAACATCAACATAAGTTATTTGTCTGTTACCCAAGGGATATTGTATTGAAATTTGGCCTCAAATACATCCCTAATTAGCAGAGGCTTCAGGAGAGCATACTGCCCACAGTACACTAAGAAAGTGAAGATGTCTGTACAGACTGAATATTCTCTTCTGAAATATTACTGTTTCAATAAGACCCAATTTTCTCCCTTACTTAGCAGAAAACCACTTCTATTACGATTATGGCGTACCTGTATCATGTCACATCTGTAGTCTCTGTAGCAACAATCAGTGTTGAAAGTCTCAGAGACATGGAATAGAAATATATTCAATTGCTATCTGAACCACCATTTAAAACATCAGGAAAATAATTTCATTTTCTTCAATACAAATGAAACTTCTCCGTAATTTCTGCTCCAGTTAGAAAAGCTTCTAACAACCAACTCATCTATTTTTGTTATAATTCAGCTACAGGACTCCTAGTCCAAAAGTACAATTTAAAACATGATATCTCACAAGAACCTGGTAACCATCTATGGTGTCCTGCATTCAACAGAGGGAGCAGATACATTAGTAGAAACAAAAGGACTACACAGCTAACAGCGTTGGTATAGAACAGATTATGACAATGACTTTGCATGCTGGAGAGCTGCTAACAAAGTTTTGGTTTTTAAGCTGGCTGAGACTGAACCTGAAAATTATTGTACTTTCACAGATCACAAACATTTAATCTGATTATTTGTTTGTGCAGCTTACATATTTACCTTTCAAAGATTGTTGTCTTTACAAAAAAGTATCAGTTGTAGTGTTTGGGGTTTTTCTGGATTTTTGGGTATTTGTTTGTTTGTTGTTTTTTTTTTTTTTTAATTGGTTTAAGATATGAGAACAAGATTTGCTCCTATATTGTCTGATTTCCATCTTGATCGGCCATACCTGAGCTGTGCACTGGCTTATAATGATTTAAACACCATGGAACAGGATCACAAAATATAACTCAGGACAGAGAGGTTCTCAGTCTGAGGCTGGTTGTTGATCTAAATAAATCCTTCCTACAAAATTACAGAATACATCAAATATTTTTGAGCGCAATGAATTCTGAATTATGTACATAATCTTGGTGTTTGTCTTTCAGCATATTGACACAGCTCTTTTATACCTTCTTCAAAATAAATTGCTTCAGATTAAATTTTTACTTTACTAAAGTTCAAAAAGTAAGTAAACACAGTCATTTGGTGAAATACTGATAACCTGACTGACATATATACATATGATATATTTTTTTGTACACATTGTTTCATCTTTTCTTGTATATACACACAAATGTATAAATGTTTGTAGGGGAGCGTGTGTATACAGAACAGATAGTCTTATACATCTAAATTATATCAAGCTTGAAATTGCAAGGAGTTTTTTCTGAAGGTATAATTACAGTCAAATTTGCAAATTAAACAGTCTGAATTGAACATCAGTGTTGGAACCCAGGGGGTTCCTATGATGCCTTTGGCTGACCCAAAACCTGGTCAGGAGGCTTTTCAGCCTTGCCAGAGGTGTCAGGGACCCTGGAATGATACTAAAAATACCTGTAGCTCTGATTCTAACCCATGGAACAGGTTGTCAACTTTGTATGAGGAATTTCAGGTCACAAAAACTTAGATAGTAAAATAGTAGTAGTTATAAGTAAAAAAGAAGATAATTTGAATGTATGTACAGGGGGGTTTAGGGCCCTGTACAGGGGGGTTGGAGATCTGTACAGGGGGGTCTGAGATACAAGATGGAGGATTTTTACACGTGGCATGTTATCTTATGTTCTTCTTCATAACCTCCATCTTCTTGGTGATGCTGGCACTTTTGGATTGGTTTGACACAGATCTGGACATGGTGATGTGAGGGGCATAGATTGGTACTTAATTGAAAACATTTAATGCGTAGTTTTTAGTATAAAAGATTACAGCTCACCCGGGGCGGGCACAGTGTGTCTCTGGACGCGTTCTGTGTCAACCCTGGCAGGGCAGAGAAATCTATCTTTGATAAGGACTTAATAAACTGCCTTGAGAACACGAACAAACGACTCCAGACTACTCCTTCAACAGCACGGGCCGGAAACCTGGACTTTCCTACATATTGCGGGGTCTCCTGGCGTTAAGGAGATCCCCGCACATCAGCAGCTAAACTTACAGAAGGCTTTAAAAAAGTATTTGGAAGAGGTCCTTTTCCTACCTAAAATTTTATTGAATGTATATTGATACCGTAAAAAGCAATCTAATAAAATTAATTTTACTACAGAATCTGTAAGGCTTGGATAGACTTAAATACTGGTGCTACAGATTACTAGAACATGGAGTTTATGCCTAACAATATACCAACGGGTTTTAAGATCTTGGAACTTCACCCAGCATGTATCTATGGCAGAAGGTTGTTAACACAAATTTTCAGTATAAGTCTGTCTGAAAAGAACAGAACAGAAAATATTAGAATAGAATACATTAAAGCAGAATATTTTGGTTGGAAAGGATGTCAACCATCATCTGTTAGACTATTAGATAACAGTCTAACTGCCTGACCACTTCAGGGCTGACCAAAAAGTAATGCACATTATTAAGAATATTGTCCAAATGCCTACTAAGCACTGACCAATTTGGGGCATCAAGTACCTCTATCGGAGTCCTATTCCAGCATTTGATCACACCATAAAAATAAACAGGCTTCCTAATGTCAAGAACCTTGCTGGATGCAGCCTTGACCCTATCCCATGCATCCTATCACTGGATCTCAGGGAAAAGAACTTCTCAGCTCCCTCTCCATGTCCTCTCCTCAGAAAGCTATAGAGAGTTTTGAGGTTACCCCTCAGCCTCCTGTTCTCCAAACTAGACGAAAGAAAAATCTGGACTAGAAATAAGAAGCAAACTCTTCCTGGGCTCGAATCACCCTGGAAAGAAAACTTCAGGAGTTCTGGAGAAGATATTTTCATCATCTTTGTTCATTTTTGCAGCATTCAGGGAATGTGACCCCTCAGGAAGTTTTGGAACGAGGAGGAGAATAAATACAGCAAGAATGTACTTGTGTCACATCAATGACTTCTCATCTGAATTCAGCTGTTTGAGTCAAAAGGTCAGGGCTATTAAGTTCTTGCTTACATTTCTGGAAAAGACAAAAACTTGTCACTAGACTATCAGTCACTAGCCTAATCTTTGATCTTAAACTGAACTGCGGCCTGCAGCTATAATAGAGAAAAAAAAATCCATGAATTGAATAATATGTTTTTTAAAATTATATAAGATTATCTTTGACTGCTTTTTGCTCTTAAACTTTTTGGGAAAACTGCTGAATGAGCTTTTAGCAGAGAAACCCTGTGCATGCTACATCTCGTACCTACTGTTACCACAAATCAAGTCAGTGACACAGTTTGCATTCAACACTGAGCACGTTTACATCATTTACCAACAGGCCATTAGATCCATTGTGATAGAGGAAGTTGTTTTTTTCTACAAGATGCTCCTAAACCATGCAGCTTTTTTAATAACCTCTTTCCACGACAGATATTTAACTATCCGTTATATGACTGGAGCCACTAAAATATGATTGTCAGACTTGGAAGATTTTTCTGCCTATATGAGAAATCTAAATGCTATATATTTCAGTGTCAAAGAAACAGTTTTAGCAAAGCTACTATGACTAATTCTTATCATCATCATGCTATCATCAGCAGCACATCAGAACAGGTCCTTAAAAGTATTTTGAGAAAAATTAAAGAGAACACTCCAGGACTCAGTCTGCTTTTACCATCAGGTTTCATGTCTTTGGGTAAATTCTTGTGCATTTCTTGTACCTTTGGCTTAGCATAACTAACATGGGAAGTAGCAGAAGATCCCTGAATTATATTTCTGGTAGATAATACTATTTTTTCTGCTCACTGTGAAGGAAGTGTTTTACTATTACATAGTAGTTCACTCCACAATGTCTACCCTGGATTCACAGTGTTTTGGAAAAAAAATACAGTTCCAAGGCTGCAATGAAATAGCACCAGAATCAGAGAAATGAGATCCTGTTAATCAAGTAAGTAACTTAGATGTGTTTTGGATTCTTGGTTTCTGTACTTTGTCCCATATTCACAGTCAAACTGAGAGAAAAAGCAGTCTGACAAAATTCAGTGATTTTCACCAAATTCATTAGACTGAGCTCAAAATGAACAGTCCATGAGCACTGCATTTTGTAGATAAATAGTATTCAAAAATGAATTTGTTGTTATATATGTCTACTGCAATCCATTAGCACAGAGAAATATATCATCTTCTGATCTGAAACAAGATCTAACTCAGAAGAAGCTACACAGTAGCACTGGGACTGAAAGTCTTAATGAAAAAGTAGAGGGATTTTGGATGAAGTTATAGACAGAGGCACTCTGAAGGCTAAATGAAACTCTGCTTCCTTCAGTGCTCCTCTGTGCTGTTAGTAGAATAGATATGCAGAGATCCATGGATTTTTACCCCTAAATAAATGTACCAATGTATTGCTACAACAAAACAGACATTGAAGAGAGGTAAAATATCTTGCAAATGTCCTTGTCAACCTGCTGCAAGTTAAAAGTGAAATCTCTGGAATGTCATATTGTAGAAAGACACAACCTCAGTGCACTTAAGTCACTCAGGAATCTGATTCAAAGTACTGAATTTATTAATTTGTTGATATAACGCTGTCCTTGGTTACAATGTAAGAATATTCCAGAAGGTCTGTATTCTACCTCCACCTTCATGAGCTGGTAAAACCAGGAGGGGCAGTGTTTTCCTTGCCTCCTCCCCCCGACCATCTCCTGTTAATGGGCCATCAACGCCTTGTCCCATGAGTCATAGATAACTCCCTCCGGGCGCCCTTTGTGTTTAATGGGCCATTGTGAGGACCCACCCCATGACTCATACAATGACATCAGCCCATTGTGAGGATCCACCACATGACTCATAGAATTACATAATCCCATTGTGAGATGCTCCGCCCAAGGGGAGGAGCCAAGCATTCCCACCTGGATATAATGTGGGAACTGGGACAGAACAGGTAGCCCTGACCCACTGGTTTCCAGAGGACAAGAGCTACCAGACCTGTCTACAGGATCGCCACTTCAACAAGATCACTTTATCAGGACAGCTACCACCACCCTAACTAGCTGGATGTCAGGTATTCTGACTCTGTCAGTGGTTTCTCTTTTGTATTACTTGCATGTATTTTACTTTTTCTTATTAAATTGTATTTCTGACTTGGAGTCTCACTGGTTTTGCTTTCAAACCAGCACAAACACCCAGTTTTCTATTCTGCATTTGCTTATTTGCTTGTTTGTTTTTTGTCCAGAATTCAGAGAAAAATATTCTTTAAAAAACAGTAATCACTGGTGTTTCTGAAAATTATATTCATGATCATAGATGCACAGTGACTAAACAGACTTTCAAGTACTCAAAAAAAGGATACCATGAAGTAAATATGAGACAACAATTTCTGTACTGATTGGGTTTCCAAAGGCCGTTTCTGACAGTAGCAGGTATAAATACATTTAGCTATAAGGGTACAGTCAGTGTTGGAATGCAAGGTAAATACTGAAACTTAGATGGAGAGGTGATAAAGACTCTCTTCAAAAGAGTATTGCATGTCTTTCTTTCTATTAACATAACAGTCAATCCTAACTTTTCTTTCTGTTTGTTCATCATCATTTTCTGTAGGATTTTATATTCCTTGAATTATGTAGAATGATTTCTCAGACAGGACCCTTTTATTTAACCTTGCAGTGGCAGACTGTTACAGTTCTGAAGCCAAATTGGTGAAGAGTGACAGGAGCCTATACCAGCAGGAAGCCCATGTAGGTTCAGTGTCTTCTGAAACCCTGAGGTGTTTAAGACAAGTTACAGCCATGCTGCTGCAACACAGTTTCAAAAGTCTCCCTGTTAAGTAAGTCCAACAGTGACCCTTTACTTCCCTCAGACTCCTAAGGTTGCATTACAGGTGCTGTATTTCTCCTGGGTGCTGTGGTCAATAAAGAAACTCCAAATAGAAGACCTCTCTACTTTGTTAGTTGCACTTCTTGTCAGTGTCTAAAAATAACATGTCATCATAGCTTCACCTGATAAATTGAGAAAAGATGATACTTGAAAGTAGGCCCTGTCATGAACACTTTTCTTCATGGCAACTTTTGCCAGGGAACAATAATCAGTTAAGTCCCAGGGAAAACTCCAACAGAGTCTGGAAGTTCCCCAAGATCTTGTATTACTCATTATTTTAAAAGTTACTGATAGGTCTTCAAAACTATAGAATTTTTTTTCATATTTGATTACCACATTGTACTACTAAAACTGTTTTGTTTCTTTAACACTGTGTTTTCCGTGCTTCATGCTGTATCCAATATCTTTGTTTTGTGGCTTAATGTTTTCCTTTCTAACAGGACCAAGTTCCTGCAGTGGCTCAGTAAAATGTGTATATTATGTAAATGAAGTCTTATAACCTCTACTTTTGATTTTGAAAGCCTTATTTATCCTGAGAAATAATCAAGGAATTTATTGGCGGCATTCAGTGAGTGGCAGTCACGGAACAGATAATATTTGTCCCATCAGAAATAGATTTAGGTCCAGCAACACATTCATGTATACTGTACAGTATTTATAGCTCTCTCCTCTGATACCCGTAATCCTTAGGTGTATCTCAAATACAGTTTTGACAAGCAGTCGAGGGCAGTAAATACCTACTTTTACTCACTGTAAAGAAGGATGAAAACTTATAGTGCTATATATACAGTTTTCATTTTTCATTCATCTTCCATTTAAAATTATGTCAATATGATATATGTACAGTTTGAGTTTGGTTTTCAAACAAGTGAAACAATTTTATCCTATATTTTTCCTCCCTTGAGCTGAACTTCATTTTATTAAAGTGACACAATTTAGCACTCTAATCTGCTTCTGGGAATATTTAACATTTAGAATATATTAAATTTGACAGCATTACAAAGCTTCAGGAAGGCAGAATGTAGAAGGAAAAAAAAAGAGGAAAAATAA
>VXBU01007544.1:0-25499 GCA_013400315.1 Bombycilla garrulus | reverse complement strand
CAGGTATTCAGAAGCCTAATTTCCTCTCTACACTCCAATGTGAGATGAAATGTGTACAAAAGAGACATTTACCAAGGCACTCAGTGCCTGATGGACTTGGCAGGAATCCTTCGTTGCATTCACATCTGTAACTCCCAACCACATTCACACAACGACCATTTTCACAGACACCTGGCTTGGAGCGGCACTCGTTCTCATCTTTACAAAAAAATATAACAACATTAATAGAAATTATAGTAATAACAGCAGCAATAAGGACAAAAATAAAATACAATAACATCAACAAGAACGACAACAATTCATTACAAGAAACTATACCAGCCTCTTTAGAATACATTAAATATTCCATATAATATTTGGAAAATGTTTTCAAGACATGGAAAAATCAACTGATTAAGCCTAGAAAGGGCTTCCCAAGGAATGTTTTCCTATTCCATTCCTTCTGTACTTCATCCCAGCACATAATGCTTCAGAGCTTATAACAAGAAGCAGAAAACAGCAGAGAAAGATCCGGTCACTACATTTACCTGGTAAATAATATTTAAATAAAATTTGGATACATGCATGATTTGAATGACAAATCTTCACTCTGTAATCATGAAGAGTCTGTGACATTTGATCTCTCCCATAATAAGTCATATTTCCGTCCACATACTATTCTACTGAAAGTTTACAGTCTTCATGTATTTTCTTCCATAGCACACATACTGTAGGCAATTACACAACCTTTTCAGATGCTTAAAATAAACCTCAGAAAAACAGCACATTCTTTAAAGGAATTACATGTAAAAAAAAAAGGAAAAAAATCTTGTTAATACAGATTATTTTCCCTACAATTAAAAAAAAAAAATCTTAAAGATCTCTAAGGGAGAGTAGTCATTCTCTTGCTGGTGGAACATTGCTATAAAATACCTCAATTTAAAACATTCACAGAGATGGGTGTTTAATTTTTTTTCCCCACAGAGAATTTTGGAATGGTCCTGGGTTTTTTCTATATACCAGAAGAAAGTACAATTTGCTAAAATACAGCTATTATCTTCCCCTCAACTAAATGAGGAAATGATGGAGGAAAGGTGTTTGTTTACTTCTAGAATGGGGAATTGTTTTGAACAACGGCAGTTTTCCTATCTTTTTTTCTATATGGCATTTATAGATAATTTCAGACCTTTAAGAGTCTTAATTCTTTAAAAAAAGAATTTTTTAAAATTAATGTGATTAAAAAACACATTATTTATACTAATGCTAAAGGAAATACAACTTCTTATTTATAGAAGTCTTGCTTCTGACCCATAAACTGAGGTCTCATTTGTTTGGCAAATTAATTTTTTAGATGTCTGAAAGACTTCTGGATTTAGTTGTAGAGCAACAGTTTTTATTCTGAAATCCTTATTAGACAGTCAGGAGTCACACTGAAACAAAATAGAAAGTTTAAGATTTTGGGTATCATTAGATACCTTAAGTGTCCTTCATGAACTGTTATTTTCTGATTTTATATATATATATATATACACACACAAATAATTTTTAATCTGTTTGCTTGTGTATATTCCATTAGGTGCCTTCTTCCCCTTCTAAGTTTTACCTGTGCATCCCTCTCCATCAGGTCTCTGGGTCATCCCAGGAGGACAAATGCACAGGAAGGTGCCAATCAGATTTTTGCAAATCATGCCTCTGGATTCGCAGTCATGGAGACCTTCACCACACTCATCCAGATCTGTAAAAAAAGTATATATATATTTTCTGTTTGAACTTTCTTCCAGCAGCTTCAGTTCCTGAAGGCAACTTCAAGAGAAAGAACGTACAGGCTTAGCTAAGTAAAAACACTGAAGGAAAAGTCCAAAATCTATGATTATATGAAGTTATCTTGATCTTTGTGAGCTGTATCATCTGGTCATGTTCAAGGTGAATTTCTCCACTGTGACATTCTTGGCTTTGCAGTCTGCATCACAAGTTATGCCTGGTGACAAAAACACTAAATACTGCTTTTTTGTGATTTCTGAACGAGCATATCATCACCTGCTGGGCTATTTGCTACACTCCACTGAGAGGATGAATGCAAGATGCACAGAAATATTTGGATTATGTGTTGGTGTTAGAAGGTGGGGAGAAGTTTATAAAATAGTCACTACCTTTGCACATCTTTTGGTCTTCCCTTAGTTCATATCCCACTGGGCAGGTGCACTCATAGAAACCATAGGTGTTGATACAACGAAAAGCACACAGCAAGGGATTCTGAGCACACTCATTGATGTCTGAACAGAGAGAAACAAAAACGTCATTCTCTACACTTCAAAACAACCACCAAGAAGGTTTTATTACACCTATGATTCTCTATCCAGCTGAAATTATCAGAAAGGTAATAATTCAAACCATTAGCTTTTGAGTAACTAGGGAAAACTGAACTCTCTGCGCTCTGCTTAAGAATAATGGCATGGTGTATAAATATATGTAGAACTACTTGAGCTTAGTATGGCAAGTTAGGGTAGGCCTATTTCAGATTTTTATTATATCCTCATATTTAATGCTCTTTTGTGTGATGAGAAATGTCAGCTTCAGAAAGCAAATTAATTATGATTCATAAAATATAACATTTTTGAGAATGCCCCACATGGGGCATTCTCATTGAGTGTGGGAAGTCCTGTGATAAACTAAAAGTTCTCCTTAAATCAATTAAGATTTATTTTCCAATGACATATCTCAAAGCACAGAAACCTTTTCTTCCTCTGAGTTAGTACGGCATGAAAGACATGGCTAATAAAGTAATTTAAATGCTGAGGACTGAACAAAAGCCAAATGAAAAAAAAATAATAAAGAGGACCGGTTACCTTCACAATTCATCATTGGGCCTGGCTCAAATCCTTCGTGACAGCTGCACTCAAAGCTGCCAACCACATTAGAGCATGTTCCATTTCCACAGGGGTTGCCAATGGAACATTCATCTGTATCTGTACATAATGAATAAATGCAGAGTGAAGAGAACTGGGACAAGTTGTGTTTTAAATTCCAGAATTCCAGTTCCTATAACTGCACACACCTATGCAATGCACTCCTGTGAAATCCAAGTTGTACCCCATGGGGCACTCGCAGCGGAACGATCCGTCAGTATTGATGCAGTGACCATTGGAGCAAATTCCTGGGCTTTCAAGACATTCATTGACATCTAAAAAGAGGGAAGATATTAACAGCCACTCAGCTGATAGATTTCAAGTCTTAAAAAGGCATTTAAAAAAACCTAAGCACCCTTTTATGTTTATCACGTCAAGAAATGTTCTTTTAACAAATTTTACAGGTTAGCCTCTTGTCACCAGCAGCCGTGAGGAGTAAACTGTCACATGCTATCATACTGATGTATAGTTTTAAGTATTAAAAACTTACTTTTTATATTCAGAAGAATACCTACCTTCACGTGTATCATCAATTCCAGGAATAGTTCCATGACCATATGGGCACAGATCCTGAAAAGCAACTGTAGAGATATATTTTCTTTAAAAAATAGAGCAAATGAGAGGCAGAATCATGACAGATGGTAAAGTCATCCAAAAAGGATACTAGTTCAGGTCTCTACAGAGCAAAACCAAGAAATCAGTATTTCTCTCTGTCTGTGGTTTCTTCCATTTTATTTTATTCCTTTTGCTGACTTGAAAAGTCACTCTAGAAAAAAGCCACTGAGAGCAAATGCCAGAAACATTTCTCTTTCTAATGACCAAAAAGTACAACATCGATGTGCTCCTCCTCTTCCCCCAGCAACAAATTCTAAATTTTAAACATCTACCTTCTTCTTCCTTTGGACAGAGCTCACAAGGATCACCCCATCCTTCTCCTGGCATTTTACTGCAGCAACACTTAGCCTTTGTGGTGTTGAAAGCCTTTGGCACTGAGCACTTCCCATTCTCAAAGTTGGTGAAACAGAAGCTCTGACGAGTATCTAGGAGAAGGAAATACAGTTATGCAGAGCTAGAGCCTTCTCCCACGTTTGATGATAACTGTCTGGCCGAGAGAAATAGCTTAAGACCTGTATTTTTCATACTTTATAAAAAGCACTTAGCAATCCTTGTAAAGATATAAATTGGAAGGGGTTTCTGCTATCTTTTAGACTGAGTTATTACATTCCTTATCCATGGACTTACCAAAGCACCTCCTCCGGTTGTCAGAGAGCACAAAACCTGTGGGACAGATGCACTGGAACCCTCCTGGGGTGTTTGTACAGGACCCGAAAAGGCAGATGTTGGGATCCTCATTACACTCGTTAATATCTGCAAAGCAACGGAGAAACCTTCACCACAACCTCACTTGCTGTCAACTCCTTGGTCAAGGAAGATTGTATATTTATTTATTTATTTATTTAACTGAAGCAGCTTCCAATAAAGTGCCCAAGAGATAAAGCAGCCTGTAGGTTTCAGTGATTCCTTCAAATTAGCCTTTCTCACTGGCATGCATCTTCCTTTCTAAATACCATTCCCTGTTCTTATATTCAAAATATAAGTGAATGCTTTCAGAATATATTTCCCATAAGAACAGTATTTTTCTGTAAGCATAAAACATCCAAAAATTATTTTTTAAAATCTATATGTTGAAGGTTCTTTCTAATTAAAGGTGCAGTTTTTTCATGCTTTCTGTCAAGTTCTGGGATTGAAAGTATAGCTAGTTTTTAGTAGAGTGACACCTTTAATTGTATTTATATGTCCAAATTTACATTTACCAGTCTTTTACTCTCATAGCGCTATTTAAAATGTATTCCTGTTCTATTGATAATCTATAGTATATTACTGTTACTATTAGAAGACAGTTAAGACTAAATTTTAATAGTGATATACCATTAAATCTTGTATGAAATAATTATCAAAAGCATAAACCAAAGTATTAGTATTTAGTGTAAATATCAAGTGCCTGTAAAATTGGGCAGCTCAAACAGCATTAAGTGTACATACCCCATCTATATAGACAACAGACAAAGCAGGAAAATAAGACATTAAGAGACTCTTAATTTTTCATATCTATTATTCAAAACTATACAATAACTTATCCTATTCTGCAAATACTAAACCAGCATATAAGCCACCTTTCTAAGGTAGCTTTTAAAGGTAATTATAATCTGATAAATTATGAGATGTATTTTAATTATCTTCAAAGTAGAATGCTTTTTGAGTCCTTCAGTAAGGAATACTGGAAGAACCCTCACAAAAGACCATGGCTATATAAGCATTCTACAGTAAAAGCCACTCTGAGCTTAACCAAAGTATATGCAGGAACATGACACTCTCCATGAAAATTAGCTTCATGGATGTTGAATATTCAAATCTGTAGCGTCATTTTTGCCCATATTTACTGAATTCTCTGCTGCACTGAGTATTAGAAAACTGCCCTGTTTTCAGCAGGTAAGAAAACAATGGAAATACAATCTTTATTATTTGGAAAATACAAGTGGAGCGATGGAAGAAATCAGGTGGGAGTATTTTCTGAGAAACACTACCTTGAGTCCCATTTTCAGAAACTGCTACTAGGTACAGCACATGGACAAACCACTGCAGCACAATCTGGCATTTGACTGAACTCTACAGTAGCTTCCCACAGACAGGCTCTTTCTGTGTGAAGCATTCTAAGTCAGCTTATTTCAGAGAAAATGGTAAATCGTTTCCCAGTTGCTGTGATAGCTGTTAATATAGAAGGCTTAGCAATTCAGCTGGATGGGACAGGAAAATTGCTTTTCTGAAGTGCTTTTATTACTCTAGTGAATGGTTTGGTGCTAAGACTCTTTCTGTGGCCATGATAGAGAGGTGACCAGCCAGACTCTGGAAGCACACAGGTCCTTTCCCCTTTATTCCTATAAAATGGAAGGGAATATACCACACGGGTGGGTGAAAGCTAAGAATTTTTTCTCTGGCCCCAGTTGTTCTGGTTTCTTCTGCATATAATCACCCTGAGCTCACAAAGCAATCAGCCACAGCCAACGTTCACATCACAGACAGAAGTAACGGACTCTCAAAAAACTGTTTGAATATAACATCAATAGAGAGTAATGGGGAACATATGCTACAAGGGCTGTCAAAATGTTAATCTAAGTTTCAGTGCAATCACATGTGATAATCTGGGCATTTCCTAGAACCTCTAGCTTCAGATTTTCTGGACACATGGCAGAATGACAAAAGAATGCTAGTAAGTAAGCCCCTTTCATTCTGTTTGGGCCAAAATATGTTTGGCAGTCACTGATGCTCTCAAAAACAGATTCTGAGAAGGTACTAAAGTGGCCATAAACAGTAATATTCCTTCAAAAGCAAAAGCCTTCATTATTTTATATTCATGACTTTAGAATTGTAGATGATTTGAATTCACCTCAAACCTAACTGCTAATATGGAGTCAGCAGCTTCCAAAAGAAATCATGATGTTGGCAGGCAAACTGGATATTGGTGGCATGATACAAGTGGCTGAGAGAACTCTGGGGCTTAGAAAAATAAATCCCATGTTCAAGACAAAAAGTTCAAAATGGTTCCTGTTCCTGCAGCCACACAGATTAGGTGGCAGTAAGTCAAATCTTAAATATATAAATTCACAGTAACCATGCTTTGCTCTGTTGGAAAAGGGAGTTGTAACTTGGATTTATTTCTTGTTCTTTTCCACAGCAAATCTTCGTTCAGTGTGTGTGTGACATTCATCTCCTGAATGGCATTCAAGGCTTTAAGTCAGATCTCTGATGAAGAAACTAGAATATAAGAATTGATGACAGGTCTGCTGTATCCTCCTCCTCCTGTGAATATCAGCACTTGAGAGGGATTATACAAAAGGCAAAATCAGAAAATAATTGTTACATGACACTAACTTAACTGATTGTTCCTATAACTGCCAAAATTGTATCAAGATTTTTAAAGTTCATTTCTCTCTGAAACCAAATGCTTAGTTCATGCACTGACTGCCAATAATTACCTTCTGTAAAAATTATATAAATACAGTGAGCACATCTGTTTTATGAATTATATTTTTTTAAAAGCGACTGAATGATAAAATACTTCTTTTTCTAAAGGTATTTTTGCTTGCATTAATGAAGAAATCAATGTTCAAAATGGAGTACTATACAGCACAGAATATTCTTCTGACTTCCTTTTTAAAACCTCATCCTGAAGACTTTTCATACCTGTTCCCTGTCACCTTGATTTTAAGTCGGCAAATATTCACAACCACTAGGGTGTACAACTGCTTTCTACCCAATTAGAACCACATAAAAAATCTTAAATTGTTCAGGAACAAAAGTTGCAACTTGCCTTACCAATACAACTTTCACTTTTTACTTCATATCCTGGTGGACAGATGCACCTGAATGATCCTTCCAAATTCTGGCAGGTACCAGGAGAGCACGAACCAGGCAGTGCCACACACTCATTGGTATCTTTGGGGAGTGGAGGAAATCAAGAAAGGTTTAGAATCTTGTAATTTTTATGGTAACAAAACATCGAAAAGACTGAAGGGTTCTGTACTAATTTTCTTTTTCTAGGGGAATAAATTACTTGAAGACCAAGAACTATTAAAAAAAATCATGTTACTTCTCCTGTGTTTTCATTTAAGTCACTATCATCCTCTTTTGATATTTAGATAGTTAGATTGTGTTGTTTCCCTCTACATGGGAGCTATTAATTTCAGCTCATGAGCACTTGAACATCCTGTGGTTTCACACATACCAACACAATTCTTGCCATCCAGAGTAAGCTCGTATCCTTCATTACACAAACACTTGAAAGAACCAATTTCATTGAAACACCGTCCATTTCTGCACACCTGACCGAAGAAGGAGCTGCACTCATCAGTATCTGATTAAAAAAAAAAAAAAATATCAGAACTGAACCCAAGAAGTGAGAGTTGACTCCCAGCATACTACATACAGTATGTTATAAGCACACTCAAATTTCAATAGTTAGTATTTTGTAGCAACAAGAAATCAGCTGACAGCTGGTGGAAGGTAACTCTCACTTGAGCATTAAGCTGCATTAAGGTTCTAATTAAACCATACCTTTTTTATAGGGCATTACAACTTCCAGGCTTATACCATTACCTCAGTTACTGCATCTGGAGATAGCCAGTCACTGCTAAGTGACTGCATGACACCAAGTCTAGCAACAGAGGAGAAAATGTTACATGAGGTGTTCTGGATTTTATCTGGATCCATATGCACTCAAGTTTCCTTCTGAAAACCTGTCCCTGCCAATCTCAAATTTTGGACTATGTAATGTGTTTTCCACAGGATGATTTTCTCCTTTGTAATAGTTCTGAAAATGACATTTTAAAATGCTTGTTATTTTTTGGGGTTACTTCAGTAATGCAGACTTAAAGGAGCACTGCATAAGGAAAAATACAAATGAGAAATGAAAAGAACATTGGATAAGAATCATGCTTTAAGAAAAACTTGTACTTTACAGTACATTCTGGTTACTTATTTTCTTTCCTGGACAAGAAGAGAATAAAAATGCTTTTTAAAAGATGTATTAGTATTCTCCTTAAGATGAAGGAACAATTAGACTTTGCTGTGTCTTCCTTCTGCAGCAGGAAGGAGCATAAAGCCTCCCTCTTTACTTATGCTTGCACAAGAGAGAGGATCTCAATGTTTATGAGCCTGTTTCTCAGCCCAGGGAGATGTTGTTTGCTTTATCACAAGAACCCAGGAATTAAAGTAGTCCAAACTCATCAGATATTCTAGTGCCCTGTGCTTTAGGGAATGTGAAATAGCAATGCCTGTGTCAGCTCCGTATAACTTTGCTCAGTTTAGGAGAGCAGATCTGCCAGGGTACAGATCAGCTGTCCTGGCTTTCTTACTGCTGGTCTGCTTCTTCTTCCTCACCCTGTGCAAGAGTCAAGCAAAACGGTGAAATAAAGCAACTACTTTAAATTCTTGAGGCAGTACTGGTGGTGGGATAGAACAAGTGGTCTGTGCCTCTAGCCAAAGATGTGCTGTAAATACCAAGGCAGTCTAAAGGAGCTGAGAGATGCACTAAAACATCAGTGAACTGAAAGTTGCCCCAGTAGTACACATATTTAGCACGATATATTATCTCAATTGGCTGTAATTAAAAAACACTTCTAATTAGTTTAAAATATGACAGTAAGGATTAACCTCTAGGGCTGGTAACAGCAGAAGCTACTGCACTCAATTAACTTTCCTCACACCCTGACATCTCTTTTAACTACACACTGTCCTCTTTGGCATGCCAAGCCAGACGAAACGAAAATAAAAGCCTGGATTAGGTCTCTTACCCACACACTCATTATTACGAGTTAATTCAAATCCTGGATAACACAGGCAGTTGTATGATCCAACAGTATTCTTGCAGGTTCCATTTCCACACGGATACTGTTCACACTCGTCAACATCTGCAAGGAGAGACAAAGTGATGTGGGAGCTGCTTTTCCCAGGTATGGGTTAATGTGTTGTCTGTGCACAACTGCAATATCCTAAACTTTGGTCTCTTGTTTCATCTGTCCCATTGTGTGTTTATGCTACAGATTTTTTCAGCTTCTCAGTACACAGAGGAAAACACAATGTGATGTAATTTTGTGTATTTTAAAATACATGATACTGTTACATGTAAAAATAAATGTGTATATGCAGTTATCTGAAGGTGTTGTCTTTTTGTTTTCCATATTTACATCTCTTAATTTCTTCAACAGGACTGAGTATAAAGGATTAAACATCACAGCCCTGAAATGAACAGTTGTTATGCACGTATTTTATCTCAGAGCCCATTAAAAGCTGTTGAAAAGACAATTGAATTAATGTATGTAAAGAGATAATGCCAATATTACATCCAGAATTAAAAAGACTGCTTACAAACTTTTGCAAATATCCATTTTTAAAAGGCACTAAAGTTCAGTGTTTCCTGCTGTGTGTTACAGTAATCTCTGGAGTTTCATGGGGATCTGAAAGCCACTGAGATTTTGTCCTGCTAGTTCTTCAAAATTTTGCATTGTCAAAAGAAGTCACTTTCCCAAGTATCCTTCCTTGATTGTCTGAGAAATGTAATTTAGATTAAATACGAGAAGATTGTAGGCAAATATGAATATGTACTATAATATGAATAGGTTTTAAATATCTGTTTTTAAGTTGAAATGCACCACCTTTTCATTTAAAAACCCTGTAGAACTGATTATGAACTAAAAGATCAAGAACAAGATTCTTATTACTCAATATTATTTTTTGTATCATCTCTACCATGCCATCATTTTCACATGAAATTAGTATAAAGTTACATTAAAAGGGGGATTCTGGTTTTTAAATGACACATGAACTCAACAGATTTAAATCATTAAAAAAAAGTGGTTTTAGCTCCAAGCTCTATCACTCCCTGATATATCCCATGAAACTCTGTTGAATAAGCCACTATGATGTATTTCTGTGTAAATGTTTCTTCAGTAACATGGAGCTATCTCTGAACACATTGTTTTGCCCTGAGTTTTTTTTTCTCAAACTAATTTATCCCCTCCAAGAACAACTTCACAGACTTTATTCACAAAAAAAAAAAAAACAGAAATGCCTGAATCAATTTTTTTTTTATGTCAGTATAACCTACTGAAAAAATTAGACTCATCTTCCTCCCTGCGGAGTCCATATCCAAACAAACCACACACAGAAGAGCATTTTTTTCTCCATACCCATGCACATAGTCTGATCTTGGGATGCCTTGAAGCCATTGTGACATACACACTGGTAGCTTCCCTGCATGTCCACACACAAGCCATGACTGCAAACGTTTGGAATTTCTAGACATTCATTGCGATCTATAACAAAAACATAAAACAGATGGTGCACACTACTGACCTCCAATATATCCTCATTTTACATAATAATGTTTTTACAATCTGCTGTTATGATTAAAACCAGATTAAAAATCATCTATAAGTAAATCTGAATCTTAATAGAACTTATTTTTACGGGAAGTGCTTGCCTACACACCTTGAGGATAAAACTACTGTCAGGATTTGGGTGATACCTAGAAAATGTCCTTTAAAAAGTCACCCTATCTTTCCTTTCCTTTTACTGAGAAATGTGGCTACAAAGCAAAACAGCAGAATGCACAAGGTAACAGAAAATAAATGATGCTGAGAGAAACACATGCATGCCATTGGTGAGGTAAAAAAAGGAGAGAGAAGCCATCTGATTTCTTACCAACACAGGCACCGTTGGGTGACAGTTTAAAGCCAGCAGCACATTCACAGCGGTAGCTCCCAGGGCTGTTGATACAGTCAGCATTTCTTTGGCAGAGGCTGTCCCCATTGCTGCACTCGTCAATATCTGAAATACTCAGAGTTCAGACATCAGAAACTACTCCTGCCTCAGATTTACACTGTATTGTCTGTCTGTGCAAGAGGAAACTTCAGCCCTCCACCACACTCAAACAGCCTGACCTCCAGCCTAGTGAGCTGGGAATGCACACAAAAAGCAAAATCAACACCATTTCACCCATGTCACCTTTTGGATGAAAGAGAATCCCACAAATCCAACTTACCACACATCAAAGCCACTTAGCAAATTTGCAACGTCTGCCTAAAGAAACTTTTGTAAAAAAAAAAAACCAAAACAAACTTCCTCTTTGCCTTTAAACTGAAAAACAGAAGTGGCACAGTTTTCAACTTTTTAGGTTGCATATGTTAGCACAAAACACTCAAAAAAATAACAGAACTCCTACTGACTTTACAACACACAAAACCTTTATTAGTTTCTATGAGTATCTCTGCCTCTAAAACCATAGCAGAAGAGACACAAATTGGAAAAAAAATCCAAGATACTTTTCTTTGAGAAGTTCTAAGAGCAAGAATTAAATTTTCTCCCCAAAACAAAAGCATTGACTACCTATTTAGGAGCTTGACAGAAAACAATTGCAGATTTTATTAAGTGCATGGGCATCCATATTAAAGACAAGCACTTAAACTGATTTATAACCTTGAGCCCTACAAAGGTTCAAAGTCTGCCTCTCAGATTTTGAAAACCACATTAATTAAATGTTCCCCTTCCCTTTAGGATAAGCTTAAGGGGGCTGCAGAGAAAATAAACAAATTTGAAATCACCTTCACAGACCAGGAGCAGGTCATTGTAGCTGAATCCAGTGGGGCACTCACAGCGGAAGCTGCCAATCTGATTGATGCAAACTCCATTGGCACAGATTCCCGGGATTTCCTTACATTCATCAATGTCTGAAAGGCAGAGGAGCTACTTTAAGTACAGCTCATCATATTTTTACACACTGCAAGGATTTTCATTTTCACTGTGTTTAAAACTGAGTTGAGATGTTCCTTTTAATCTGCAGAAATTACACACAGGTTATAAATCCACCCATTATGCAGAAAATGGCATATGGAGTTCAGGAAGTGATCAAAATAGAACTACACTAAGTACTGGCCCAGATGCAAATCTTTCGAACGTGCAGAGAAGTCCCATAGGATTTTTGAAGGCAAAAGTCCCATAGGATTTTTTTTTATCTTACCGATTAAAACTCAAAATCATGAACTAGGATGCCACATGAGCAAAGCATTTTAACAAAATGTAGAAATAAAAAAAAACCAAAAAAATATTTTACATAAAAATTGGTCTCAATTTATGTCACCACAATAACTCCAAAAAGAAGTGTAACAACTTTAGTATATGAAATGTTTACTTTGGTTAACATTATGCAGGCACAAAAACATCATGCAAAACAATTTTTGGTTAAAATAAGATGGGTGAAACTTACCAACAGCTTTTCCAGTATGGATGTCAAAAGTGAAGCCAGGAATATTTCCACATAGACTCTTGAATTCCACTAGAGCAAAACAGAGAGCAGTGCATTTTCAGGGAATGTATGAATCTCCCAAGAATTACTTGCACTCTTCTCTGCTACTCAAGAGTTGTTTTTAAGCCAAACCTATTCAGGAGAGCAACTGCCTCTTCTATACGTCGAATTGAAAATACAGACTGCCAATAAATTAATGCAAATTGAAATAGTAATTCATACTTTCCTCAAATCTTTGCAGACTTTGGCACATGAGGAAATGTCTGATTTGAGAATGCAGCCATTCAGTTAGGTTTTGGTTTGGCTTTGTGTTTTGTTCTTTCGGTTTTTTAAAATATAACTCCTTAAGGTTTATTTCTGTTTTCTAAGCATCTGTAGTGAGAATCTACAGCAGCACTTTCAAATATGAGAAATAAATACAATTTACCAGTACTTAAGCTTGGCTTTGCATCAGGACTTTAAAAAGATTTCAAACCCCCCTATAACTTATAACTATACTATTTTTTAGGACAAAAAGATCTGTCTCATAACAGGGAAAAATAACTGAGATCAGGCACTCCTGAAATTACCAAACCATAAAAGAGTTCTGTACATTCTTTGTTATCTCTTAACAGTGAAGCAGCATTCTACACTTCTTTGGGTACAAACAAACAAAAACAAAAGAACTATTATTTCTGATTAAAGTCTATATGCTGATAGTTATGATCTGCATAATGTGTAAAACCAAACAAAGCAGTCTTTACTACTTATAGCCATCAAACAGAGACTGATTGCTAAGCATAAACAGAGAAAAAGGAAGAAAGAGCTCTGTTCACTAACGAAAAAAAAAGGCAAATGCATGGGCTTTCATGAAGTTCACTTACAATCCTCATCAGGGCAGAATAATGCTCTTAATGAGCCATTGGGCTCAGTCTGGTTAAGGTCAGTGCACCCCAACCCCTGTCTGTGATATGCAGCCCCCACCCAGATTGCGAAGCAACTGATTATAGAACATAAGTGCAGCTATTCAAACAGTTCCACTTGGAAGTAGTGTTTGATCCCTCACACAATCCTTTTTCATGGTGGAAAAACTTCAACCATGCCTGCAAAAACAGTGAAGTCATTTAGAAAAGCTAACAAGGCAATACTGAAATATTTCAGTAAATATTTAAACCATGTAACTGCTTGCACAATACCAAGCAATTTTAGTTTTAACAATTCATTAAAAGCTGCAGAAGTGTTTGAGAATTTGAGTGTCACCAATCTGAAAGGAGAATTCTTTCTTCTACCCAAGGACATTAATTGATTGTATGAATCCCTGCTAGGAGTTTGCTGTACTTTTCTCATCATGTTGTCACCATGATGACAATTTTATGACATTTAGATAAATGACTATGGGAAAGAATTTCATGAGCTCACTGTGGCAGCAAACATGTATTTCCTCTCTCAAGCTTATTTCCATTTCCCAGTCCTGGCTGCTAGGAGCATTCCTTCATTTTTCCTCCTTCTATTTAAGAAGGAAAAGGCTGTTTTCTCTTATTTTCAGTCCTATTTTCCGCTTTACTGTGAGGGAAAATTTTTATTAAATTACCTGTTGTTTACTTCATGTCACCAGGATAAACCACTTGGAATGGAAGCAATATATTCTTTACACTAAAATCACAAATTACTTTAAAATCACAGAGGCACAGATTTAGCAATACTAAACCAGTAAACTTGGGGCAAGTACCTTAAACAATAAACTGTGTACAAAACAGGCATGTGAGGTTTTTAGTTTTATCTAAGCATCTTTGCTCTTTTTTTCAAATATAAAGAATCTTTCAAAGAATGTCAGGTTTCCCTCCAAGCTGGTGATTCCCACCAGTGACTCTTCTGAGCTGAGCTTTCAGGGGTGTTTTATTCCGGGAAATCAATTCCATAAAGACTGACTGAAAATAAACTGTCCTTTATTATTTTCACCTCTATTTATAGAAGAGAATTTTTTACTTCCCACCACAATTCCCTACCTAGTGGGCAATTTTTGCAAGTTCAGTCACCTTCAGTAGAGGAAATGTAAAAGCAACCAAGTAGATCATGGATCAAATGTGAGACACAGCTGAAAAATCTGGAAAGGCTTCCTACACTCAGTGTGAAACCCAGTCTTGATGTTCTGACAGACTAGGACTACCAGGATAAATGGGTCTCCAACTCTCAAGAACTAAATTAAGTATCCTGGAAGACAGACTAGACAGGAGGTGCCTCTGGGCAGCCAGTATCTCCAACACCAGTGTTACTGCTCAGTAAAAGCTCTTTTGTGATGAAATGTTAAATTTAGTTAATAGGTCAAAGCAGCAGGTAAGCAAAGAAAGTAACAAAATGAGGTGACCACAGAGGGCTTTACCTGTTCCTGGAGTTGGACATGGCTCACAAGGTTTGTTCCAGGCTTTCCCAATATTATATGTGCAGCAGCACATCCTTTTGGTCACATTGAAGGGCAGTTCATTCTCACAGGAGGTTCCATTATAGCTTCTGTAGCAAAAGCTTTTCCTCATGTCTGGATGTGAGAAAAGAAGCACTTATGAAGTAACCAACATTATGATAACTATGATATCATGTAAACATCAACCCCCCACCAAACCAGTCAATGATTCATTAACTCTGTTTTCTGAAAGCAACATAAACACAGGCATTTAAAAATAATTTAATGATTGATGTAATCTACAGTCTTTGTAGACTTGTGTGACATATTTTCTGTTTACATTTAAAGACACAAGGGGGGACAAAGGCAAATTCCTAAGAAATCATAAACACTGTGTAAATACTCATGAGATCCATTTGCATGGCAAACCCCACCATTTGGAAATGATCAGCTAAAATAAACCAGTGAACAGTGAGCCCTGTTAGGGAGTAAGCATGCCAATCACAGGGATCTCTTTCCTGACAACATGACACCAGCTGGGACCTAAAAATAGTCAAAATAAATACAAAGCCCGGGATCTGGCCCTCAAACAGTTTGATATTCTTGCAGTTCTAGTGAAGAGGACATTTGGCATACCCATGCAGTTGTGTCCTCCATTCACCTGCATATATTCAGGTGGGCAAATGCAGGTGTAGTTCCCCAAGGTGTTGTAGCAGGTGCCAGGACCACAGACACCAAGGTGTGCAACACATTCATCAATATCTGGAGACCAAGAAAAAACCCTGTAGTTAACAAGGGAGAAGAGGTCCAAGTCCAAGCAAATGTTTCTGGGAAATACAACCATAATAAAGCATGCTATGGTAACAAAAATGCTTCATTTAAAAAACAGCTTGGAAAATAAAGCTCTGATTTTACAGCCCTAAGTTTAGCCTCAGTTCTCTTAAGTGCAAGACAACACACTAAATAAACGGAAAGTTCTTAACTTGCCACTGAAATTGGAGCAAATCAACTTCACAAAACACTTTCATACCTTCTTCTCAGAAAAGGGTTAAAATTAAACACTTCTTAGTTTTTGGGTCAATTTACAATTTTGGTTTTAACAGTTATGAAGAATCTCAAACACAAAAGGAAAACCAGTATGAACTTTACTTCATATTGAGTAAATTAAACTGCTATCTCACACCCAAAATGCAGGGAGATTCATAAAACTTGCAGGGAATACACGGGGTTGAAGTGAGAAGCCAGAAATCATTAATAACCCCATAGTTGACTGTATACACATGGCTGAGGTCTAACATCTAAAATAAACATTGATATATCCAATATTGAAATATATCAGTATTTCAAGCCTTGTGTTAATTGTATCACCGGTGCTAAAGATTTTAGGGAAGACTCTAATTACGGGTGGTGTGTACCAAGGCTAAAAAGTAGTGTTTTTCATAATAACTGCACTGTGACAGAGAAAGAGGCTTCAAAGGACTCAACCTTCACATATTCTTGTCTCTTCACTGAGGTAGTAACCTTTTGGACATTCACACTGAAAGCTGCCAAAAGTGTTGATGCAATTTCCACCTTGGCAGAGACCTGGCAGCTCCTGACATTCATCAATGTCTGAAAAGAGAGGGAAAAAAAGCCCAACAACTCTTTATTTTCATTCTGGAATTAAAGGAAAGACGAGAATTTAAGTAATACCCTGAAATTTTGCCAACTTGTAGCTTTGAGCTGTCATGTGTGGTTTTTTGGGATTTTTTTGCTTCTAAATTGCTCTCCAGGAATGCATGGATAAGATGCTCTTCCATTCAAACAGCCCTCAAGGAGCAGTTTCAGCTTGTTAAGCCCAGTGTTCCATTGTTGTTTACAGGAATTTGGCATCTAATTCTTCACTTCTGCCCATTTATTGGAACCCAGAGCTGCTTTGTCTGATGAATATTTCCTGACATTTGCACCTTCTGCTGATAAGCTGTAATTTTAATGAATTACTTATCCTTCAGGGCCCAATTTTGAAATCCAGTTAAAGTAAGGAAGCACACAAAAGGTATGCACCAAACTGTTTTCCTACTGCAGTGGTTTTGGACTTCAATATTCTTTTGCTGTGTGCCTTTTCACGTTGTTTCCCAATTCACATTAATAGTGGTTTTTGCTTTGCACTAAATATAATGATTTCTGAAAAACGCAGCTCCTCTTCAAAGATGACTCCTTTTATATTATTATTATTATCAGTCATCACAGCTGTTTATAAGAAACTCACCTTCTAAAATAATAGTGATGGGATTTGGTCTGAATCCTTCTCCTCCTGGACAGAGAGTATTGTATTCAGCTACAGTAAAGTATGAAAGAGACAATATGTCAATCTCATAAAAAATACAATTATGACAACAGAATCATAAAATGTCACCTGTGTTTGCAATGGCTGTTCATCCCTACAGTCCTTTGGTTTCTACTTTTTTGACCTAATCACAGTAAATAAAACATGTGCATTAGAGTAACAGAAAACCAATGTAAGTTTAGTTCTGCTTTCCTTTATTACCATAACCTCAGGTACTCTTAAGGCAGCCACAACATTAATTTTTCCATACTGTGTCCCTACAGAGGCACATATTTTCTGTTTTGATTAGTTCTTTAATATGAAATGTCAGTATGCCACTGATAAAGATAAGTGTTAAACTTGGAATTCCTACTATTATGAGACTGTAAATTTGACATTTGTGTTGCATTATTCATTAAAGACCTCCAAAGCTCTACAAAGCTGATAACTATCATTAGATAACAGTTTTGAAAGTACTCAAGAGTGACTTAGACATAAATACACAACAGTTATCAACAGTCTTCTCTGGAGAATAATGAAGCCCTCCAAATTAAAGCCATGATTTGAGTTCTAAGCATCATTAATTAATTTTCCTACCTGCTTAGAGCTGCCAAGCAAAAATGCCCAGCACAGTATGCACTCTATTCCATTCTTATCTGCAAAGTTCTTATTTTTTTTTAAATGGGAGAAAAGTAAGAATAAAATAAAGTGCCCAAAATTACGCAAAGTATCACCTGGTCTGGTGGGAAGTGCCTTCTAAAGGCAGCACTGATTTATTAGTGTCAGTCAGTCACAGAAGACCAAAGGCCAGGTCTGTGATGCTCAGGCCTACACCTCTGTACCCTTGTCCCTCTGACAGTAGCAGGGAAATTTGTCTCGAATGACCCATGTACAGCAACACAGTAAATTCTTTTTCCATTCCTTTTAAAATAAGGCAGCACCAGGAGAGCACGAGAACATTTCCTTACTGCTGTTGACAGGGGGACAGGTCTCACAGGGGTTCCCCCAGGCCTTTCCCAGCGAGCAGCAGCACGAGGAACGAGTGACTCCAACCCCAATCTCAGTGTTACAGGACAGGCCCCCGTCCCCTCTTGGTCCAAACTTCAGGTAGCAGCTGCCCACACGGTTATCTGTGTAAAAAGCACACGTGGTTACAGCTGCACACCTTGGTCCAGGCAAAGAACAGCAGGCATTCATCTGTAATTTCATACCCGGAAGGAGGAATTCAGGCAACATTGTGCTCTTGAAGTCATTGACACTTAGAGAACATTGATATTGAGGTCGAGAGAGACAACACTAAAACACTTCTTAACAGGATATGCAGAATTGTGGAATACTTTTTTTTTCTATCTTATTTGCACAAAAGCGGTGATTTCTAAAGTGATACTTCAAGAAACTTTTACTTACCCACACAACCCACTCCAGTAGGATTCAGCTGGAAGTCTGGAGGACAATTACACTCATATCTTCCAGGAGTGTTTACACAAAGACCATTAACACAATTAATGGGATCAGCACATTCATCGATATCTAAAATAGGAAATCCACATCCATAAATCTGCTCATTGGACAGAAAATAATAATTTCACTTTCCAAGACAATAAAGCAACAAAGTTTCAAATGCGAGTGAATTTTAGCTGAAACTGAAGGAAAGTTTTACAAATAATTCACAAAATTACTACAAATAAACTTTGTTCATCTGCATATTTAAGAAGCCATCCATTTTGCTTTTCAGAAATACATCAGCAGTGATTTACCTGTGCAATTGCCCCCAGTTCTATCCAGTTCATAGCCATCATCACAGATACAACGAAACATTCCTGGGAGGTTATTGCAGGTGCCAAACACACAAATGTTCTGGAAGGAGCATTCATCGGTGTCTGAAGGAATATATTAAAAGCAGAAAGTCACACAGCATTACCACATTATTGCTATTATTATTGCTGTTGTTGTTATTATGTGTCATACCACTATAAAAGCAAAAGGAGACACATGCAAAATATTTTAAAAACTAACATTTTTGAGTTTGTGTAGAGTATTACACAAAATTTGTATTTGTAAAGAAGGTATAATAAGAAGAAAGAGAGTCTGTAGAAATCAACAGTCATATCTCCTTGGAGGAAGAACACAAGGAAAATAGGAATACAGGAATTAAGAACTATCTATGATTTTCTCAAGCCCACATTGAAATGGTTATGAAGTAACTACACACAGATGAGCTGAAATGCATCTAAAGGACTGCCTGCATGCTCATCTAAATTGAAGATTAAATCAAGCTGAAAGACAATGATAGAAAATTGGATGATTTTGTGAGCTGCAGTGTAGAAAGTAGTTGAACATTGACACCACAGACTGCGAAGCTATGGCTTTAGGCACAAACTGTAAAAGACTTCTGAGCTGAAAGTAAGTAGGAGAAGAATGGAAAAAAAAAGCTCTCCATGTACTGTCAGACAGTAAGAACTTTTTGAGCTGTGGAAAAGGCAAATGCAATTCTGGCACGTATTAGTGAATTATTTTTAGCACAGACAGGGAAGTGGAAAGCATTAATATAATTTCACAAAGCACAGCTAAATCTTAATTTGAAATTCTGAGTTCAGTGCTCTGTTGATGAACTACTTTTGCACAGGATGTGCAAAAGGGGTACCAAAATTATTATAGTAATAAAATATCTACTTTTAATCTGGCTGGATTACCTCAGCTAGAGGTTGAGAATCAATAAAATGCCTCTTTATAGTAACATATGAGAAAGGTTAACTTCTGAGGGCAATTTCAGAGACACAGTTTTTAGGGAAAAATAAATGCTTAACATCCAAATGTCCTGAGTCAATTTCATTTGGAGAATAAAATTTTAAATACCCTGGAGTAGAGCCATGGAATGACCTCCAAATCAGGTCACTGAGAAGCTAATGTACTGACATCTCAAGGGACTTCTGAAGAAAGTGGATTAATAATTTGTATTACCATTATTTCATTAAATCAAGAGCGGATTTTGCCCCTTGATTGTAGAACTCAGCCAAGAACTCTCCTTACCATAGGACAAATCAAGTATCAAGTTCAAAATGAGAGAAATAAAACCTAACTTCTTTTAAAAATTCAGCACACATATATTTTATAGTTTTGCAACAGCACAGTTTAAGCAATGGAATGCTTTCAGATCTCTGCTGTAATCACAGTAATATATCAAGCATTTCTTCAAAATCCTTCAGTTGTTGGACCCAAATCCATCAACACCCTGGCCCAAAAACTAGAATGACAATGTTTTTCAAAATATTGGATGGCTGGAATAGATTTGATCTATTAGGGGATTTTTTTAGACCATTGGCATCGCTGTAATAGGATTGAGCTGCATCAAGAAATTCAGTAAAATGATTGACAACACTTGGTAATGAGTAACAAATCTGACTAAGCATGTGGAGCAGGTAATTCCTCAGAAGCACCTGGATTGTTCTGAAGTCTGACTCATACGTGACATTCATTCTGAATGTCAGAACATGCCACTCTGGACTGAATCTTAGAGATTAAATTTTGAAACCTTCTTTTTTATATCTTACCAAGAATTTTAATTTCCAAAGATGTTATGTGATTTCCACCATTAAATATGAAATACGTTACAAGCTTTGGGGCACCAGCTAAAATGTTTTCATCTACTATACAGTTATATTAAACAACAACAACAAAAAAATCTAAGAACACAATAACGAATAGAAGCTGAACTAGCTTAGAAAGATAACACAAGATTTTCCACACATTCTCCAACAGTGACAAAAAGGAATTAAAAAAAATTTACAAAATTGCTGAGGCAAACCTCTACTCTGGGATTTATGGATGAAGCCCAGGAAAACATCATAAAAAAGATGAAAGCAACCTTCCAACATAATTCATACTGAAGAAATTTCTTGTATGTGAAACATGTGGTGCTTTTCTCTGCTTCCAGGTTGAGGTCCTGTTGCTTGTTCTTTGCTTTAGAGCAGCCAAGCCAAGCCCAGAGAACAAAGCTGAGGCAGCAGCAGCAGCAACTCACCTTGGCAGGATTTGCTGTCAGAGGCAGGAGTGAACCCCATCTCACACTCGCAGCGAAAGGCACCTGGGGCATTTAGGCACTGCCCATTTTCACACAGGCTGACATTCTCTGCACACTCATCAACATCTGTGGAAGACAGAAAAACCTCTCTGAAACCACAGGTTTCACCAGCAAAAATACACGTGAATATACTCTGATGTTCCAAATAATAATGCTGAAGTTATGAAACAGAACATTCATACCCTGAAGTAAATTGAAAGAATGCAGAAAAGCAAACACAGTTTCCAAAATTATTCCTTTCACCTTGCCATGAGTCCTTACTCCTTGTTTTTCATTAAAAGATGAAATTTTTAAAAATAATGCAACCTTTTAAGACTTGGTAATACTAATCTTGACAAAAAGGTTAAATATCTTGCTTAAAAAGTCAAAACTTTGCCTCTTGGTATATATTGTTATGCTATTTTGACAGAAAAAAATGTTCAAAAGGCAAATTTTCCTAACTCATACATAGAAAATTATTATCATATTCATTTTAGAAAATATTCTTCAAGGGTGAAGAACATTACAAGTATTGCTTGCACACCAGGAATTCTTCTAGAATGCTCCAAAAGAGCTATAAAAAAAGAGAATGGCAAGAGAGGGCATTCACCACTGCAGTCATCATAAGAGGTACGGTTACAATTGTCCAAAAAAAAAATTATATGCTTCCTTCATTTTATTAGTCCATAATTAGTATTACATCTCATTTTTAGAGAAACACAGAAGCTCAATACAGGGATAAAACTTTGTCCTCATGAACAAAAAACCTGAAATACAAAAATCAAGTCATATTAGAAGGCCTTTATTCTCAAATAAAAAACTTTACACTACTAATCAGAAAACCTTATTTCTAAGCTGTACATTAATTTTTAATTAATTTAAGTCATCAGCCAGTTAGTCAATAAGGAATGCATTCACAGTAGTTTTCTAGGTATTTTACTAACATTAGTATGCATTTCTTCAACCTTTAAATATCCTGACTAAATACAGGATGTGTTAAAAGTCATGAGCAGAGATAATGTTGCATCTCCACTCTGTCAGTGATAAAGACCAGAGTAGTCAAGATATAGTAATTAATATTTAACATAAAATCTTTATACTTCATGTAATACATGTCAATTAATTTTGAGTCTCTTGCTGTGTGAATATCAATATCCACTCTTACCTACAAATTTAAACACAGAGATCATAGACAATGTTTTTAACTGCAGTTTGTTTTGTTTTTTTTTAAAGAGATCTGTAAATCTTAACAAGATGTGGTAATGATCAGCTCCTGTTATACTAATAGAATGATGGGAAAACAGATGATGCCTGAAACAGGAACTGTCATTTGGTGTTCCTGACTGGAAGCACTGCTGCAAGCAGGACATTCATGTTCAAAACAACTGGCATGAAGATGAGGAGGAGGAAAAAGCAGCAGACAGGAACTTTCCCCAAAAAATAGACCTAGCTGGTCCAACTAGCACACAAATCCAAAGAACAATCAGTTACGTCTGACACCATTCCTTATGCAGACATCCTGATCTTAAACTACATTTTCACATTTATTATCTTGCGCTGTGGGCTTAGGTCTAATTCAGTAAGATTCCACACAGGAGAAGAACAACCAAGGACAAATCAGTGTCACAAATCTGCTTACCAGAGCAGGTAAACCCATCTCCAGTGAATCCCTCTGCACAGGCACAGTGGTAGGAGCCTGGGTTGTTCACACACCGGGCGTTGGTGCTGCACTGCTGGGTCTGGTTGGAGCATTCATCAAGATCTGCACAACAGGGTCAAAAAGCACAGGCAGCAGCACAGCAATTAGTAAACTGGCTGGCAATTAACAGCTAAGACAATCAGCACCATTGCAAACATGATTTGCGTCTCCATAAATACACACATTTACTCTCAAATGATACAGGGTTAATCTATAGTGACTCCATTTTAATACACCCTCCTTTAAATTACAACATGTGGGACTGGGAAAAATACTTCTGAGCAACAGATGGAATTCAGCTGGCTCATTAATTGGATGTTAATGTCCTGTTAAAGAGCTTAAATTCAAAATTAGTTTTAAAAAAAAAGAAGCTAAACCAAAGAAATGTAGTGAGGTAAAAATCTGCCACTTATTTAGAAAGTCTCCTCAAGTAATAGAAGAAAATGAAAACAATGCAACCCCATGAGAGTTGATGCAAGTTATTCACTTGGATGTTAATATGTATGAAAAAAAAGAAAAAAGAAAAAAATAAGAAAAAGAAAAAAACCAAATGAGAAATCTCATAATATGGTATTTTTAGGACATTACATCAATAAAGCCTAATTGTTAAATGAAGCTCCTCTTCCATAGATCCTAAAATGTTCTGAAAACAAAAAGTGAGTATTACAATATTTTAACTGAAACATGAAGGCAAGGGGATATTCACAACTACAGCCACCCAGCAAATGCATGTTTCCCATCCCTCCAGTCCCAAACTGGTTTATACCAGGGTCTATAAATCAGATATATTACAAGACATTTACAAAAAAATGTTTGAAGGACTGGAAACATCTCAATGACAGGAAACAATAAAGAAAAGAATCTATTTAATTTTTGGGGTATTTTTATTTTGCACATTCTAGTAGCAGTTGTATATAAACTTTGTGAAATATGTAGTTAATTCAATAAGATGTTGCAGCATTAAGTTTCTGAGACAGTAAAATGTTTTTTTTCCTTAGAAAACCTAATCTGTGAAATGTAAGGATCTTTCACACCCACCTAGCCACAGGCTACAGCAGACAGAAGAATAATTTGTTGTTTCTAATGGACTAATCACACAGTCACGTTACATGCTTGCTGAAGGAGAAAAAAAAAAGAGCTGGGAGAGCGAGAAAAAAAAACTTTATTCCATATACTTACCAATACACTTAATGCCATTTCCAACCCAACCTTCTCTGCAGCTGCATTTGAAACTTCCTGGCACATTGACACACAAGGCATGCATGTCACAGTTGTGAGCTCCAATTTCACACTCATTCACATCTACAAGCACAAAACAATCAATATTTACATCAGAATATTAAAAATTCTGTTCCTTGTACATATTTCCACTGTGCTTGCAGTCCTTTAAAACACAGATGTTTAAGAATACAGAACAATTCAAGCAAGCTATTTCGCATTCTGTATTAGTAAAAAGGAGTGACAGTTGCATTTTATTTTTGCTCTTTGTTTGTAAACATGACAATCAGTCCACTTTCCTTACAGCTGCTTTTTAGCTTGAAATTAAAGCTCTTTTCCAGAAATACGAAATATGCTGATCTTTTTATGTCTAAAACTGGGATGAGGCCTTTGGGTGCACAGTCACCTTTCAGTTATAGAAATAATTATACACCCAGGACTGTAGTAGTTATAGAATGGATTCCTAAACATGAAATGGCAGGAGAAATTCTGTCAGCTTCTTTAGGATGAGCCTGGATTCTTGAGAGCAAGCAGAACAAAAGGTACTGTTTAAATATCACAGGAATTTCCAGAGGGATCATGAGTGACTACAGAGCTTTAAAAATTGTTGACACAGGCTGAAGGATTTTTTTGTTTACTTTTGTTTTCCCTCTTGTTCTTTCCTTAAGCCACATGGCTATTTCCCGCAGCTTGAGATGAGTTCATCCTCCAGGTACATGTAACGAATGAGCACTGGTAAAATACTCCCAACACAACTGCAGCCTTGCCACCCCAACCCATGCTTTGTCACACAGGTGTTCACACAACCTGTGCTGACAAAAATCTTTAAATTTAGTTTGTAAGGGGCCTCCAGCATTGATACTGGTGAAGGAACACTCCCTTTAAAACTCCAGCACATGCTAGCAGATGTGAAATACTCATATATATTTATAAAATATATACACATATCAACCTCTCTCTTGTCTGTGAACACTTGTGCATTTATTTTACCTGGAAGCCAACCAAAGTATGTGACATATCCACCAGAAATCTGTTTTACCTGTGCAACCTGTGGTTCCTTTCTTGACGGAATACCCAACTTGACAGTGACAAATGA